>CANHGI010000004.1:10398269-10721244 GCA_947459285.1 Caenorhabditis angaria | reverse complement strand
CCCAAGCCCAAGCCTGCTGCCCAAGCCTGCTTCCGCTTCTCCAAGCCTAAGCCTGCCTGCTCAAGCTCAAGCTTCCGCAAGCCTGCCCAAGCCTGCCTGCCTAAGCTCAAGCCCAAGCCTGCTCAAGCCTAAGCCTGCTCAAGCCTGCTTCCGCCTAAGCCTAAGCCTAAGCCTGCCTGCCTCAAGCCTGCTCAAGCCTAAGCCTAAGCCCAAGCCTGCTTCCAGCCTAAGCTCAAGCTCAAGCCTAAGCCTAAGCCTGCCTGCCTGCCCTGCTCGCTTCCGCCTGCCCGCTTCCGCCCAAGCCTAAGCCTAAGCTCTCCTGCTCAAGCCCAAGCCTAAGCTCTAAGCCTGGAGCCCAAGCTTCAAGCCCGGCCTCAAGCCTAAGCCTGCCTGCCCAAGCCCAAGCCTGCTCAAGCCTAAGCCTGCCTGCCAAGCCTGGGCCTGGGAGCCCGGGCTCAAGCCTGCTTCCGCTTCAAGCCTGCCTGCCCGGGCCTGCCCGCCCTGCCTGCCTGCCTGCCTGCCCGCCCTGCCTGCCCAAGCCCGCCTGCCCGCCTGCCCGGCCCAAGCCTGGGCCTGCCTGCTTCAAGCCTGCTCAAGCCTGCCTAAGCCTAAGCCTAAGCCTAAGCCTTCAAGCCTAAGCCTAAGCCCAAGCCCAAGCCCAAGCCCGCTTCCTGCTTCCGCCTGCCCGCTTCCGCCTGCCTGCCCGGCCTGCCTCCGCCTGCCTGGGCCTGCCTGCCTGCTCAAGCCCGCCTGCCCGCCCAAGCCTGCTTCAAGCCCAAGCCTGGCCTGCCCGCTTCCTGCCTGCTTCCAAGCCTGCCCAAGTCCTCCACCAAGCCTAGCCCGGCTCCCGCCCATCCGGCCTGCCCGGGCCCGCCTGGGCTCAAGCCCGGCCTGCCTGCCCGCCTGCTCAAGCCCGCCTGCCCAAGCCCAAGCCTGCCTGCCCGCCTCGGCCTGCCTCTGCTTCAGCTCAAGCCCGAGCCTGCCTAAGCCCAAGCCCAAGCCTAAGCCCACTTCCAAGCCTGCCCGCTTGCCTGCTTAAGCCCAAGCTTCTAAGCCCAAGCCTGCTTCTGCTCTCCAAGCTCAAGCCTAAAGCCCAAGCCCAAGCCTAAGCCTCAAGCCCAAGGCCCAGCTGCCTAAGCTCAAGCCTAAGCCTGCTTCCAAGCCCAAGCCTAAGCTCAAGCCTCCAAGCCTAAGCTCAAGCTCAAGCCTAAGCCCAAGCCCTGCTTCCGCCTCAAGCCTAAGCCTAAGCCTAAGCCTAAGCCTAAGCCTAAGCCTCAAGCCTAAGCCTAAGCTCAAGCCTAAGCCTAAGCCTAAGCCTAAGCCCAAGCTTCCAAGCCTCAAGCCCAAGCCTAAGCCTAAGCTCAAGCCTAAGCTCAAGCCTAAGCCCAAGCCCAAGCCTAAGCCCAAGCCTAAGCCCAAGCCCAAGCCTGAGCCTCAAGCCTGCACTCAAGCCTAAGCCTGCCCAAGCTCAAGCCTATAAGCCTGCTTCAAGCCCAAGCTCAAGCCTCAAGCCTGGGCCTGCTTCCGCCTAAGCCCAAGCCTCAAGCCCAAGGCCTGCTTCCGCCTGCCCGCCTGCCCAAGCTCGCCTGCTTCCGCCCAAGCCTTAAGCCTAAGCCTGCCCGGCTCAAGCCCGCCTCCGCCTAAGCCTGCCTGCCTAAGCTCCAACCCCTGCTTCAAGCCCAAGCCCAAGCCCAAGCTCAAGCTTCCTAAGCCTGCCTCAAGCCTAAGCCTAAGCCTGCTTCCAAGCCCGGCAAGCCCGCTTCTAAGCCCTAAGCCTAAGCCTCCAGCTTCCGCAAGCCTCCTAAGCCTAAGCTCAAGCCCGCAAGCCCAAGCCCAAGCCTAAGCCCAAGCCTAAGCCCAAGCCCAAGCCTAAGCCTAAGCTTCAAAGCCTGCTCAAGCCCAAGCCTAAGCCTAAGCCTAAGCCTAAGCCTAAGCCTAAGCCTAAGCCTAAGCCTAAGCCTAAGCCTAAGCCTAAGCCTAAGCCTAAGCCTAAGCCTAAGCCTAAGCCTAAGCCTAAGCCTAAGCCTAAGCCTAAGCCTAAGCCTAAGCCTAAGCCTAAGCCTAAGCCTAAGCCTAAGCCTAAGCCTAAGCCTAAGCCTAAGCCTAAGCCTAAGCCTAAGCCTAAGCCTAAGCCTAAGCCTAAGCCTAAGCCTAAGCCTAAGCCTAAGCCTAAGCCTAAGCCTAAGCCTAAGCCTAAGCCTAAGCCTAAGCCTAAGCCTAAGCCTAAGCCTAAGCCTAAGCCTAAGCCTAAGCCTAAGCCTAAGCCTAAGCCTAAGCCTAAGCCTAAGCCTAAGCCTAAGCCTAAGCCTAAGCCTAAGCCTAAGCCTAAGCCTAAGCCTAAGCCTAAGCCTAAGCCTAAGCCTAAGCCTAAGCCTAAGCCTAAGCCTAAGCCTAAGCCTAAGCCTAAGCCTAAGCCTAAGCCTAAGCCTAAGCCTAAGCCTAAGCCTAAGCCTAAGCCTAAGCCTAAGCCTAAGCCTAAGCCTAAGCCTAAGCCTAAGCCTAAGCCTAAGCCTAAGCCTAAGCCTAAGCCTAAGCCTAAGCCTAAGCCTAAGCCTAAGCCTAAGCCTAAGCCTAAGCCTAAGCCTAAGCCTAAGCCTAAGCCTAAGCCTAAGCCTAAGCCTAAGCCTAAGCCTAAGCCTAAGCCTAAGCCTAAGCCTAAGCCTAAGCCTAAGCCTAAGCCTAAGCCTAAGCCTAAGCCTAAGCCTAAGCCTAAGCCTAAGCCTAAGCCTAAGCCTAAGCCTAAGCCTAAGCCTAAGCCTAAGCCTAAGCCTAAGCCTAAGCCTAAGCCTAAGCCTAAGCCTAAGCCTAAGCCTAAGCCTAAGCCTAAGCCTAAGCCTAAGCCTAAGCCTAAGCCTAAGCCTAAGCCTAAGCCTAAGCCTAAGCCTAAGCCTAAGCCTAAGCCTAAGCCTAAGCCTAAGCCTAAGCCTAAGCCTAAGCCTAAGCCTAAGCCTAAGCCTAAGCCTAAGCCTAAGCCTAAGCCTAAGCCTAAGCCTAAGCCTAAGCCTAAGCCTAAGCCTAAGCCTAAGCCTAAGCCTAAGCCTAAGCCTAAGCCTAAGCCTAAGCCTAAGCCTAAGCCTAAGCCTAAGCCTAAGCCTAAGCCTAAGCCTAAGCCTAAGCCTAAGCCTAAGCCTAAGCCTAAGCCTAAGCCTAAGCCTAAGCAAGCCTAAGCCTAAGCCTAAGCCTAAGCCTAAGCCTAAGCCTAAGCCTAAGCCTAAGCCTAAGCCTAAGCCTAAGCCTAAGCCTAAGCCTAAGCCTAAGCCTAAGCCTAAGCCTAAGCCTAAGCCTAAGCCTAAGCCTAAGCCTAAGCCTAAGCCTAAGCCTAAGCCTAAGCCTAAGCCTAAGCCTAAGCCTAAGCCTAAGCCTAAGCCTAAGCCTAAGCCTAAGCCTAAGCCTAAGCCTAAGCCTAAGCCTAAGCCTAAGCCTAAGCCTAAGCCTAAGCCTAAGCCTAAGCCTAAGCCTAAGCCTAAGCCTAAGCCTAAGCCTAAGCCTAAGCCTAAGCCTAAGCCTAAGCCTAAGCCTAAGCCTAAGCCTAAGCCTAAGCCTAAGCCTAAGCCTAAGCCTAAGCCTAAGCCTAAGCCTAAGCCTAAGCCTAAGCCTAAGCCTAAGCCTAAGCCTAAGCCTAAGCCTAAGCCTAAGCCTAAGCCTAAGCCTAAGCAAGCCTAAGCCTAAGCCTAAGCCTAAGCCTAAGCCTAAGCCTAAGCCTAAGCCTAAGCCTAAGCCTAAGCCTAAGCCTAAGCCTAAGCCTAAGCCTAAGCCTAAGCCTAAGCCTAAGCCTAAGCCTAAGCCTAAGCCTAAGCCTAAGCCTAAGCCTAAGCCTAAGCCTAAGCCTAAGCCTAAGCCTAAGCCTAAGCCTAAGCCTAAGCCTAAGCCTAAGCCTAAGCCTAAGCCTAAGCCTAAGCCTAAGCCTAAGCCTAAGCCTAAGCCTAAGCCTAAGCCTAAGCCTAAGCCTAAGCCTAAGCCTAAGCCTAAGCCTAAGCCTAAGCCTAAGCCTAAGCCTAAGCCTAAGCCTAAGCCTAAGCCTAAGCCTAAGCCTAAGCCTAAGCCTAAGCCTAAGCCTAAGCCTAAGCCTAAGCCTAAGCCTAAGCCTAAGCCTAAGCCTAAGCCTAAGCCTAAGCCTAAGCCTAAGCCTAAGCCTAAGCCTAAGCCTAAGCCTAAGCCTAAGCCTAAGCCTAAGCCTAAGCCTAAGCCTAAGCCTAAGCCTAAGCCTAAGCCTAAGCCTAAGCCTAAGCCTAAGCCTAAGCCTAAGCCTAAGCCTAAGCCTAAGCCTAAGCCTAAGCCTAAGCCTAAGCCTAAGCCTAAGCCTAAGCCTAAGCCTAAGCCTAAGCCTAAGCCTAAGCCTAAGCCTAAGCCTAAGCCTAAGCCTAAGCCTAAGCCTAAGCCTAAGCCTAAGCCTAAGCCTAAGCCTAAGCCTAAGCCTAAGCCTAAGCCTAAGCCTAAGCCTAAGCCTAAGCCTAAGCCTAAGCCTAAGCCTAAGCCTAAGCCTAAGCCTAAGCCTAAGCCTAAGCCTAAGCCTAAGCCTAAGCCTAAGCCTAAGCCTAAGCCTAAGCCTAAGCCTAAGCCTAAGCCTAAGCCTAAGCCTAAGCCTAAGCCTAAGCCTAAGCCTAAGCCTAAGCCTAAGCCTAAGCCTAAGCCTAAGCCTAAGCCTAAGCCTAAGCCTAAGCCTAAGCCTAAGCCTAAGCCTAAGCCTAAGCCTAAGCCTAAGCCTAAGCCTAAGCCTAAGCCTAAGCCTAAGCCTAAGCCTAAGCCTAAGCCTAAGCCTAAGCCTAAGCCTAAGCCTAAGCCTAAGCCTAAGCCTAAGCCTAAGCCTAAGCCTAAGCCTAAGCCTAAGCCTAAGCCTAAGCCTAAGCCTAAGCCTAAGCCTAAGCCTAAGCCTAAGCCTAAGCCTAAGCCTAAGCCTAAGCCTAAGCCTAAGCCTAAGCCTAAGCCTAAGCCTAAGCCTAAGCCTAAGCCTAAGCCTAAGCCTAAGCCTAAGCCTAAGCCTAAGCCTAAGCCTAAGCCTAAGCCTAAGCCTAAGCCTAAGCCTAAGCCTAAGCCTAAGCCTAAGCCTAAGCCTAAGCCTAAGCCTAAGCCTAAGCCTAAGCCTAAGCCTAAGCCTAAGCCTAAGCCTAAGCCTAAGCCTAAGCCTAAGCCTAAGCCTAAGCCTAAGCCTAAGCCTAAGCCTAAGCCTAAGCCTAAGCCTAAGCCTAAGCCTAAGCCTAAGCCTAAGCCTAAGCCTAAGCCTAAGCCTAAGCCTAAGCCTAAGCCTAAGCCTAAGCCTAAGCCTAAGCCTAAGCCTAAGCCTAAGCCTAAGCCTAAGCCTAAGCCTAAGCCTAAGCCTAAGCCTAAGCCTAAGCCTAAGCCTAAGCCTAAGCCTAAGCCTAAGCCTAAGCCTAAGCCTAAGCCTAAGCCTAAGCCTAAGCCTTTTCGGCTGAAACTCAAAATTTTGAATTTTTTTTTTCAATTTTATTGTCTCTCCAAAGGAGAGACGGTTTCAAAATTTACATTGACACCAGATGTTTTGGGTCAGTTTCAATGGGTTACCTCAAACTTGGGTAATTAAACCGACTTTCTCGGTCGCTGTCCGCTTATACGTTAGGTGTGTTGCAAATCGCGTTAAACCTTTGGCCAATTGCTATGCCTGTGTGTTCTACTCTCGAGCGACGCCGCTTTTTTTCGACTTTTTCACTCGTTCTTTCGCTTACGACCATATCACGTTGAATACACGCCATCCCGTCCGATCTGGCAAGTTAAGCAACGTTGAGTCCGGTTAGTACTTGGATCGGAGACGGCTTGGGAATCCCGGATGTTGTAAGCTTTTGCAAAATTTAACAAAAATTCTAAAAATTGCTCCTTTTTTTTGGGGGATCACTAAGCCTAAGCCTTTTTTTGCATGAAATTTTTTAGGCTTAGGCTTACGAAGTTCACTATTTCGCCTTTGGGAACCTTTCCATAGGCTTAGGCTTACGAAACCAAAGGTTTCGCCTTCAGCAATCTTTCTGTAGGCTTAGGCTTACGAAACTAGAGGTTTCGCCTTCAGCAATCTTTCTGTAGGCTTAGGCTTCTGTAAACGCAAGTTTCGCTGCTAGGACCTTCCTCTCAGGCTTAGGCTTAGGCAAACCACCCAGAACCAACCCTTAGGCTTAGGCTTAGGTAAGTTTTCCTTTTTTAACACTGTTAAAAACCAAGAATTTGTGTTGTCGGATGACGTCATCCCGCCCGTAAAAAGTCACAGATTTGGATCAATCCAAAAATGTAAAAATGAAGTCGATGAGTTGGGACCTAAATGACACTTCCTCTCAGGCTTAGGCTTAGTAAGCCACCCAGAAGAAAATTTTGAAAAATCTCGGGCCGATTTTTTTTTTTTGAAAAATCTCGGGCCGATTTTTTTTTGAAAAAAAAAACAGAAAAACTCACAGAAAAAAATTTACAGAAAATTTTTAACACTGTTAAAAAAGGCTTAGGCTTAGTAACCACCCAGAAGTAACTGTGAAGGCGAAAATCCCCTTTTTCCTTGTTTTTTTTTTCTTCAAAGTAATTTCTAGGTGGTTCACTAAGCCTTAGCCTAAGGCTGAGCAAGGTTTTCAACTTTTTCATAAACTTTTGAGCTTCTGAAATGTCAAAAATTTCGCTTCAAATATTTTTGAACAAAAAATTATAATTTTCACCTATCAAAAAATGATATAGAACCTCTGAATTTCATCATTTTTCTTCATCTATTTTTTTCTAAATAATCCCAAATAATTTTCGAAATGATTTTCTAATTTTTCACCTCACGTTTATCAATCAATTTCATTTTACGTGACCCATATGCCAATTTTTCATTCCAGATTTTTATTAAAAATTTAAAAAAAATGAAGGGAAGGGGTGGGATGGGGGTAAAGCCTTAGCTTTTGTGCTCATTTCGATGCTACGATGAAATTTTTGTTGCATTTCAACAAAAAATTCGTGATCAGCGACCTCGATTTGACTTGTATACCAAATTTTAGCTGTCTACACTAAAATTAATGAAATTTCGGAAATTTCAGCTTTTTTCGGCTGAAACTCAAAATTTTGAATTTTTTTTTCAATTTTATTGTCTCTCCAAAGGAGAGACGGTTTCAAAATTTACATTGACACCAGATGTTTTGGGTCAGTTTCAATGGGTTACCTCAAACTTGGGTAATTAAACCGACTTTCTCGGTCGCTGTCCGCTTATACGTTAGGTGTGTTGCAAATCGCGTTAAACCTTTGGCCAATTGCTATGCCTGTGTGTTCTACTCTCGAGCGACGCCGCTTTTTTCGACTTTTTCACTCGTTCTTTCGCTTACGACCATATCACGTTGAATACACGCCATCCCGTCCGATCTGGCAAGTTAAGCAACGTTGAGTCCGGTTAGTACTTGGATCGGAGACGGCTTGGGAATCCCGGATGTTGTAAGCTTTTGCAAAATTTAACAAAAATTCTAAAAATTGCTCCTTTTTTTGGGGGATCACTAAGCCTAAGCCTTTTTTTGCATGAAATTTTTTAGGCTTAGGCTTACGAAGTTCACTATTTCGCCTTTGGGAACCTTTCCATAGGCTTAGGCTTACGAAACCAAAGGTTTCGCCTTCAGCAATCTTTCTGTAGGCTTAGGCTTACGAAACTAGAGGTTTCGCCTTCAGCAATCTTTCTGTAGGCTTAGGCTTCTGTAAACGCAAGTTTCGCTGCTAGGACCTTCCTCTCAGGCTTAGGCTTAGGCAAACCACCCAGAACCAACCCTTAGGCTTAGGCTTAGGTAAGTTTTCCTTTTTTAACACTGTTAAAAACCAAGAATTTGTGTTGTCGGATGACGTCATCCCGCCCGTAAAAAGTCACAGATTTGGATCAATCCAAAAATGTAAAAATGAAGTCGATGAGTTGGGACCTAAATGACACTTCCTCTCAGGCTTAGGCTTAGTAAGCCACCCAGAAGAAAATTTTGAAAAATCTCGGGCCGATTTTTTTTTTTTTTTGAAAAATCTCGGGCCGATTTTTTTTTGAAAAAAAAAACAGAAAAACTCACAGAAAAAAATTTACAGAAAATTTTTAACACTGTTAAAAAAGGCTTAGGCTTAGTAACCACCCAGAAGTAACTGTGAAGGCGAAAATCCCCTTTTTCCTTGTTTTTTTCTTCAAAGTAATTTCTAGGTGGTTCACTAAGCCTTAGCCTAAGGCTGAGCAAGGTTTTCAACTTTTTCATAAACTTTTGAGCTTCTGAAATGTCAAAAATTTCGCTTCAAATATTTTTGAACAAAAAATTATAATTTTCACCTATCAAAAAATGATATAGAACCTCTGAATTTCATCATTTTTCTTCATCTATTTTTTTTCTAAATAATCCCAAATAATTTTCGAAATGATTTTCTAATTTTTCACCTCACGTTTATCAATCAATTTCATTTTACGTGACCCATATGCCAATTTTTCATTCCAGATTTTTATTAAAAATTTAAAAAAAATGAAGGGAAGGGGTGGGATGGGGGTAAAGCCTTAGCTTTTGTGCTCATTTCGATGCTACGATGAAATTTTTGTTGCATTTCAACAAAAAATTCGTGATCAGCGACCTCGATTTGACTTGTATACCAAATTTTAGCTGTCTACACTAAAATTAATGAAATTTCGGAAATTTCAGCTTTTTTCGGCTGAAACTCAAAATTTTGAATTTTTTTTCAATTTTATTGTCTCTCCAAAGGAGAGACGGTTTCAAAATTTACATTGACACCAGATGTTTTGGGTCAGTTTCAATGGGTTACCTCAAACTTGGGTAATTAAACCGACTTTCTCGGTCGCTGTCCGCTTATACGTTAGGTGTGTTGCAAATCGCGTTAAACCTTTGGCCAATTGCTATGCCTGTGTGTTCTACTCTCGAGCGACGCCGCTTTTTTTTCGACTTTTTCACTCGTTCTTTCGCTTACGACCATATCACGTTGAATACACGCCATCCCGTCCGATCTGGCAAGTTAAGCAACGTTGAGTCCGGTTAGTACTTGGATCGGAGACGGCTTGGGAATCCCGGATGTTGTAAGCTTTTGCAAAATTTAACAAAAATTCTAAAAATTGCTCCTTTTTTTTGGGGGATCACTAAGCCTAAGCCTTTTTTTGCATGAAATTTTTTAGGCTTAGGCTTACGAAGTTCACTATTTCGCCTTTGGGAACCTTTCCATAGGCTTAGGCTTACGAAACCAAAGGTTTCGCCTTCAGCAATCTTTCTGTAGGCTTAGGCTTACGAAACTAGAGGTTTCGCCTTCAGCAATCTTTCTGTAGGCTTAGGCTTCTGTAAACGCAAGTTTCGCTGCTAGGACCTTCCTCTCAGGCTTAGGCTTAGGCAAACCACCCAGAACCAACCCTTAGGCTTAGGCTTAGGTAAGTTTTCCTTTTTTAACACTGTTAAAAACCAAGAATTTGTGTTGTCGGATGACGTCATCCCGCCCGTAAAAAGTCACAGATTTGGATCAATCCAAAAATGTAAAAATGAAGTCGATGAGTTGGGACCTAAATGACACTTCCTCTCAGGCTTAGGCTTAGTAAGCCACCCAGAAGAAAATTTTGAAAAATCTCGGGCCGATTTTTTTTTTTGAAAAATCTCGGGCCGATTTTTTTTTGAAAAAAAAACAGAAAAACTCACAGAAAAAAATTTACAGAAAATTTTTAACACTGTTAAAAAAGGCTTAGGCTTAGTAACCACCCAGAAGTAACTGTGAAGGCGAAAATCCCCTTTTTCCTTGTTTTTTTTTTTCTTCAAAGTAATTTCTAGGTGGTTCACTAAGCCTTAGCCTAAGGCTGAGCAAGGTTTTCAACTTTTTCATAAACTTTTGAGCTTCTGAAATGTCAAAAATTTCGCTTCAAATATTTTTGAACAAAAAATTATAATTTTCACCTATCAAAAAATGATATAGAACCTCTGAATTTCATCATTTTTCTTCATCTATTTTTTTTCTAAATAATCCCAAATAATTTTCGAAATGATTTTCTAATTTTTCACCTCACGTTTATCAATCAATTTCATTTTACGTGACCCATATGCCAATTTTTCATTCCAGATTTTTATTAAAAATTTAAAAAAAATGAAGGGAAGGGGTGGGATGGGGGTAAAGCCTTAGCTTTTGTGCTCATTTCGATGCTACGATGAAATTTTTGTTGCATTTCAACAAAAAATTCGTGATCAGCGACCTCGATTTGACTTGTATACCAAATTTTAGCTGTCTACACTAAAATTAATGAAATTTCGGAAATTTCAGCTTTTTTCGGCTGAAACTCAAAATTTTGAATTTTTTTTCAATTTTATTGTCTCTCCAAAGGAGAGACGGTTTCAAAATTTACATTGACACCAGATGTTTTGGGTCAGTTTCAATGGGTTACCTCAAACTTGGGTAATTAAACCGACTTTCTCGGTCGCTGTCCGCTTATACGTTAGGTGTGTTGCAAATCGCGTTAAACCTTTGGCCAATTGCTATGCCTGTGTGTTCTACTCTCGAGCGACGCCGCTTTTTTTCGACTTTTTCACTCGTTCTTTCGCTTACGACCATATCACGTTGAATACACGCCATCCCGTCCGATCTGGCAAGTTAAGCAACGTTGAGTCCGGTTAGTACTTGGATCGGAGACGGCTTGGGAATCCCGGATGTTGTAAGCTTTTGCAAAATTTAACAAAAATTCTAAAAATTGCTCCTTTTTTTGGGGGATCACTAAGCCTAAGCCTTTTTTTGCATGAAATTTTTTAGGCTTAGGCTTACGAAGTTCACTATTTCGCCTTTGGGAACCTTTCCATAGGCTTAGGCTTACGAAACCAAAGGTTTCGCCTTCAGCAATCTTTCTGTAGGCTTAGGCTTACGAAACTAGAGGTTTCGCCTTCAGCAATCTTTCTGTAGGCTTAGGCTTCTGTAAACGCAAGTTTCGCTGCTAGGACCTTCCTCTCAGGCTTAGGCTTAGGCAAACCACCCAGAACCAACCCTTAGGCTTAGGCTTAGGTAAGTTTTCCTTTTTTAACACTGTTAAAAACCAAGAATTTGTGTTGTCGGATGACGTCATCCCGCCCGTAAAAAGTCACAGATTTGGATCAATCCAAAAATGTAAAAATGAAGTCGATGAGTTGGGACCTAAATGACACTTCCTCTCAGGCTTAGGCTTAGTAAGCCACCCAGAAGAAAATTTTGAAAAATCTCGGGCCGATTTTTTTTTTTTTGAAAAATCTCGGGCCGATTTTTTTTTGAAAAAAAAACAGAAAAACTCACAGAAAAAAATTTACAGAAAATTTTTAACACTGTTAAAAAAGGCTTAGGCTTAGTAACCACCCAGAAGTAACTGTGAAGGCGAAAATCCCCTTTTTCCTTGTTTTTTTTTTTCTTCAAAGTAATTTCTAGGTGGTTCACTAAGCCTTAGCCTAAGGCTGAGCAAGGTTTTCAACTTTTTCATAAACTTTTGAGCTTCTGAAATGTCAAAAATTTCGCTTCAAATATTTTTGAACAAAAAATTATAATTTTCACCTATCAAAAAATGATATAGAACCTCTGAATTTCATCATTTTTCTTCATCTATTTTTTTCTAAATAATCCCAAATAATTTTCGAAATGATTTTCTAATTTTTCACCTCACGTTTATCAATCAATTTCATTTTACGTGACCCATATGCCAATTTTTCATTCCAGATTTTTATTAAAAATTTAAAAAAAATGAAGGGAAGGGGGTGGGATGGGGGTAAAGCCTTAGCTTTTGTGCTCATTTCGATGCTACGATGAAATTTTTGTTGCATTTCAACAAAAAATTCGTGATCAGCGACCTCGATTTGACTTGTATACCAAATTTTAGCTGTCTACACTAAAATTAATGAAATTTCGGAAATTTCAGCTTTTTTCGGCTGAAACTCAAAATTTTGAATTTTTTTTTTCAATTTTATTGTCTCTCCAAAGGAGAGACGGTTTCAAAATTTACATTGACACCAGATGTTTTGGGTCAGTTTCAATGGGTTACCTCAAACTTGGGTAATTAAACCGACTTTCTCGGTCGCTGTCCGCTTATACGTTAGGTGTGTTGCAAATCGCGTTAAACCTTTGGCCAATTGCTATGCCTGTGTGTTCTACTCTCGAGCGACGCCGCTTTTTTTTCGACTTTTTCACTCGTTCTTTCGCTTACGACCATATCACGTTGAATACACGCCATCCCGTCCGATCTGGCAAGTTAAGCAACGTTGAGTCCGGTTAGTACTTGGATCGGAGACGGCTTGGGAATCCCGGATGTTGTAAGCTTTTGCAAAATTTAACAAAAATTCTAAAAATTGCTCCTTTTTTTTGGGGGATCACTAAGCCTAAGCCTTTTTTTGCATGAAATTTTTTAGGCTTAGGCTTACGAAGTTCACTATTTCGCCTTTGGGAACCTTTCCATAGGCTTAGGCTTACGAAACCAAAGGTTTCGCCTTCAGCAATCTTTCTGTAGGCTTAGGCTTACGAAACTAGAGGTTTCGCCTTCAGCAATCTTTCTGTAGGCTTAGGCTTCTGTAAACGCAAGTTTCGCTGCTAGGACCTTCCTCTCAGGCTTAGGCTTAGGCAAACCACCCAGAACCAACCCTTAGGCTTAGGCTTAGGTAAGTTTTCCTTTTTTAACACTGTTAAAAACCAAGAATTTGTGTTGTCGGATGACGTCATCCCGCCCGTAAAAAGTCACAGATTTGGATCAATCCAAAAATGTAAAAATGAAGTCGATGAGTTGGGACCTAAATGACACTTCCTCTCAGGCTTAGGCTTAGTAAGCCACCCAGAAGAAAATTTTGAAAAATCTCGGGCCGATTTTTTTTTTTTTGAAAAATCTCGGGCCGATTTTTTTTTGAAAAAAAAAACAGAAAAACTCACAGAAAAAAATTTACAGAAAATTTTTAACACTGTTAAAAAAGGCTTAGGCTTAGTAACCACCCAGAAGTAACTGTGAAGGCGAAAATCCCCTTTTTCCTTGTTTTTTTTCTTCAAAGTAATTTCTAGGTGGTTCACTAAGCCTTAGCCTAAGGCTGAGCAAGGTTTTCAACTTTTTCATAAACTTTTGAGCTTCTGAAATGTCAAAAATTTCGCTTCAAATATTTTTGAACAAAAAATTATAATTTTCACCTATCAAAAAATGATATAGAACCTCTGAATTTCATCATTTTTCTTCATCTATTTTTTCTAAATAATCCCAAATAATTTTCGAAATGATTTTCTAATTTTTCACCTCACGTTTATCAATCAATTTCATTTTACGTGACCCATATGCCAATTTTTCATTCCAGATTTTTATTAAAAATTTAAAAAAAATGAAGGGAAGGGGGTGGGATGGGGGTAAAGCCTTAGCTTTTGTGCTCATTTCGATGCTACGATGAAATTTTTGTTGCATTTCAACAAAAAATTCGTGATCAGCGACCTCGATTTGACTTGTATACCAAATTTTAGCTGTCTACACTAAAATTAATGAAATTTCGGAAATTTCAGCTTTTTTCGGCTGAAACTCAAAATTTTGAATTTTTTTTTCAATTTTATTGTCTCTCCAAAGGAGAGACGGTTTCAAAATTTACATTGACACCAGATGTTTTGGGTCAGTTTCAATGGGTGAGCCTGGGAAACAGTAGTCACCAATATTGCTATTGGGCTACCGTTTTTGGATTTGGGAATGGTAAGGGTGTATCCGAAGATACGGGGTCATGATCATCAGCTGCTCGGAAGAGCGAGAGTCCACTGAATGAGTCATGTACTATCCATACAAGTCTATTATGCTTCCTGCCCGCAGAATCATCGGCTGAAGATGATTGCAAGACAGCAGGTAATAGATATGCTGGGTCTAGTATAAGCTCCCTTTTCCCGTTTAGGCTAAACCAGGATTCCTCCTTAATGGTGCACCCGTCGTACCCAAGGGTAACTAAGTGCACCGGAGTTGCCCACCCGAACCTCACGGTATCTTTGGCTGATCTTAGGTCTGTTGTACACGTATCATCTTGTGATGGTTAGATTCACTTCAGATACTTTCCAGGTTTGTGCCTGAACTAAGGCGTGCAGTCTTAGGCTGTTTAGTTCAGCTCAAGAAGAGCTGGCTTGGTCTGTTTCTTTTGGGCTTTGTTAGGCTGGGCTGGTGTATAGGGGTTTTTATTCCCTATGTATTTATCTCCAAATATGTGCTGCCAGTATATGTTCTTGCTATATTCTAATACTGAGGCTAGCAGATCTGGTTTCAGGTTTCGAATTGTTCCTCTTCCGAGGCCCATTTCTAGGAGCGAATCTGTGCTGGGCTTATACCATGTTCCGAGTGATCCTACTATTATTGGCAGAACCACTGCTTTCTTGCCGAGTCTGGTATAGTACTCGACAAGATGCTGATATTTGTCTATCTTATCTTTCCAGGCTGTTTCTAATGGGGCTATGCCGTTTTCGTAAGTTATTCTTACGTCGGCTAGGATTATCTGTCTTCCATCCAGAGACTCCATCTGGATGTCTGGTCTATCTTCGCCAGGCCCAGCTCGCCTGTCGATCTTAAGCTTCCAGTTCTTTTTAGAACCTTTTTCTATGGCTTCCTTTACAGAGTAAAGGACATGGTTGTGTCTGTCTGTTATACCCTTTCCAAGCGCATAGTGGCACGACTGGAGGATATGGATCTGGGTTTCTTTTTCTGCTGGGCATCTTCTACATCCTTTCGGATTGGTCTTATCATAAGTGTTGTTGTTACATGAGAGCAGGTTTAGGCGTGCTCTATGAACAAATTTATGGGCTGAGATGCTGACTTTACCTCCGGTTCTAACGAAGGCGTTTGATCTGGGTTCTTGTTGGATGACTTGCACCACTTTGCTTTTGAATTCTTTTTCTGTTGTGAATCTGTGAAGCAAAGCTTCCAACACTTGGGCTTTTAGAGTCTGTTGCAATTTCTTAAGATTCTTTTCTGTGACGATAACGGGTTCGCTATCTGCTGTGGCTTGAATCTTAATGGCTAGTTTTTGGTCTACGGCTGTGAACTCCAACAAGTGGAGTGGTGAGTCTTTGAGCTTGGATAGAGATTTACAGATGTCGCGTACTCTGGTGAATACGCTAAATCCGAAGGCTTTTTTGTTTATCTGGGTTTTATTGCTGAGATAATCAGCAATTTGGTCTATATTCATATTTTCTGTGCCGGTTTCTTTTTCTGCGACTTCTTGGAGGAAGTCTGAATAGATTTTCTGGATATACGGGTCTTTAGCCCAAATTTTCTTCATAGTCGAGACTAAGAATCCAATCAAGGCTGTTATTCTGGGGCATTGGACACCGAGTCCACCCTTCGAGATAGGGATTTGGATATATTCTAGGGGCGAACCTCGGATTGGGATGCTATGCATTGTCTTAACGGCTTTCATAACCATGTTACTGAATTCACGCAGCTCACTAAGCTTAGGGGTTGCGTTAGCATACATGTATGTCAGTTTAGGCAGTATAAAGCATTTGATACAGTCTAGTTTTTGCCATGGGGCGAGCTGACTTGTAAGAACAAGTTCTATGTCTTTTAGAGCACTGGAGAGTAGCTCCATTTCTGAGATGCGGTTTTGGCTTCCGGTCTCGATACCTAAGTATTTATAGGTACCGGTCTCGTTTAATGTTCTAATTGGCTGTCCCTTCAGATGAAGGGGTCTTTGTTTCAATTTCCCTTCAGAAATTGTGAGGCTGGCGCACTTTGAGGGCTTGAAGATTAGATTTAGGCTAGTACAATCTTTGTCCAAGTCCTCAAGTTCTTTCTGGAGCTGGTTTGGGCTATTGGCTAAAATAGCCATATCATCTGCGAAGGCTAGAGTCTTAATGTTGGTCTTGAGGCATTTATGTCCTCGGGCTTTTTTCAAGTGTCTACGAATGACAAGTTCTAGGCACATGTTGAAGAGCGTTGGGGAGATTGGATCTCCCTGTTTGACACCTGATTTAATCAGGATTGGGCTGGTTGTTTCGGTCTTGGTTCGTACTCGGATGCAGGCACCGTCGTACATGTCTGATACGATTTCTACAAGCTCTTCGGGAAATCCAAAGGCTTTTAGGGCTTGTCTGATTAGTTCGTGAGGAACTGAGCCAAATGCGTTGGTTAGATCTAACCAGGCAATGCTCACATTTCCTCCGGTTCCTTTGGCTGAGTCTATGGCTGTTCTGAGGATTCCTATGCTTTCGTTGCTTCCGTCTCTTTCTTGGAAGCCCCGTTGGCATTTGCTCATGATCCCGCCTACGGATCTAATTCGGCGGTTCCACAAGCTGCTATACAGTTTGTAGATAGTTGGCATTAGGCTAATGGGTCGCCAATTATCTGGTTTAGCTGGGTCTGAATTCGCACCTTTATAGATGAGAATTGTTTCTGCTTCTTTCCAGTTTCCTGGGATCTTTTTCTGTTCTTTACAAGCATTGTATAACTTGCAGAGAAGGGTGTGATCTGGGTCAAACCATTGTAGATGATGATAATGAACACCATCTACTCCGGGCTTTGTGTCTTTGGTGGCTTTTAGGGCGTTTTTGATTTCTGAAGGTCTAAATTCTTCAACTATGCTTGGATTTATGTTGGTTTTAGGGACTTCAGAGCTCATTTCTGTTAATATTTCTTGCGAAACATTAGTTTCTTGGGTTGTCTTGTTGAAATGGCTTTCAACGGTCGCGATTGAAATTTCGCATTGCTTGGATTCTTTTCTGGTTATTTTGCAATAAGTTTTAGATCTATTTTTAGCATATTGCGCCATAATGTGGTCTTCTTCCACTGGGGAAGTCTGGTGGCTTGGTTTTGGTGGTCTAATGTGTTTGGGCTTTTCTGTTTGGGTGCACATGTCACCAGCTGATCTTTCTGGTGGTGGGCATCGCTTAACAATCTTACCGATTGCTTCTGTGTCGCCTACCGAAGCTTGGTGAATAGAAGCTGCCAAGGCATCTGCTATCCATTCCAATCTTTGGAAGGACTTTCCATCTTTTTCATAGTCATCCATTTGTTTGGTAAACCAAACTCTGACTTGATCTATGAGTTCTTCGGGTTTCCCCTTGAGCTTTTTCTGGATCTTAATTGGCTGGGTTCGAGCTTTCCGGGCTTGTCTTCTGGATTGTGGCTGCTCGAGAAAAGCTGGCTTTTCAAGAATTGTATCCATAAGACCCGGAATCTCTGGTTTTGGGCTATCTAAAGTAGCATCAGCTACTTCTTCAGAGGCTGTTTCATTTAGTAATTCATCTTCTCTGGAGGGAGATTCAGAGTCACTGTCTAAGAGAGTTAGATCCTGGGTTATATCCAATTCTGGATATTCAGGTTCTTGGCTGATTTCTGGTTCTGGTTCTGGTTCTGGAAGTTCAACTTCCATGATCTGGTTATCTATCTTTTCTTCAAACAAGGAATATTTGTTTGAATTTCTGAGCTTTGTGAGCATATTGAGTCTGAACATACAAATGTCAGCTTCCGTATACCACACGTCTTCTGTCATTATGCATTTTGCCATAAGGCACACGTGAACTCCGCAGTTGTATGTGTCTTTTTGTTTGGGTGGGCTAGTTTTATAATAAAGTCTGTCGCCTTTCAAGAATTTCGAGAATTCGAGAATCTTTCGGGGCATTGTTCTGTCTGATCCCAATGGATCTAAAAAGTACCAACCCCGAGAGGAAGACACAATTAGGACCCAATGAGAGTGCTCACATATTGGGAAAATATGTGTTCTTTCATTGCTCATGATTCCAGTGATGAATCGGGCTCCCTCTTCAACACTATCTTTACAATAATGCCAAAGCAGGGGATCCAGCACTGAAAATCTAGGATGTTCTTTGGCTTGGTCTTCAATAAATCTGGTTAAAATATCTGAATCCAACCACGCTTCGTTTCCGAATTCGTGCGTTAAACTCCAGATATTTAGTCTATTTTTGGCTGGTTCTTTGTCTTCCTCAAGAGTTACAATTTCAGGTTCAATTTTGCTAGTTTTCTTGATTCCTTCGTTGTTTTTCTCTTTTGGTCTTTGATCTTTGATTTTCTCTCCCCTTTCTTCTTTCTTGGCTGGCTGCCAAGAAAGGGAAAGGGACGCTCTCTTTGTTTGTTTAACCTGGCGGCACCTTTCATCTTCCTCTTTTGTTTGTTTAGCAGAGGCCGAGGAGGAAGAAAGGCGTTTGTAGTCTGGTTTATCGATCGAAGATCTGCTAGCCGGAATAACTCCCTGATTACGGATAGGAATTGAAGGGGCAAGAGAACTTCGAACGATGGGCTTGGCTGATGAAAAGATAGGAGCAAGGCTCCTTCTTGGGCTTTTGGTTTCTATCGCAGAAGAGGCTTCTTCTTTGATAGATTTTAGGCTTTTTGGTTTAGATATGCTGAGACGGGGATTTAGATCTGGTTTTGGTTCCTTTGAGGCACTAAGCTGCTTGGATACAGATCTGGTTTGAGGTCTGATCAGCTGGGCCTTTTCAGGGGTTTTCTTGGTCTTTCTGGTTAGCGCTAGAGAAGGGGCAGCTTCTCTAAACGACTTTTCTATGTTATCTCTTGTTGACAAGGTTTTAGGCTTGTCAACGTCTGCTGAATGGCTGGATCTGAGATGGTCTGTGATCCACCTAGTTGGATAGGTGTATCTTTCTGGGCAAATGGCTTCACACATATCACATTGATATGTGAATTCTATTTTGAGATTATGATCTTTAACATGTTTTACCATGTATCTGTTTGGCTCTGCGCCAATTCCAACAACTGACTGCATGAAACAGCCTGAAATTGGACATTTATAGGCGGCTTTATTTGGTACGCGAAGTCTGACTATAATTGTTTTCTGGTTTTTCTCAATTATTTCAAACTCCTTGGTTTCGGCTGTTCTGGTTGTTCTTGCTCCTCCGAGAAGGATTTCTGGTCTTTTTGGGCTTTTCGAGTATTGTTCTTTCACCGGCTCTCTCAGGTCACTCATTTGTGATCTCACGATGGAGGATTCTTCAACAAGAGCGGTGAACGCCGATCTTTTACTCTGATTTTGCTGTTTTTCTCTTTGATTATCAGCTTTGGAAGGCTGATAATCGCAGAAAGTCTGGTTTTTTGCTTCAATTCTATTGACAAAGTCAACAAAACATGATGCAAATTTGGCTTTTTTATTGATTTTTTCCGAAGAAAAGGACGCCAGAATTTCTTCTGGACTTGGCTTGGTTTTGCCAGTAAAACTGGACTTGTCTGGTTTGCCAGTAAAACTGGACTTGGCTGGTTTGCCAGTAAAACTGGACTTGGCTGTTTTGCCAGTAAAACTGGACTTTTTGGATGGGAGATGTGGGAAGCAAACAGGGTCTTGGGGCGAAGGATAAGGCATGATTAATTGCCAACTTCTAGCTACCCTGTTTACTTAAAAAGCGAAAAAAGAGGTGGCGAGCCTCTAAACCAAGCGAAAGGAAAGAGAAAAATGCAAACGCACCTTCCCCCTTACCTCAAACTTGGGTAATTGGTTACCTCAAACTTGGGTAATTAAACCGACTTTCTCGGTCGCTGTCCGCTTATACGTTAGGTGTGTTGCAAATCGCGTTAAACCTTTGGCCAATTGCTATGCCTGTGTGTTCTACTCTCGAGCGACGCCGCTTTTTTTTCGACTTTTTCACTCGTTCTTTCGCTTACGACCATATCACGTTGAATACACGCCATCCCGTCCGATCTGGCAAGTTAAGCAACGTTGAGTCCGGTTAGTACTTGGATCGGAGACGGCTTGGGAATCCCGGATGTTGTAAGCTTTTGCAAAATTTAACAAAAATTCTAAAAATTGCTCCTTTTTTTTGGGGGATCACTAAGCCTAAGCCTTTTTTTGCATGAAATTTTTTAGGCTTAGGCTTACGAAGTTCACTATTTCGCCTTTGGGAACCTTTCCATAGGCTTAGGCTTACGAAACCAAAGGTTTCGCCTTCAGCAATCTTTCTGTAGGCTTAGGCTTACGAAACTAGAGGTTTCGCCTTCAGCAATCTTTCTGTAGGCTTAGGCTTCTGTAAACGCAAGTTTCGCTGCTAGGACCTTCCTCTCAGGCTTAGGCTTAGGCAAACCACCCAGAACCAACCCTTAGGCTTAGGCTTAGGTAAGTTTTCCTTTTTTAACACTGTTAAAAACCAAGAATTTGTGTTGTCGGATGACGTCATCCCGCCCGTAAAAAGTCACAGATTTGGATCAATCCAAAAATGTAAAAATGAAGTCGATGAGTTGGGACCTAAATGACACTTCCTCTCAGGCTTAGGCTTAGTAAGCCACCCAGAAGAAAATTTTGAAAAATCTCGGGCCGATTTTTTTTTTTTTTGAAAAATCTCGGGCCGATTTTTTTGAAAAAAAAAACAGAAAAACTCACAGAAAAAAATTTACAGAAAATTTTTAACACTGTTAAAAAAGGCTTAGGCTTAGTAACCACCCAGAAGTAACTGTGAAGGCGAAAATCCCCTTTTTCCTTGTTTTTTTTTCTTCAAAGTAATTTCTAGGTGGTTCACTAAGCCTTAGCCTAAGGCTGAGCAAGGTTTTCAACTTTTTCATAAACTTTTGAGCTTCTGAAATGTCAAAAATTTCGCTTCAAATATTTTTGAACAAAAAATTATAATTTTCACCTATCAAAAAATGATATAGAACCTCTGAATTTCATCATTTTTCTTCATCTATTTTTTTCTAAATAATCCCAAATAATTTTCGAAATGATTTTCTAATTTTTCACCTCACGTTTATCAATCAATTTCATTTTACGTGACCCATATGCCAATTTTTCATTCCAGATTTTTATTAAAAATTTAAAAAAAATGAAGGGAAGGGGTGGGATGGGGGTAAAGCCTTAGCTTTTGTGCTCATTTCGATGCTACGATGAAATTTTTGTTGCATTTCAACAAAAAATTCGTGATCAGCGACCTCGATTTGACTTGTATACCAAATTTTAGCTGTCTACACTAAAATTAATGAAATTTCGGAAATTTCAGCTTTTTTCGGCTGAAACTCAAAATTTTGAATTTTTTTTTTCAATTTTATTGTCTCTCCAAAGGAGAGACGGTTTCAAAATTTACATTGACACCAGATGTTTTGGGTCAGTTTCAATGGGTTACCTCAAACTTGGGTAATTAAACCGACTTTCTCGGTCGCTGTCCGCTTATACGTTAGGTGTGTTGCAAATCGCGTTAAACCTTTGGCCAATTGCTATGCCTGTGTGTTCTACTCTCGAGCGACGCCGCTTTTTTTCGACTTTTTCACTCGTTCTTTCGCTTACGACCATATCACGTTGAATACACGCCATCCCGTCCGATCTGGCAAGTTAAGCAACGTTGAGTCCGGTTAGTACTTGGATCGGAGACGGCTTGGGAATCCCGGATGTTGTAAGCTTTTGCAAAATTTAACAAAAATTCTAAAAATTGCTCCTTTTTTTGGGGGATCACTAAGCCTAAGCCTTTTTTTGCATGAAATTTTTTAGGCTTAGGCTTACGAAGTTCACTATTTCGCCTTTGGGAACCTTTCCATAGGCTTAGGCTTACGAAACCAAAGGTTTCGCCTTCAGCAATCTTTCTGTAGGCTTAGGCTTACGAAACTAGAGGTTTCGCCTTCAGCAATCTTTCTGTAGGCTTAGGCTTCTGTAAACGCAAGTTTCGCTGCTAGGACCTTCCTCTCAGGCTTAGGCTTAGGCAAACCACCCAGAACCAACCCTTAGGCTTAGGCTTAGGTAAGTTTTCCTTTTTTAACACTGTTAAAAACCAAGAATTTGTGTTGTCGGATGACGTCATCCCGCCCGTAAAAAGTCACAGATTTGGATCAATCCAAAAATGTAAAAATGAAGTCGATGAGTTGGGACCTAAATGACACTTCCTCTCAGGCTTAGGCTTAGTAAGCCACCCAGAAGAAAATTTTGAAAAATCTCGGGCCGATTTTTTTTTTGAAAAATCTCGGGCCGATTTTTTTGAAAAAAAAACAGAAAAACTCACAGAAAAAAATTTACAGAAAATTTTTAACACTGTTAAAAAGGCTTAGGCTTAGTAACCACCCAGAAGTAACTGTGAAGGCGAAAATTCCCTTTTTCCTTGTTTTTTTTTTCTTCAAAGTAATTTCTAGGTGGTTCACTAAGCCTTAGCCTAAGGCTGAGCAAGGTTTTCAACTTTTTCATAAACTTTTGAGCTTCTGAAATGTCAAAAATTTCGCTTCAAATATTTTTGAACAAAAAATTATAATTTTCACCTATCAAAAAATGATATAGAACCTCTGAATTTCATCATTTTTCTTCATCTATTTTTTCTAAATAATCCCAAATAATTTTCGAAATGATTTTCTAATTTTTCACCTCACGTTTATCAATCAATTTCATTTTACGTGACCCATATGCCAATTTTTCATTCCAGATTTTTATTAAAAATTTAAAAAAAATGCCTAAGTTTTGAAATCGAAATTCTGAGTATTGTACGTTGCTCAGAATCACCAGACGAACAACTTTCAAAAAAATTTTATAATTGGACAAATTTTTTTTTCATTGATTTTCGGATTTTTGAAAAATCGATTTTTTTTGTGTTCAACCGCCCAAAACTCGGTTCATTGAAAAGATGGACCTAAACAATTTTTTAAATTGTAGCTCTAAGCGAGCTCTACAAGCCTGATTAGAGCCAGAAAGATAAAAATGAAAATTTTCATGAGTTATGAAGGTGGCAACATTTTGGTACATCACATATCATGGTATGACCATGAAACCTATGAATGGGATATTGAGAAATTCTTCTGAAACCTTGCAAATACCCTCATAATGAAACTCCCGAAAGGAATTTTTCAAATATTGATTATTGGTCTTGTAAATATTTGTTTCCCAGAACGCATTTTTGAAATTTTGCCTTTTCTACATTAAAAAGCCTTCAAAATCAATTATAAATGATTTTTTCGGTCTCAAAATCGAAAAATACCCCTAGGTGAACATTTTCAGAAAGTTTCAGTCACTGGGAACCAGAATTGGTACTTTTTCATTTTTGGTCCAAAACTCACGAACCGTTCGTTTTCACGAGAAATAGATGCTTCCAGCGTGTTCAGCACACTCATTTACCCCTAGGGAGATATTTTTTACATCATTTAGACCTTTGGGACCATTTTCGAAAAAAAATTCCACAAAAGATTACTGTAGTTGATCCATTTTTTCGGAAAAAGGAAAACAAGGACAGAAAAATAGGATAAACTATTTTTTTTTTCTCTCAAAAATTGAGAGAAAAGGAGAGAAATTTAGGTAAAACTATTAATAGTTTATCCTAAATTTCACGATTTTTTTTCGATTTTTGAAAAATTGATCAAAACTTCTGAAATTTGTGGGTGGGGGGTTTTCGGCCCCGTGGAGCATCGTGGTGATAATGATTTTACACGAAAATGAGCATATCGCCTCTTATCAGTGATTATCAAAAATATCAAAATTGTCAGATTGAGCTGGGAGTTGGAGGAAATGATGGCTGGGGGTAGTAGAGACTTTTTTTGATAAGTTTAGAGCTCCAGCTTCATCCCAGAAGCTCTTATCACTTGTTATCACAAAATTATCAATATGCTCAGATTGAGCTCAAACTTGGAGAAAATGATGTTTGGGGCTAGTAGAGACTTATTTTTATAAGTTTAGAGCTCCAGCTTCATCTGAAAAGCTCCTATCAGTCCTTATCACTAAATTATCAATATGCTCGGATTGAAATGAAACTCGGGGAAAATGATATTTGACATTAGGAGAACACATTTATGATAGCTCCAATACCCCATTTTTGCTCAGGAATTTGTTGAATTTGAAGAATACTATGTTGAAAAGGTAAAATCGCAGCCACAAGCAATCAAAATGAGACTAGGCAGCCAACATAATTCAACAGTTACTCGTGCAGCATCTTCGGCATTAGCATTCTTAGTGTTTTGCGAAAGATTCGAGGATCTTCAAAAATTCCTGAGCAAAAATGGGGTATTTGTGGAGGTGGAGCTGCAATTTCCAATGGATATTCCAAGTTTTAACGGCGCTCTTGTTGTGAAGTTGACACATCCATTCGACGAAATTTTCACGTGATGAGACTGAATGTGGTGATTTGATGAGATCTTTTCGTAGATCTTTCGCACAGAAATCGCAAGGGTATAGCTGGAAAATAAGGATTTCTGTCTAGAGACTTGGAAATTGCATCATTTTCAGTTTTTTTCAACTTTCCACCCAAAAACCCTCACCTGTCCCAACAAATTCATGAAACGCTTCGCTTTATTTTTCTGCTCCTCACTCGGCTTCTCCGGATAATAGACCGACATCGTGTGCAACAAATTCCACGTGGATCTTCCCAATTCATCCTTATCCACCGGATATTTGTGTTTTTTCGTCGGAGTTTCGCTGGAAGTGCTGGGCGCTTGGTTTTTTTTTAGCTTTTCTGCCATCTCCTCACCTTTTTTCATCATATCTTCAACGCTGATACATGCTTTACACGGTTTTCCATCGGGTCCAATAGAATTATCCATTTTTTTGTGTTGCTGCTGAAAAAATGATGCAATTTTTCATCAATTTTGTTTTGATTATGTAGTTTGAGGTTTTCAAGTCTTCTAAATTGTTTAAAAATACCTAGACACCCGGGAAATCCCGGGAAACCATTAAAACTTTGAAAACAAAAAAAATTAAATAAAAAAAGAAAATAAAAAATATTATGGCCTAGAAAACCAAAGTCCTTGTCAATTGCCAACAGTGCCAACAGTGCCAACATTCATTTTCAATTTTTACCGCACTTTGCATTTATTCGTTTGTTTGTCAAATAATAAGACGGCTCCAAATAATATGTAAAAATGAGCGAAAATCAAGTGATTGTGTTGAGAATTGCGTTGGAAACGTATGTGGGCGGTGAAAAGCTGAAAGTCGCTGATAAAGATGTAGGTTTTCTCAAAAGTTTCCTTGAAAATCGAGTTTTTTGCAGAAAAAACGTGGCAATCATCCAGGAGACTCATCGAACTACAGTTTGCAAGATCAAAAATGAGATGTTTGATGAGATTTTGGATCTGGGAACGCTTTCCAAGTACATTTTCAAGGCTGCTCATCAGGAGATTTGCGAAAATGTGCTGAAATTTGAGGAAAAAGCGGTTGAAGGATCAAAAAGCGATACGAAGATCAAATATACACTGTGTCCATTGAACATTTGAAAATATGCAGTGAAAAAGGTTAGAAATACAAAAAATAGATGTCGCCCAACGCGACGCGGTTCAGCGTCGCGTTTTTTTGTAGAAATGAGAAATTTTCTTTTGAAAAAAAAAGAGAGATGTGCGCATGATCTAATTTTTTTCAAATTTTTCACGTTTCTCAAACAAAAAAATCATTTTGCAGAAATCGACAATAATCAAGTGCCGTGGGTGGCGTATATTTCGAAACTTCTGAAAAAACCGTACTTTTTATCAAATGTTCATATGGAGAACGAGATAAGCTGTTGTTTGTATAGTTGTGCGGCAAATTCGCAACTACATTGGGTTCGGCACGAGCTTTTGAAAAGTGAGGAAGGTTTTTGGAGTCGTCGCCGAGGTTTTTGGGGTTTCTAGGTCATGTCCGAGTTCTGAGAGTTTCTAGACGATAGCAGAGAGATACGTAGTTTCAGGCTACGATCGGATTTCTAGTCCACGATTGAGGAATCGGTTTTCTAGGCCACGACCCGATTTCCAGGCTATTTTCCATCAAAAACCCTAATTCCTTCAGATTCATGGTTTACTACTTGGCAGCGGATCCAAGTTCCTGAATTGGACCCTACAGTACTCGAAAACTACACAAAAACCATTATCGAATTGTTGAAAAGTGTGAAATTGGATGTTTTTGAGCTCACCGGATACGGATATGCCGAATTGGCAATTTCGTCGCTGAAAAAATCGATTAATGGAAGGATGGAGAGGAATTTGTGGGTTTTTGGATATAAACATTGAAATTTGGGAGAAGGGTACGGTATGCGCCTTTAAAATCTGAAAAAAGTGATATTTTAGTGCAACATGTAAAAATATGAATTTTCAAAGGAACATACAGTATTTTTAGCCGGAATTTAATGAATTTTGGGATGTAGTAAAGTTATTCCTGTATGTACCTTTAAATTCGTGAAAATGTATTTGAACTGTACGGTGTGCAAGGTAGGAAAAACCACCATGGAAGATGCTTTTACCCATTATTATGCATACTGTATATTAGCAACATAGGTACTCTAGTTTAGCAACCCGACTACTGTAGTTTAGCAACCCAGGTATTGTAAATTAGCAACCCAGGTACTGTAGATTAGAAACCGAGTTACTGTAGATCAGCGACCCGAATACTTTGAATTTGCAACCAAGGTAATGTAAATTAGCAACCCGAATACTGCAGATTAGCGACCCGGATAACTTAAGTAAGTGGGGTGCTGATCTACAGTACCTGGGTTGCTAATTTAAAGTATTCGGGTCGCTGATCTACACTACCTGAGTTAAAGACACAAGAACCACTGGAAAAAACAGATTTCCCGCATTTATTTTCAAATGACAAAAACAGCATGTGCGCTCTATTGCGTCGTTGTGTGCAAGCTCTTTCGAAAATCCCGTCGGCTGAGCGATTTCAAATACAATTATTTTGTTTTTTTCACTTTCGCCAGACTCAAAATTTTTTCTTGATTTTCATTATGAAAGAATAACAAACTCATTTTCTGTTCATTTCTAGGTGCTCTTGTGTCTTTAATGTTTTTCAAATCCAATTTTTTGGGCTTGACCTAAAAAAAAATAAAAATCGTGACATTTAATAATTTGTTGGCACGTTTACGTGAAAAATCCAACAAAAATGAACCATTTCAAATTTTATCAATTCGAAAAATGGTTGGTTTCGAGTGATGTGAGTTTAAATTTACCTGAAAATCTTTTTTTGGTGGACTATGACGTGGAAAGTGGATTTTTTTTCAAAATTTTCAAATTACGGCGGGAAAAATCTTGGATTAAAATTTGAAACTCATTTTAAGGTTATTCTGAAAATGATCTGACTAGGGGCTGTGCCCCTAGTTGAGCGTGTCTCCCAGGCAAAACATAGTTCCATTTTTAATGAAATTTCTGCTCATCTCGGTCAATTGAAATTTTTATTAACAAATATCTGATTTCCAATGAGACAGCCCTTCTCCTTTTGTGGGCTTGATTCCCGCTCGAAAAATGTTTCCCTATCGGGTAAGAAAGATTTTTGGAAATGTGGTTATTACTATAGAATTACGATATTTTGAGTAAAAATCCTGGATGACGTTATCGATAAATTGTTCGAAAAAAAAACTTTTTTAATTATTTTTTTCGTTCTGTAACTTTTTTTTTGAAAAAACTCGGTCCGATTTTTTTTTTGAAAAATCTCGGGCCGATTTTTTTTTGAAAAAACTCGGGCCGATTTTTCTTGAAAAACTCGGGCCGATTTTTCTTGAAAAACTCGGGCCGATTTTTTTTGAAAAAACTCGGGCCGATTTTTCTTGAAAATCTCGGGCCGATTTTTTTTTACATTTTTGGATTATTCCAAATCTGTAACTTTTTTTTTTGAAAAATCTCGGACCGATTTTTTTTTTGAAAAAACTCGGGCCGATTTTTCTTGAAAAACTCGGGCCGATTTTTCTTGAAAATCTCGGGCCGATTTTTTTTTACATTTTTGGATTATTCCAAATCTGTAACTTTTTTTTGAAAAATCTCGGACCGATTTTTTTTTTGAAAAAACTCGGGCCGATTTTTCTTGAAAAACTCGGGCCGATTTTTCTTGAAAAACTCGGGCCGATTTTTTTTGAAAAAACTCGGGCCGATTTTTTTTTGAAAAACTCGGGCCGATTTTTTTTTGAAAAAACTCGGGCCGATTTTTCTTGAAAAACTCGGGCCGATTTTTTGAAAAACTCGGGCCGATTTTTTTGAAAAAACTCGGGCCGATTTTTTTTGAAAAATCTCGGGCCGATTTTTTTTGAAAAAACTCGGGCCGATTTTTCTTGAAAATCTCGGGCCGATTTTTTTTTACATTTTTGGATTATTCCAAATCTGTAACTTTTTTTTGAAAAATCTCGGACCGATTTTTTTTTGAAAAAACTCGGGCCGATTTTTCTTGAAAAATCTCGGACCGATTTTTTTTTTGAAAAAACTCGGGCCGATTTTTTTTTGAAAAAACTCGGGCCGATTTTTCTTGATAAACTCGGGCCGATTTTTCTTGAAAAACTCGGGCCGATTTTTTGAAAAAACTCGGGCCGATTTTTTTGAAAAACTCGGGCCGATTTTTTTTTGAAAAAACTCGGGCCGATTTTTTCTTGAAAAACTCGGGCCGATTTTTTTGAAAAAACTCGGGCCGATTTTTTGAAAAAACTCGGGCCGATTTTTTTTTGAAAAATCTCGGGCCGATTTTTTTGAAAAACTCGGGCCGATTTTTTTTTGAAAAAACTCGGGCCGATTTTTCTTGAAAAACTCGGGCCGATTTTTTTTTGAAAAAACTCGGGCCGATTTTTCTTGAAAAACTCGGGCCGATTTTTCTTGAAAAACTCGGGCCGATTTTTCTTGAAAAACTCGGGCCGATTTTTTTTTACATTTTTGGATTATTCCAAATCTGTAACTTTTTTTTGAAAAAACTCGGGCCGATTTTTTTTTACATTTTTGGATTATTCCAAATCTGTAACTTTTTTTTGAAAAAACTCGGGCCGATTTTTTTTTACATTTTTGGATTATTCCAAATCTGTAACTTTTTTTTGAAAAAACTCGGGCCGATTTTTTTTTACATTTTTGGATTATTCCAAATCTGTAACTTTTTTTGAAAAAACTCGGGCCGATTTTTTTTTTGAAAAAACTCGGGCCGATTTTTTTTACATTTTTGGATTATTCCAAATCTGTAACTTTTTTTTGAAAAAACTCGGGCCGATTTTTTTTTTACATTTTTGGATTATTCCAAATCTGTAACTTTTTTTGAAAAAACTCGGGCCGATTTTTTTTTGAAAAAACTCGGGCCGATTTTTTTACATTTTTGGATTATTCCAAATTTTTTTGAAAAACTCGGGCCGATTTTTTTTTTGAAAAACTCGAGCCGATTTTTTTTTGAAAAATCTCGGGCCGATTTTTTTTTGAAAAACTCGGGCCGATTTTTTTGAAAAAACTCGGGCCGATTTTTTTACATTTTTGGATTATTCCAAATCTGTAACTTTTTTTTTACATTTTTGGATTATTCCAAATCTGTAACTTTTTTTTTGAAAAAACTTTCGAAAAAAAACTTACTTAATTTTTTTTTTGAATTTAATGGGCCTATGCAGAATAATATTTTGTAATAAAAAAACATTAAAAAACATTTTTTTCCTATGCAGAAAAACGTCGAAAAAATAAAATAAAGACAACGTGAAATTGAGAGAGCGCAGACATGAAATGGGTTTTTTGTCTGCACTCTCTCAATTTCACGTTGTCTCTACTCAAAATAATAAACTGTATATTTTGTTTTTTCGACGTTTTTCTGCATAGGAAAAAATGTTTTTTTATTACAAAATATTATTCTGCATAGGCCCATTATGTACTCGTAAGATGTTAAGAATAAGAATTACAATTGAATTCATGAAAAAGTTCAAGTTTTTTTATCGAAAAATGACTCGTGGCAAAATCAGGAAGGCTTCCTAATTTTGCCATGGATGACGCCATCGATAAATTTTTCGAAAAAAAACTTCTTCAATCTTTTTTTCGTATTGAGGACTTGAATAACATTCTTGGCCCGTTAGGAATTAGGAATTCTTGAACAATGCCAATAGCATCTGAAGAATCAGCCTTTCTCATTCATAGGTCACGCATGATATTTTCTCGATTTTCTCTTTTTATTAAGCTTTTTCTTCTCCATCTTCTTTTTTCTTTTTTGCCGCGTTGGATTGTCAAATTTTCGCAATTTTGGGGAGAAAGGAAC
This sequence comes from Caenorhabditis angaria, assembly GCA_947459285.1. Classification (NCBI taxonomy): domain Eukaryota; kingdom Metazoa; phylum Nematoda; class Chromadorea; order Rhabditida; family Rhabditidae; genus Caenorhabditis; species Caenorhabditis angaria. The sequence goes on along the minus strand of CANHGI010000004.1, from coordinate 10,691,500 downwards.
AAAATTTCCGAAAATCTGCATTACTCGATATAGGGAAAAATTTTTCCGAGTGGGGCTCGAACCCACAAAAGAAGGAGGGTTGCCTGATTGGAAGGCATCACTCTCCCCGCCTACACCACACGTGTAGGTAAGAAATGAAGCATTTTTGATAAATATATATTTATCAGAATTTCACGTGACCGGGAGAAATGAACATTTCTAAATAAATTTCACCTTACGGGATTTTAATGAGAGGGCGAAACATGAAAAAAATTAAGGGAAATCTAAATCGTTCGACCAAAAATATGAAAATTTGGCTGAAAAGCACTAAAAATCGTAAAAGTTAGCTTAAAGAGTTTGTGTTCTTCTGATAAAAATGTGTCAATCCTGTTTTTTTTTTTGCAGAACAAAATCAAACATTTGGAGGAAGAACTAATGGAGGCCCACCGAAAAATTGATATTCTTGAAAATTGCTTAAAAGAAAAAACGGCGGAAGCAATTCAAAACAAGGATATTGCTTACGGGTTCAAATATGAATATGATTTTATGGTGGAGCAGAATCGAATTAAAGAAGAAATCATCGAGCAAATGGAAAGACAAAAGGAAAGGTTCGTTTTTCTGGGAATTTTGGAGGGAGAGTAGAGGGTAAATAACAAATTTTTTGTTGTCGAAAATTTCGGAATTCTGAACACCGTATCTTCAGAATTGGATAGAAAATTTTTATTTGGAATCTGTAATCTAGATGAAAACTTCTTTCGATTAAAAATCCCAGATACAAAATCACTTCAAATAGACAATTTTTGAAAAAAAGTCATTTTTCATATATTTATTCAAATAAATCAATCTCATTTACTTTTTCAGTTTGCATGATGGAAGTGACGAAGAAAGAGGGGCGACTTTTGTTGCCGACGAAACATCGGAAGAAGAAGAAGAAGAACCAGCACTTCAACAACCACCACCACCACGGCAATCGGTATGGGTTTTTTGGGGAGGGGTGGGGGAGGGATTTTAGAATTTTTTGCGGAGGGCTGGAGAATGGATTTTTCTGGTGAAATTTTGAAGTATTTCGTGAGAAATTTCAGAATTTCGAAGACTTTTGATTCTAGGATCATGAAAAATCAAATTTTTCATGAAGTTTTACACCGGAAATCAATGAAAATTCAAGAATTGTTGAATTTTGAATTTATTGAGTTCATACCACGCCCAGCTTCGTGCAAATTAACTTTGAAAATTGGCGGAGTGGGTTTTGAAATTTTTTGGCGAGGTGAAAACAACCTTTTCGACTGAAAAATACTACTTTTTAACGGAAAAACAAGCAAAAAGCAAAAATTTTTATCAACAGACATTCAAATTCCAACAGACATTCAAATTTTTATCACAAAAAATTTGACCAAAAAAACAATGATTTTCTATAATTCTTGCCGCAGAAATATGCAAAGTTTCTAATTTTTATTGAAAAAACCCGGTTTGATATCGGAATTCATCGAATTGCTCATATTAAAATTTTTTTAGAAATTTAAACCTGACTTTTCCTCTGAAAAAAAAGTATATTAAATTTAATTTTGAAAAATTATTCTAAAGAATTCTAGAGTTTTGAGCTGACTATTCAAAACGGTAAATTTTTTCTTAATTTGAAACGAATTCAATTTTAGACTTGAAATTATTTTTAAAAAATTTTCCACCTCCTCCAAAATCGTATTCTTTCCAGAAATCAATCGAACAGTCATTATTGACAAAAACACATTTATCGCCAATCGAGACCAATTTGATTGATCTTATGAATGGTGATTATGAATTTGTGTCTGTAGCTGACAGAGTGAGTGAATTTTGTGGTGTCTCAAATGAAAAAACGAGAAAATACAAAATGTGAATGAATCTGGAAACAACAATCACTTTTTTCCAGTATCGTTTGTGTGAAACTGTTGCAACTTCTGCGAAAATTTCAACAATAATTTCTCAAGCAAAATGTGAAGCGAAAATTGGGAGAAATTTGATCAAAGTAAGATTTATCCATCTTTTGATTTGCGAAGAAAAAACTTTCGAGAAAATTCATTCTTATTTTTCAGAAGCTCAATTACTATTTCTTCTACAATTCTATCGACAATGAAATGCGAATTGAGTTGGAAAGATTGGATTATTCAAAAATTGCACTACAATCGGCATGTTTCGCTGCAAAAAGAAGAAATCGCGGCGAAACTCTTGCGATTCTCCGGAAACCTATAAATGAGAATATGATGATTGAAGTAAGTTTAATTATCTTTTCAGCTACAAATTTAATATAAACATTTATTTCAGCTGCTCAAAAGAGTCAAAGAAGATGAAGGAAATTAAGATTTCAGAATTTCTCTTTTTCGTTTTTTTATTAATTTCTCTCATTCGCATCTTTCGCTTTTTAATTGTAATTTTTTGTCTCTCTTTTTGGAATAAAAATTTTATTTTTTGAGCATTTTTGGAATTTTTTTGCCACGTGGATTTTCGTGAAGTACTGTATATGATTTTTTTTTTGCTTAGTTTCTTCTCAGGAAATTTTAGGAACAGCATTTTCGCACTCGTGGAATTATGTCTTGGAGAGAAAAATTGATAGAAAGAAGGTTTTTTGTTCTAGAACCCCTATTTTTAGCTAAAAATTTCAATTCCCAGCTAAAAATTTGGGCATAGCTTCCGCATCCCAGCCATATTCGCTTTAAAATTCCAATTTTTTTCCAAATTCGAATATGGGAGCTGGAAATAGATGTTTCTAGATTGAAAAATCACGAGCTGAGATGTACTTCTCTGACATTTTTTGAAGACTGAAAATCGGAGTCTGATTTTTGGAGCTACTCCAACTTTCCGATTTATTCATCCATAATGTTTTGATGGCTAAGAATGAGAATATGATTTTTTTGGTCACTTTCCACATGGCATTTTCGGAGTACTGTAAATGATTTTTGATGATTTTTCGCGCCAAAAAGTTCCAAATTAAATAAACTATTGTTTTTCAGATTTCATCGATTGCTTTTCTCAAGTTCTTCGATCACAACTTCAATTATTAACAAAAAACAGTCAAATATTTGGTTGTTTGAAGAAATTTACTCATTATATATCACAAATTATAATTTCTTGTTTTTTATTTATTTTTACCACCCAAAAAACAGGTGAGGTTTTGCCAATTTATTTTTTACAAAAAAACATTCAAATTTTCAGAATACTATTGATTGATGCATTTTGGTCAATTCCAATATCATGAATTCATAACTGAAACCACTAGAAATTATGAAAAATTGAAGAAATTGAGATTCTTTGAAAAATTGCTCCAGAAATACCTTATTTTCTCCAAATATTTAATTCTTCTCTCTCATGTTCTATTTTGCCGATCAATCTATCATTGTAGCAACCAAGAATAATATATTGTCGCGATGTGATTAACCATGATAACGAAATTTGAGAAAAATGTTTTTGAAAAAAAATTCACTTGTGTAAAATACGCTACTCACAAACAAATCTTTATTTTTTCGGTTTCATAAAACTTTTTCCCCTCAACATTGCATCCAATCTCGACAAGTCTCCTGTAGAATTCTAGAATCAGGTCTCCCTCCACACAGACCACATATTTCGCAACATATGGTTTATGTCTCGCTAGAAAATCACGCAATTGTTGACCAACTATTTGTTCATCTTTTTATTTCCATCGCAACAAAAATACAAATCAAAAATTTGTTCGACTCAGAGAATGTGATGAAATGAGAGAGCGCAGATAGCAAAATTTGTGACTATTTCTTGCCAACCGACCTATAAAACAGCGAGGAATTCGTTCTTTTATTTATCTGTGAGTGTTTTTACTACTGTTTTGTAGATTGCAAAAAATGGCTTTTCTATTAATTTTCACAGCTCTAATTGTTATTGGTTTGAGTTATTATTTGGCTGTATGGACATACTGGAAAAGACGTGGAATTCCTGGTCCTATTGGATTTCCAATACTTGGAAATGTTCTCGAAATGATTGATCATGATGCACCACCATTTTTACAATTCCAAAAATGGAGCCAGGTTAGTTTTTATTACTTGTTTGATTATATTTTTTGAAAATGCTGAACCATTTTTTCATTTCAGAAATATGGAAGTTATTTCGGAATAACAGAAGGATTATCAAAAACACTTGTTATAAGTGATCCAGAAATGGTCAACGAAGTGTTTGTCAAACAATTTGATAACTTTTATGGAAGAAAACTTAATGGAATCCAAGGAGATCCAAACAAAGACAAACGAGTTCATCTATTTGCCTCCGAAGGTCATCGATGGAAAAGACTTCGAAATTTATCAAGTCCCTCTTTTTCAAACAACAGTTTGAAGAAACTGAAGAGAACTGTGGAAGATAGTGCTGTTGAATTATTGAAACACATTGAGAACAATACAGCTAATGGAGATTCAATTGATATGCTATTATATTACCAAGAATTCACGATGGATGTGATTGGTAGAATTGCAATGGGACAAAACGAATCTAAAATGTTCAACGATAATATACTTCTAGAACCAGTTAAATCGATTTTCGGAAGTGGAAGACGATGGCTCATGATTCTTGGACAAGTTCTACCAAAACCTGCTGCCTATATAATGCGAAAAATTATTTTCTCACTTCCTAAAAGTATTCCTGCTGTTCAACTTCATAGAATAATCGAAGAAGCATTGGAGAAAAGAATTGCTCAACGAAAAAATGATCAAGAAAATGGTGTAGAACCTGGTGAACCTGAAGATTTTATTGATCTTTTCCTAAATGCCGAATCAGAAATCGATATTGTTTCTGAGAATGGCAAAGATGACTTTTTGACAAAAAACAGTGGAAAAGTGAGCAAAAATCTGACTATCGATGAAATTGTTGGACAATGTTTTGTGTTTTTGTTAGCTGGCTTTGACACAACAGCTCTGTCCCTTTCATATTCAAGTTATTTATTGGCAAGACATCCAGAAGTTATGCGAAAAGTTCAAAAAGAAATTGAAGAAGTATGTCCTGATCCAGAAATTACATTTGATCAATTAAGTAAGCTCAAATATTTGGATTCTGTTATCAAAGAAACTTTGAGAATTTATCCATTAGGAGCAGTGTAAGTGTCATTATTATTTCGAAATTATGTACACAAAACGTTTCATTTCAGAGCAAATATGCGTCGTTGCATGAAAACATCCAAAGTCGGTGATTTGATAATCGAAAAAGGAACAAATGTTTATGCAGATACTTGGTCTCTTCATTACAACAAAACACTTTGGGGAGAAGATGCTGCTGAATTCCGCCCAGAAAGATGGGAGGAAGAAGGAATCACAGATTTCAAATTGGGATATATGCCTTTCGGTTCAGGACCACGACAGTGTATTGGAATGAGATTGGCCTACATGGAAGAGAAACTTTTGCTCTCACAAATCTTACGGAAATATGATTTCGTGACTTGTGAGAAAACTGCGATTCCTTTGAAATTGGTTGGTAGGGCGACTACTGGACCCGAAGAAGTTTATTTGAATTTAAAGCCGAGATATACATAGAATTTGTTGGATTTGATCTTTGTACATAAACATATTTATTTTTTCGTATTATTTGAATTAGTATCGATTGTGAAACGAGAAAAGTTACCACTCGAAAAGATTCAGAATCAGAGAATCATTAGTAATTAGCTTGGCTCCTTTGAAAAAAAAAGAATAAAAATGAATACAAATAATATTATTCACGTGACCTTGAAAATCCACGTCACCAAAAACCACTTCAATTTTTGTGCCAACGTGTTTTCCCTCATTTGTGAAAAATGCTGTCAAAGAAAATGTGAGTCAAAATTAAATCTCTCCAAGAATCCAAAAACAATGAACATTTCAGAAAACTCGTAATATTCTGTTGTTCACTTTTCGCCGCTTCAATAAACACAAAAGAAATTCTCAAATTGAATGATGATAATTATCAACATGTTTTGGAGAATAGCAAGGTTCGAGTCGTTTTCCAACAAAAAAAATGAGATAACTTTTTTTGCAGATAACATTTCTCGCTTTCACTGCCGATTGGTGTCCATTTTCCCAACAACTTTTGGGTGTTTTCAAGGAATTTTCAATAAAATATGGTGATTTGTATAGTGCTGCAAATACACAAATTGCATTTGTTGATTGTATGGCACAGAAGGAGATTTGCTTGAAAAATGGAGTCAATAAATATCCGACCATGAAGGTTTTCTATTTTGGAACATTGTTGCAGGAATATCGGTGAGGAATTGTTCAAGATATTTTTTAAAAATTCCAATTCAGAATTTTTACACTGAAAATAATTGCAGCTCTGCTCGAAACGTCGAAGCTCTTCATGATTATCTCGATGGTGTTATCAAATCAAAACAAACCTTCAATTATCAAGAAATAACATCGGCTGAAAACTTCGACACAATTTCCCACATCAAAATTTGGCATCCACGAAATTTCGCGGGATTTGAATCATTATTGGTAATCTATTTTCCAAAAAATCTAGAAAATTAAAAATTTTCCAGAGAGCTGCTTCGGTGGCCGTTGGTAATGTCAAAATCCTGGTTCCATTTGATAACGAAAATTTTGAGAATGGACAGGAGAGTTTCATCGAATTTTGGGATGGGGAATTGATCAGAAAGCGATATTCCGGTTCGCTTGAAAACTATTCCGAATTCTCGCAATGGGTTCGAAAAGTCTCATCAGGACATGTTATTGAATTAACCTTCGAAAATGCTGAAGAACTCGTTGAAGAAGGAAAACCATTTTTGATGCTTTTCCGAACCACTGATGAATATGATCGCAAATTCAAAGAAGCGATTCTTCGTGAAATTGGAGATGATTATATCGACAAAGTCAAACCATTATTGGTCAACGCTTCAGTTATGCATTTTCCAATGATTCAAGCTGGAAAAACTCTAAAAGATATTCCATTTCTTCTTATCGATCAATTTATGCATTTGTATAGTGCTCCATTTTCAAAGCAAGACATTTTTGAGGCGGGAAGAATTCGAAAATTCGTTGAAGATTTGTTGAGCGATAAATTGCATAAACGTGCGCATGGAATTGAAGTGAAAGAAGAAATTGGAACTCAACAAGAAACATCAACAACTTCAAATGCCGAGATGGAGAAGATCGAGAAAACTGAAAGTGCTTTCAAGAAATTGGAACCAGCTAAGAATCGCTATTCATTTGCAAAACAAGAATTGTAATAAACTAGTAAAAACAATAAAGATTTTAAACATTTTTTACGTGAACTTTTTTTGGAAACGTGCCCTAAAAACAGTTCTGTTTTTGTTTTCGAATCATTCCTTTTGTTACTTATAATTAAAAACAATTTCAATTTTTTTGAAATATATTTCTGAATGTCAACAACTTCTACTGTACAAAATGAATAGAAAAGCCGAACGAAAAATGAGAAAACGACAAATGAAACAATTGATTCCACCATATTTATCCGAATTCAAATTAATGGGATCATTCGCCGAACTTCGTGTTTCTTATGATGCTCCAACTGATCAATCAATTTATACGTATACTTTGAAATGGGATGATGAAGGTTCAGAGCGGAAAAACTATGCAACTACATCGGAAACTGATACTAGTAGTAAAATCCCGAAAAAATCAGCAGCTGAAAATACTGATTATCCAGTTATGACAAATTGTGATGGACCATGTTCAAATGTTTATCCATCAAATAAATTGAATATTCTGGGAAGATGTGGGCATTATTTATGCGATAATTGTTATGGAATTGTGAAAAATGATGATGGAACAAAAGGATGCAGTTCATTTTCGTGTAATTGGAAAGAAGAATCGACTAAAAATGATATTGCTGATTATGAAAAAGAGGTCAAAATGGTTCATTTTTTCGATCTATCAATCAATCAATAATTACAGATCTGTCAAAATCAACGAAAACGAGCCGAAAAAATGCAAAGTGAAGGACATTCGGTGAAAGTTGCGAGTTCTTACACTCACACATCTTTGCTCTCAACAAGAACATCGTCTACAACTCTGATTGATCCATTCGATGTAACATCAGTCACAAGTTTGACAAAAAGTGGCTCGACATCGAAAAGTGGATCGAGTGCTCGAACTTTGAGAGCTCGCGAAAAAGCCGAGCATAAAAATGTGAGCAGAATCTAGAAAATTGAAAACAAAAGGTGCTGTTTTTCAGAAATATCCGAGTGCTCATGAGTTGATCACCACAAAAGTTATGATTATCGAAGAACCTCCGAAAAATAATGTTTTACAGTAAGGAATAGATAAAGTTTCGAAAAAAAAACAAGATTTTTGCAGTTCTTCAAGCTTCCACAGTCAATTAGAAACCTCAACTTCTAACAATCTTCGAAGTGTTATCGAAAGAATAATGCGAGAAAATGAGAAACATCTGGAAGAATACATGAAAACCGGCAAACTTTATTATATTCATGGATTAAGTGATGGCACCAAACAATTCAAACACATAAATCAAGATCAATTGAAGACGAAAAAATTGTACGAATTCCCATTGTTCGGTAACTATCTATTTTTCATATTGGATATGACAGAAACTTTGAGAAAGAATTCAGTTAAAATTGTACATGGCTATGATGAATAAATCGATTCATTTTCTTGTTTTTCTAACAAATAACAATACCTTAAATATCACAATGGCGAGTGAATCGAGAGTTTTGAATAATTTTCAGAGATATATGCAATATTCTCATCTCCTTTTCGTTCCACAACTTTTCCAATTATCCAAGCTGGTCGATTATCCAATTCGAAAATATCTTCGATATATTTTTCAGCATCTTCGGGTGACAGTGCAATCAAAAGTCCTCCACTTGTCTCCGCCGATCTTCCTTGATATAATCGAAATCCTTCACCTCCAGCTTCAATCATTTTATCAACAATCTCATCCATGTATTCAATGATGGGCAAGGTTTCAATAACAAAATCAACTTTGGATTTTTGCACACGCGCAAGATTTTCAGCATGTCCCAAGAGACCAAAACCAGTGACATCTGTGGAACTATGCGCATGGTTTGTGTGAAGAAGTTTAGCGGCATTTCTGCAAAGATCCATATTTATTTTCATTAATGGATCAATTCATCTGAAGAAAAAATGAATTTCGCGACATTTTTTGTCGCGAAATTGCAATTCGCGAAACGACACGAAATTAATAAAATAAAAGAGGAAATTCTTTTTTCGTGTGTTGGGTCTCGCACCGATTACGCGTCCCTTTAATGTTTCTCCTTTATTTTTGTGTTTATTTCGTGTCGTTTCACGAATTGCAATTTCGCGACAAAAAATGTCGCGAAATTCATTTTTTAGTCAAATGAATTGATCCATAAAAAACCAGAACTAACCTATTCAATCTACTCATTTGCTCGCATGCTTGTTTGAAAGCTCTCCTAATTTTTGCTACATCTAACCCAAGTTCTTCAATCTTCCCATTCTCCTTTTTCAACCACTCATAAGAATTGACCGCAACTTGTCCACCAATCGGTTTCGTCAAAACCAACAAATCCCCCGGAACTGCTTGATCAACCTTGATAATCTCATCGTCATGGACAACAGATGTTCCAACACCACCAAGAAGCAACCAAGGACATCGAACAGTTTGTCCTCCTCGAATCTTCGTATCAGCTTCATCAGCCGCATCTTTGAATCCTTGAATAAATTGACGGACAATTATATCTCTTTCGATTTCATTGAGATCGACTGCAACACCAAGAAGCATCAACATGTTATCGCAATCAACGACACCCATTGCATAAAGATCCGAAAGAACATTGGCACAAGTGATGCGACCCTGGAATAACCTTGATTTTAAATACATAGAAGTGGGAAAATGTCTCACCATAATATAGGGATCATCAACAAGTGGATAGAAGAAATCAGTAGTTTGAACCAATCGCAATCCTTTGTGACGAAGTGGAATTACACAACTATCCAATCCAATGTCTGAAAAATATTTAATTTTTGGGATTTTTTCACTTCTTCGCCGTACTTTAGATCAAAATATTATTTGGAAAAATATATAGCTCTTTTTTTAGTTTCAAAAATTACGGGAATCTACACTGCTCCACAAAACCTAACCCTCAAAATTTTCAAAAATAGAAAAAATCAAAGCTTTCAGAAAATGTTTGTTTTTGAAATATGGGCAAATGGGACACCAATTCATCCCTGAAATCAAATCTTGAGTTGATGAGTCGCGAAAAGAATTTTTTGAATTTTTCAAAAACATCGAAAACTTTCAATCCAGAAAAGTATCGCCTCACTTCAGAAAATCACTCTGGATTCCAGGGGTCTGGAAATCGATTTTTGGTTATTGATGAAAATTAGGAAAAAAACATTTCTCAAGCTTTGGTCAGTGAAATCGATTAGAAATTGTTAGAATCAACTCAAAATGAGTTATTCTCTTTATTTTTCATCAATAACGAAAGTTATCAAACCAAAATACCGATTTCCAGAGCGATTTTTGTGGATTGAAAATTTTCGATATTTGAGAAATTCAAAAATTCTTTTCGTGGCTTATCAACCCAAAATTCGATTTTTGGGATAAATTAGTGTTCTATTAGCCCATATTTCAAAAACAAACATTTTCTGAAAACTTTGATTTTTTCGATTTTTCGAAAATTTTGAGGGTGAGGCTATACTTTTGTGGAGCAGTGTATTATAGAATATTCAAAATAAAAACCAACCAACTTCATCATTATTAATAACCAAATCAGTTTTAAAAGTTTCCAAAAGTTGCAACAAAACATCTCTCGGAACTTTACAACCACATCCTTTCATTGCTGTCAGTTTTGTCAACACGAATTTTTCATCTAACCCATATTTTGTCGGCTCAAAACCTTCTTGAATTCTCGCTATACGATCCATTTTGTTTTTCAATTCAAATTGGCTGCTAACCGACTGGAAAAAAAAACAATACATTTTCAATTATTTTATCCAGCAGAAGTAAAAATGATGAATTTAATTATTATGTAATTATAAAAAATAGATAGATATTTATATGAAAAGGGGTGGAAGTTAATAGAGGTATAAATATGACGAGTTGATGAGCAAAAAACCTCATTTTATAAATATTTTCATTCCATTTGGTTGGGAAAGAAAAGGCAACAAAGAAAATGCAACTTTGCGCACTTCTTTTTGTTTTCGTTATTCTTGTCAGCTCAATTTCTGCATCAATTTATGACACCGCTGATGAGTAAGTTCGAATGAAGACTATAGTACTCTAGAAATTTAGTAATTTCAGCACTTTCAGAGCTCCACAACAACTAGTCTATCCAAAACGTGGAAGTTTGTCAAATATGATGCGAATCGGAAAACGAAACTATGTGCAAAGCGAATATCCGTGCGATAATTGCAATTTGGGAGCACTCATTAGACTTGGAAAATAGTCAATTCTTGTTAATTATTTTTTCAAAATAAGATTTTCTAATTTTTGGGTGTATGTGAGTGCGTTGAATAAAGAGTTTTGATCGTTTTTTGTTGAAAACTGAAGATAAAAACATAATATCTACTTATATTGCAGCCTAATTAGTCTTATTCATCTAATGCAACTAAAAGCTCAAAATTTTGATGACGTGAACTATAAAAATCAATTTTCAAAAAGAAAAAATAGAAATTTTCACGTCCTATGCAATTTTCGACGAAATTGCATCATTTCTAGAAATTCCTTCGAAGTGAATCATACGAATTAGTTCTTGGAAGTGATGTGAAATGTGATGGAGTATAAATTAAATTAATTAGTGTAAGTCAAGATTTCGCAAAATAAAGTAGGATTTTTCAATATAGTCTAGAGTCAGGGAGAAAGGAAACATAATGAAAAGTATTATAAAATACGAGAAACCAAATAAAATCAATAAAAAATGGCAAAAGACGTTGATTTCCTTCTTTTTGTGCAAAGAAACAAAAAAATCACGGGTTCCCAACGAAAAAAAAGAAAATTCAAATTCAAACCGTTGTCAATGGGGCGCGCTTGCACGTCCACGATTTATTTTTTTTATTTTTCTCACTTTGCTTCTTTTCTCCCGTTCGTTCGTTAACCGCGTGTATCTAGAAAGTTTACTCATTATTATTGTTATAGAAAAAAACCGGAAAAAGAATTCTATTGTTTGTTGATTCTCCGTTATCGATTTTTGGTTCTATTCAGCTTGTTCGCTTCATAAATAAACGAATCAATGTTTATGTTTTATTTTTGTATTTAAAATCGATTTTCAGAAATCAAAAATGGTGTGGGTGAAACCCGAACATTTATTAATGGCTCAATCATTTTGGAGCGTCGAAAAATCGCTAAAATATTTCAAACTTCAACGAAGAAAAGGTCACGGAACTCGAGGTTTCTCATCAATTCTTGTCGCTACAATCGATTCAGTTTTTGATACAAGACCACCGCCATATCGAATTATTTATGATTTTGATAATGAAGATGTTCATATATCAATTGTTCTTGCCGTTGCTGTGGAATTGAAAGAAATTCAAGAACATTGGGATTATGTTGAAAAAACGCTTATTGTTGCAACTGAACCACTTCAACTTGAAAAAGATGTGAGAAGATATGTTATAACAAAAGTTGAATCTTTGGTGAATGATTCTGAAGAAGTTATAAATCCGTATACCGAAGAATTGGATTCAGTTTCAACGAGAAGTTGTTTAGAAAGATTTCATAAAATTTTCTCAATTCCTCCAGACGAAAAACTTGTAAATTGTAAGTGTTTTTTTTCGTTCTATCAAGAAGCCCCATAATTTCCAATCTTCAGATTATAAATGCTGTTATTGGAAAGGTCGTGTTCCAAATCAAGGCGACATTTTCTTCTCTGTAAATTTCCTCTGTTTTTACTCATTCATAATGGGAAACGAGACAAAAATCAAGCTAAAATGGACGGATATCATAAAATTGGAGCGAGTTTCATCGATTTTATTGCCTCAAAGTATACAAGTTGTGACAAGAGAAGGAAATAAGTATAGTTTCTCGATGTTTTTGAATTTTGAAGAGACTTATCAATTGGCAACACAATTGGCGAATTTGGCGATGAAACAATTGATTGAAGAAGAAGGATTTTGTGAGGATAGTGCGTTGAGAAGGAAAATGTTGATGGAAAGTGAGCAAAGAAGAACATCAAAGACAAAAGCATCGTTTTTGAAAAGGGATTTGGATGCGAGATATCGAAGTGATGCTTATAGGTTGGTCAAGTTGGGAGAGGGGTTTTTGGTTTTAAAAAAATTAAATCGTAAATTTTTTATTCTCTTTATGTCATGTTCTACTCTCAAAATATACAAAAAATACCAAAAATCGATATCACATTCGCTTATTTCTCATCCACAGAACTCGATTCTCTATTCTCACTAATTGTTCCAACCGAATTGAATTCTTTACTATTTGTCGACCAATCATACGCAATATATTCCACTGAATAATCGCCAGTAAAAAATAGTTTTTGCAAATTGTGCTTCTTATCACTTTCATCATCGCTAATAATGTCCAAAATCCATTGCAGGATTTTTTCGGTAGTTCCTCCGAAATCTTCCGAATACCATTTGAATGTTTTTCCAAGATGAATTATATTTTTCTTGGTATCAATTCGAAGATATTTATCGCCACGTAATAGAGTTTGTTTAGCATTTAGTCGAAGTTCTTGGTAAATTGTTTTGGTATTGTATAATCTGAGCAATGGTGTTGTTCTTGACCCAGTGCATAATCCAAAATGAATAAGCGGATCACAATTCGCAAGTGATAAATTCAATCTCCCATCCTGTTTTCCAAACGCTTTCCATAACATTCCCGGTCCTTTTCGATTTGCTCGCAAAATTCCATTAATAATTGAGTGAAGAGCGTATCGATGTCCACCCAACAAATAATATGTTCCGTTTACTAATTTTCTTCGCTGCCAAATACTTTGAGGTTGACCGAATTTATATATTATATGGATTAGAATAATATTGTAAATATTGATGAAAAATGTGAGACGATCATCTGCCGAAGAATTGTTGAGATCAAGATTATTCAATTCTTTGGAGAATTGAAGATATCGATTGAATTCGTCGTTGTTTGTTAGTTTTTGATAGATTATTGACTAAAATTTGAAAGATTTTGAGGTAAATCATTTTTAAAATCAAATAAGCGCTCACCGTATTATCATCTGATAAAATTTTCTCATAAATTGGTTTCAATAACTTGATCAAAGTGTTGTTACATTCTTCAACACTCATTTTTTCCGGATTTTCATCATCTGAAGATTTTGCGTTCAATGGTTTATTTTCATCATCTTCCACAAGTTGATAATATCTAAAAATCTCAGTTTTTCTCTACATCTCACTAACTCGCCTACCTATCAGGACTGAAAGTCATTCCAGATTCTTTGGATGTTTGTTGACCAACGTGTCGATCAATCAATTCTTGTCCGATTTCCAATGCCTCACTTCTCTCTGCAAAAAAACAAAAATAAATACTACATTTTGCTGTCTCTTTTCCCTTTTCCCTCTCGATTTTTTTCAATTTCAAAAGAAACAAAACAATATTTGTTTTTTGTTTGTTGGAATGTGTATTTTTGAATACATAATACCATAATTATAATGTAGTGGACTTGCAATTGAATCATCAAATCTTGGAGTATCCCATTCATGTGGCGAATCCGACCAATCATCATCATCATATAATCGATCCTGATGTGTTAAATTGAATCGGTCGAGATTTAGTGCCGACAATTTTCGTAGACCCAACTTATCCATTTTATCCATTTTAGATATAAGGAAATGGAGAAAATACTGGTATTTATAGAGATAGAAAAAATTATGGGTGGAGATTTTTAAGAGAAAAAATATAGAAAAAAGTTAGGAGAATTGATAAGGTCAATGATTGAAGACGGAGACACAACAATGGCGGTTATATTTTGTGGGTTGGCAGAAAAATACGAACACTTTGTTAGAAATGACGTTGATTAGGGAGTCTGATTTTCTATTGAAGAAAGTTCAATTTTTGACTTATTAGAAAAATAGGACAGAAAAAATATTCTTGAGGCAATGAAAAAGACCTCCGGTACAGAAAAGTGTACAAGTTTTCCTTTCCGAATTTTTTTTATTTTTGAAAAATGGACAAGGACGCCACGAAAAACTTTGAATCACATCAATGATCTACTCTTATCAAATGATCTAGTTTTTATCTGTTGTCTTACGAACCCCAAAATAAATTCTGCAAAAAAACATACTAATTGATTTTTCCTTCATCAACCATTCGATAAGTTGTTCCCCTTTGAATGAATTCTTATAAGTTGTTCGAAAAGATACTCGATTATTTTTTATCAATTGAGCCGCTTTCATATCTCGAACCAATTTTGCATATTCATCCGGTACCCAAATCGTCATCTCCTCTTTTTTGTTGTTATTCTCAACATCTTCATTCTCATCATAGCCAATTGCATTCATTGGATTCGGAACTATTGGACCGTGTCGACATTTTTCGCGACGAACCATTTCAATAATCGCTTCCCATTTCATTTTTTCATTGATCTAGAAAAGGAATTGGAATAATTCTACATAGATCTAGAAACTGACCAATTGATCTAAATCGGTATCGTGACCGATGTAAATGTTATTGAAGAAGATTTGAGGAAGAACGTCGGTTCCTGTGCGATCGAAGATTTCTTGAGCGTGCTGGGAAAAATTGAGAATTTTGAAAGGGAAATGTTGGATGATGTTGGCTGCTGTTCAGTTGACTCATTCTTCTATTGTTCTATTTCGGACAAAAGTTTGGGAAAAAAAAAACTTTTGGTTTGGAATTCATAGATAAAAATGAATCCGAAAGGCTGGAATTGTTCTTTAAAAAGTTCACGAATTTTCGAATTTTCCAAAAAAAAATCGGATCGTACTTCTCAAAAAAAAAAATGACCAGCGCCAAGCCAACCACACAGAAAAAAACAAAAACTCCCACGAGCCCCATAAAATCAATACAATTTTTGAATATAATTATGAGTCTCCCTTAAAGTATTGGCTTACCTGTGGAAATGAATCCAAAGAAACATCGGTGTATGGAATTCTCTCCTGACTCAATAATTCTCGCCCTTTTGCACATTTCGAATTTCCGACTTCGGTATAAATGACAACCTGACCGGCAAAACCGTCAGATGACATTTTCTAATGAAGTGAAAATACTATAAAAATGTAACAAATAATAAATATAAATAACAAATATTTTGATGATGAAAAGGGAAGATAATAAATGATTTGACCTTCGATTTTGATGGATTTGCGGGAAAAAGATGAGTAGGTGGAAATAATGTTCCGAGATCTATCTTATACACTTTTTTATGACACTTTTTAATGAGGTCCAGAGAGTCACATGTAAGCAAAAAAAACAGAAGAAGAAGAACAGATAACAATCTGAGAATTTTCGGCAAAACAAAACTAAAATCAATTATTTCTTCAAGTTGTTGCTATTTAAGTTATGCAAGAAAAAAGTGAAAAAAATACAAGGACATTTGGGTATAATAACTCCCGACGGGAGATCTTCCATATATATTCATTCCACGCCTTTTGTGAAAGAAAAAAATGAAATGAAATGAGGCGAAAGAGAGAATTGTTGACAAAAACGATTAAAAAACAAGGTTTTTTGTTGAACAAGACAAAACAAATCTAGGAAATGAGAAGGAATTTCATTGGGATCTGAAACGAATTGAAACATTGCCAAGGATTTTTGTGGGCATGTGATTCCGTAGGAGAATTATTGTTGGATCGTTTTTTGTTGATCTTTGTAGGAGATGGTGCAATTCAGGATTTCCGCAGTATCTGAAATGGTTTCTGTGTGAACTGCTGCAATCCGAACCCCATATTTACTCACAGAGGGTTTACTGCCCGTCGATCTTCCAAATATTTGATCTCAACATTCGAATATGAACAGCCCAATTCTTTCTGAACCAATTTGTCCACACTCTCTGGTGATATGTTAATTTCCAGAGTTTTCCCTTTAACTGGTTTTAACACAACTGTTGTTCCGAACGGAACCGCGATCTCGGTCCAATTCATTGTCGATTGAATTGGTTTGCTGACCAATGTTTCACATAGTTTTCCTTCGAAACCATCTGGACATATGCATTTGTCACAACTACTTGGATTTGTGTATCCATCGTTTTGACATGTTAAGTTTCTTGGACCGGGAAAATCGAATTTCAGAATAGATTTTGGTGAAAATTAACTTACAGTTACATCCATAATATTTATTCAATGTGACTGTGTTATAAAATGACAGATAACGCGATCCCATTGTATAGAAGTAATCGTAATAATCTTTTCTCGGTCTGAAAAATTCGGCTGGTATCGGACGATAAAGCATTACACTTCCGAAATCAAACGGAGCGAAATTGATCGAATTTGTTCTGTTCAGTTTGCATGTTTGATTCTGAGACAAAACTCTTTGATACCATTTTAAAGGGGGGGTAAGACGACAAAATTTTTTTGTCGCAAAGTTAAAGGCTCCCCAAAATTAGTAAAACCTCCAAGGGATTTTTTCTGGAAACGCTCAGAAAAAATGTTCCATAAACTAGGTACCACGTATAGGTATACGTTGAAATTATTCCATAAACTTTCGGACAACGTATAGCTATACGTTGAAAAAAGTTCATGGAATATTTTTTTCGGACCTTTTTAGGCCTTTCGAGAAAAAATCCCCTGGGGCTTTTACTATTCAAAGGGAGCCCGATTCATTGAGCAAATAAAATTTTGTCGTCTTACCCCCCCTTTAATCAATAATAAACTAACATCTATTCCATAATCACTAACAAATAAGTATTTATCCCGATCATATCGAGAATGTTCGTGAGCCAAACCAGTTGTATGCAAAAGCTCGTGAAGTATGAAAGAATCACAATGATCACCAAGATTCATAAATCGTCCCGTAGATCTTGGATGCCATCCGCATTTTGTTGCACATTCATTTTTGAATTCATTCTTCACTTCGACTGACAAGTTACTGCTTGACTCTTGGAATTTAATACAACTTATTGATGAGACGTGTGATATTGCGTGAAGAACAAGTTTTCGTCGGCGATCCGGAAAATCCGCACGAAATCTATAAAGAATCGTCGAGTTCGGCCAAGTCATTCCGGCCATTGCGTGACTAAACGTCAAACCAATAAGGCAGAATAAAAGCAAAAGCTTGAAAATCATTTCTAGATTATTTTGGAAAGTCTTGGGATTTTATAACGAATTTTGTTTCACACGGCATGGGAAAATAGCTGAAATTCCAACGGTTTTTTTGCAGATGTCAATTCAATTTGCCGCTAACTGAAAAATTGGATGGCGATACAGATTGTCGACTTTTCACACCATTCGATCGACGACATGTTCCAGGAAAATTATTCGTTTCTGCCAATTTTATTTGTTTTGCAAGCAGAGTAAGTTGTCCTTGAAGTTTCCAGAAAAAAAACAATTTCATTTTTATTTTTTCAGACCGAAAGACTTGTCTCAATTGTAATTCCGATGGTCGAAGTTTCAACAATTGAAGAATGCTCTCCAGTTTCATCAAGTCAAACAACTCAAGGAGTCCTATTGTGCCTCAAAAATGGATCAACTGTGATATTTTCAGCGATTCCGGATCGCGATCGGGTTTTATCGAAACTAACCGTATTTTTGGAACGGGGAAAAATTGAGCGAAGTATGGTTAAAGGTAGAAGTGGTTCAACTTCATCATCTTCAACTTCCTCATTCGATAATCTTGTCTGGGATTTTCCACTAATTGAAAAATATCCATTTGGAGCCGATGCTTCTGAGAAATGTAAAGAAAAATGGGAGAAATATTTGCAAGAATATGGAAATAATGTATGTATGTATAGAACTGTTGAACTACATCGATTATTATTAGAAGGTGTACCTCTACAATTACGCGGACAAATTTGGATGATTTGCTCTGGAGCTTCTGCTGAAATGGCTATGAATCCTGGATATTACAAAGAATTATTGCATAAAAATCAAGGGGTTTATAGTGTTGCTCTGGATGAAATTGAACGAGATTTGCATCGAAGTTTGCCCGAACATCCGGCATTTCAAAAAGGACCCGGAATTGATGCGTTGCGAAGGATTTTGACGGCCTATGCATTTAGGAATCCAAATATTGGTTAGTGTTTTTGGTTTTTTTTTGTTTGAAAAGGTGGAGCCTGAGGAAAATATCGCAGGATTTTTTCTTTCAAAAAATTTCAAATTTCGAAAAAACAGTGAAAATCCGTGTAAAATGGCTTGAAAGTCCAGTAAATTCCGATTTTTATAAAAAATTTGCCAATTCTTAACCAGGAGACGAATTTCTGATTTGATTCCACTTTAAAAAATTGTATTTTGAACTGAAAATTAGAGAATAGAGAATTTTTTGCAGGATATTGTCAAGCGATGAATATTGTTGGAAGTGTTCTTCTACTTTTTGCCAAAGAAGAAGAAGCCTTCTGGCTTTTGGTTGCAATTTGCGAACGCCTTCTTCCCGATTATTACAACACCAAAGTTGTTGGCGCATTAGTTGATCAAGGTGTATTTTCGGAACTTGTTGAGAAGCTTCTCCCATCGGTTGGCTCGAAATTGATTGGTTTGGGCTTGGATGATATGGTTGCATTGTCATGGTTCCTCACTGTATTTTTATCGGCCATCAAATTCGATGCGGCTGTTCGAATCTTGGATTTGTTCTTTTTCGAAGGAGCTAAGGTTGGTGGGAAAGTGCTTTTCACCAGGAAATCGTAATTTTTTTCCTGTTTTTCAGCTGATGTTTCAAGTTGCGCTGGAAATGTTGAAGGAGAATGAAAGTCTGATATGTCAATCACAAGATGATGGAGAGATCTTGATGAATCTTGCAAAATACACGGATAGTATTTATGAGGGAAATTTGGATGAGAAAGAGGCGGAGTGAGTTGGAATTTTCTGAAAATATAGTTTACCTAGAACTTTTGGAAAAAAATAATTTTTTTCAGGAACCTAACAAGTACAAGTATTTTGGCTGATCTGGAAGAGGCCACAACATCAATCATGAATTTCATGACAATTTCCGACGAAAAACCGCTGCCAAAAATCGCGATTGGAGAACTTTTGAAGAAATCCTATCAAAATTTTGGATATTGTTTCAACAATGAGACAATCGATAATTTGAGGTTGAAGAATCGATTAAAAGTTGTGCAGAATTTGGAGGATAATCAAATGAGAAGTATTATTAAAAGTATCGGGAAAGATTGTCGATTTACCAATGAGGAATTGGAAAAATTGTATAATGTTGTGAAGGTAAGCGAGTTTTGGGGGAGGAAAATAGAAAAATTAGTTTCATAAAGCTTTTATTTAGTTGTAACAGCACAAATAACACTTTGTAATGGAAAACCATGCATTGACCAATGTGTTCCATTACATTTATATATAAATGTATTTGGAACCGATTTTTCAATAGTACCATTAGTATTATTCGGATTTGGATCAATATCCGATCCAGCTGTTGGTGCATGAACATCACAAATTTCGGAATCTTTCCATTTGACAAGCATATGTGCTTGTGAACAAGTCACTATTCTTGTGCACTCCATATGAGAACTGGAGTCCTCCACTTTTTTCGCCGAATGTTTATCGAGACTCATTGAGAAGAATGTTGAAACGGCATCGTAGTTTGAGCAAATGTTTTGCATTTCAGCAGTGTTGTTTAGCCAAAGATTTGGGCATGTTGCGCAAATGTCTGGAATATAAGAAGTGCTTTTGAATTCATTGAAATTCTGGAGCAGAAAAACTAAACTTCAGAATTTTGATTTTGAATATCTTCAACTGTAAACTCAAATTTTCCAAAAAATTGCTGAATTGAATTACTTTCAATTTTCAGATGGATCTGATTAGATTTCAAAATTAAAATTTTTGAAATTTGCTCAAGGCGAATAGAAACTTCTAAAAACATCTCAAATAGAAACTGATTTGACTTCAAAACTATTCTAAGTTTACCCGAAAATTCTCACCTGGTTTTGGAATATTCAATTGCTCAAAAATTGAATTTCCCTCAATCTTGCTGTCTTCTTTTTGAATAACACTCTCATTTCTATTAACATTTTCGCGAGAAACTTCTGGAATCGCCAAAGTCGAACTTCCAAATGTTTTCGCTCGACTTTTTCGTTCCTCTTTCGATGTTTCTGATAATTCGCGAGTTCTCGATGTTCCATTATTCGAAATTGGTTGTTGATCAACTTTATAAGTTCTAGCCATTGATCGGAATAACTTCATATGCGATTGATAATCCATATTCCGTTGGGGACTCATTTTAGCACATAAAATCAATGAGGAAATCAATAATATAGTTTTTAGTAACATGTTATTGTTTTTGGATGAATGCAGATGATAAATTCTGACTTTTTCGGGATATCGGTCAGCGGGAGAAAAAATGATAAAAAGAGAAAGTTCGGGGTGTACTTTATTATCATTTATTTTGTATATATGTGTGGAGAAGATAAATGGGCTGAACAGATATTTTTTGTGGAACATTTGATGAATTGAACTTAGTTTAGAAAAATAAAAAGATCTCTGAACTCTGTAGATAAAAAAATTTTCTTTAAAAAATCTCCAGAATCTTATTGCAGGAAGAACACCTTCTATCTTGGCGTCATCGTCTTGGTGTCAATGCACGTGGCAAACTCACAACTCTCACCGAAAGACCTCGTCCCGACCCATGTGCACAATCACAATATCGCCTAGACTACGATCTTTTCGCCGAAGTCTTCCCCCGACTTCTTCCATGGCCAGTCACCGATATTTTTGTGATTCGAGTATTCCGATTGCTGGATATTTCCGACAATGGTTTATTGACGTTTCGAGACCTGGCAATCACTTTATCGATTTTGTTGAGAGGAGAAGCCACTGATAAATTGGCATTGTTTTATAAATGTCATCTTCCACCCGCGTTTAATATGAGCGATTTGGATGGATTGGAAGCGAGTGAAGAAGATGGAGGAGGAGCAAATAGAGGAGATACACCTGAAGTTGCTAGAGAGGCTACTGATCTTTTGGGAACACCTCTGAAAAGACCAAGAGCATCTACAACTTCGGTTATATCGCCCGAACCACAGGTGGAGACAAGAAGTCGAGCGAGTAGTGCGGCGATTTTGATACAAATGGAAGAAAGAGCTTCGGATGCTGAATCATTGATTGATCTAATTGCTTCGAAATCAATTGGAAGTTGTCCGTCAGAAAATGAACAGGGAAGGATTCAAATGGCTGATGTGGCTAGTGAAGGTGAGCATTTCTCAGATTTAAAAAAATCTGAAATTTTTCTATTCAGAATCTTATTCCGTTGTCGATGAATCGATTGAAAAAATGAAACAACTTCGAGCGAAAACCCTCAATTCACCTGACTCAACCTCAACACGAATGGAAATAAAAATGCTGCCAGTCATGAATCAAATTCAATTTATTCAACTTTGGAAAACATTTTACGATTTGCTAAGCTCGAAGGAAACTGATCAATGTGTTTTTCATTCGTTGGCTGTCACAGCCACACTTCTTTTGCAATTAGGAGAAACGCATCGAGAATTGCAAGCGAAATTGGAGGCTGAAATTGCGATGGCTATGAAAGAGGATTTTGATGAGGTGGGGGTTTGGGGATTGAGAAATGAAATTTCAAAATTTTTATTCTGAAAAATATGACTTCAAATTGCCACGTTTTTCAAATTTTATTGAAAATTATTGAATAAATCATATTTTTTATTCAGATTTTAAAAAATTTTGCCCCCTTCAAATTTCACAACATCTCAATTTGCAGACGCTGAAAAATCCCGAAAGCACCGAAGACGAAGAATTTGAAGAAGACAAAAAAGTGGATCCAATCGAAGTTCAACGAAAAAGAATCGGAGATATGCAAACTTGTATAGCCGACGATGAATGGAGAGTGAATTTGGAGCAAATATTAGCATCAATATTGGCTGAAACTCCACTTTCAGACTTTTTCGAGAAAAAATATTCGCTTGATTCTCTTATAAAGAGATACTACAAAACGCGATTTTCCTCCAATGAGAAAGCATAATTAAACAAAAATTCTAATTTTGTAAATAACTTTATTCCTAATCACTTTTTTTGCCAATTTGTACACTACTACTGGTTTTTTCGTGTTTCTTCTGTAATAAATATAGAAAATATCTTTTTTTCAAAAATTCAAGTTAAAATCCCAAAAATTCAGAAATATGCAAAATGAAACTTTATTCTTCTTAAGAAACTCAAACTTCACAAACAACGGGCTTCAGGAACCAAACAATATCCTCGACAACAATATTTTGGAGAAGGACAAATTTCTGGTGTACACACAGAAGCGGCCATTGAGAAGACGGCGAAGAGGAGAACAATCAAGAATTTCATGATTAGCTATGATTTTTTGAGGAATTCAATGAACACTTTTATACGGAAAACACTTTGATTCGTTGAAAATTGAAAAAATGATAGGAAGATTCGATCAATCTATGATTCGATTTTCAACGAACCAGGAAGTTTTGGGCTGCAAAATCGAACAGAAAACTCGAATCAAAGTGTTTTCTGTATAAAAAAGCTAATTTTTACAGCATTTTGAAAAATTCCATTGATAAACACACCTGAAAGCTAAGAAATTTCCTTATTTCACGGAAAAAAAACAAATTGAAAAAAAAATAAACGAGAGAGTGTTGTGTGTAGAAGAGACGAGGAGAGAGGAGAGAAAATGAGAGATAGAAACGCGTAAGAGAGACGCCAGACAACACGACGGTTTGTGTATTTTTTTGCAAACCTCAAAACCATTTTTCGTTTTTTCACAAAAAATGCTAAAATTGCTCATACTTAACCAAATTTCACAATCTTTGCAGCAAAACATAGCAAATTTACGAGAATAGAGATTGCAAGAAGAAAAACCTAGAAAACTTTTCCGCGAACACTGAAAATATTATTATAGGTTTTTCGGCCATCAAAATTAATTAGATCAAGGTCTCACACTCATTTTTTTTCCCGTACAAAAAACTTCAAATAACTATAAAAATATGCGAACAAAAAAAGCTTCAAACTGGTTTTTTCCTTTCGATTCTTTTCTCGCAGTTTTCCTTCATTGTTTTTTGTTTTATGTAGTTTTGAGAAATGATTATTATTCTATTATTCTCCTTGATTTTTTCAATAAATTGCCAGGTTTGCGCTTATTAACCTTTTACATATACAACCTTTCACAGATGTTTTGTGCTCAAGATTTCTGTGCTTTGAGCAAAAACAAATTTTTTCTGACAAAAAAAATGAGTTCAAAGAATTTCGGCAAAATATATGATTAAAAAAGTAAAGCTAGATTGAGGAAAAATTGTCTAGTTTGGAAAATATGAAAGGTGATCTTACGGAAAAAATGAAATTTTGAAAATTA
The DNA here is from genome assembly GCA_947459285.1 of Caenorhabditis angaria. Lineage (NCBI taxonomy): Eukaryota > Metazoa > Nematoda > Chromadorea > Rhabditida > Rhabditidae > Caenorhabditis > Caenorhabditis angaria. Next base: position 10,667,212 of record CANHGI010000004.1, on the reverse strand, counting down.
GGGAAAAAAATTGAATTTTAAAATATTTTTGAGAAAGAAAATTCAAAAAAAAATCAATTTTTTTTCAGAATCAAACCACAAATTGCAACATTTACGATGAAGCTCATTACTGTAAAATGCTCACAATCGATGTGCATTTGAGCACACTTGCAATATCTCACCGATGCATTTGTCCTGACAATTTCAAATGCCCAAAAGACACAGATGACACAAAATTGAGTGTTCGGTAAGCTTCTTTTTTCCTGATTTTTAGATGAGTTCTCAAATTTTCAGATGTCATTTTGATCCAGAAAAACAATGGAATCGTTGTTATCTTCCATGCACTCCTTCTGATCTTTAATCAATTTTTTTTTGAAAAAATATGATAATTAAATAAAATAAAATAATAATTTTTGCTCGAGGACACCAATTATTTTGTGTTTCAAACAAAATTTGTAAAGCTTTTTGATATTTGGAAAACGAATCTGGAAATGGCGTGTTAATTATATGGCTGCCAAAATGGAAGAAGATGAAAAAATATTGTGTTTTTGGGGAAGTACGGTAATTTTTGGGTTACTGTATTTAAAAGCCTTTAAATCGAGGCTGCATATTTTTATCGACAGACTGCATGTTTCAATAAAAATTTTGAAAATCTTGAAATGTCTGTCTCAGACATATTACAAATTGACAAAGATCTAGAGCAATTTCGGAAATTTCTCGACAGTAATTTCAGACTACTGCAAAGAGTCTAAAACTTTATGGACTAAAAAATAGCTGAAATTGAATCTGTACCAAATCTTGAGTGTTTTCTTAATCTGATCTTTCGAGCTTCCCAAAAACAACCTCTTCTCCTTTTTTCTATGTAGTCTCCTTCATATTTTTCTAATTACACCTTTTGACCAGGTGTGATCAAACTACACACACCTTTCGTCCAAAGTACCACACCAAATTTGCACCACACCAAAACATTATCAAAGAAAACAACCAAAATGTTATGCGAACAAAAAAAAAGTTATTGAAACCTTAAAGAATAATTATAGACTATTGGATACATGACATTTGAAGATTATACCAATTTTTTGCCACTAAAATGTAATTAAAACACATTTTTTCATCAGAATTAATGGACGCTCAAAAATAACTTTTTTCCATCATCATCCAACAAAAATTCAATTTTTTTCTTCTTCTTCTTCTTCATCTTTTAATAACCCAAAAGTTTCAGAAACCTCTCCTTTTTGGGAAAAACATAACAATTAAGTGCCCTTTTTGACTCCATTTTGAGCTACAGTATACCTGCGACTCCGCCCATTTCTCGATTGCCTAAAAAGCTTCCTTGTCTCGCTTTTTCCACCCTCGCATTATTGTTGTTTCGTCCCGCCTTCTATTCCAAAAATTGGCTCACTTTTATTCAACCATGCAATATTCTTCTTCTATTATTTTCGAAATTTTGTTTTTGGTGAGTAAAAGAGAACTTTTCAAAAATATTGGAAAATCGGTGTGAAAATCAAAATTACATGACGAAATGGAACTGTACTTTTCCGTAACTCAATTTTCCTTGTTTACCAGAGGTTTGAAGTTAGAACACTACACATTTCATAGTTCAACCTGATGTTATAAAACAAAAAAGATCTGAATAGTCACGGTATTTCAAAGGGGGAATCGAGAAAAACGTAAACTTTGAATAGAAAAAAAAATAAATTTGGGACTGCTTATTTTTGTGTCTGCTTACTTTTTGGGACTGCTTAACTTTTTGGGACTGCTTAACTTTTTGGGACTGCTTAACTTTTTGGGACTGCTTAACTTTTTGTGTCTGCTTAACTTTTTGGGACTGCTTAACTTTTTGGGACTGCTTAACTTTTTGGGACTGCTTAACTTTTTGGGATTGCTTAACTTTTTGGGACTGCTTATTTTTGTGTCTGCTTACTTTTTGGGACTGCTTAACTTTTTGGGACTGCTTAACTTTTTGGGACTGCTTAACTTTTTGGGACTGCTTAACTTTTTGTGTCTGCTTAACTTTTTGGGACTGCTTAACTTTTTGGGACTGCTTATTTTTGTGTCTGCTAATTTCTAGATCTACCAGAAAAAGTAATTGTTGACCTGTTGAAAATCTTGCTTTCCTAAAAAAAAAAAGTATGTTTCGATTTTTAATCCGCAAAGCCGCCTTCCAAGAATCGGTACCATTCAGTATTTTTATTTCTCAAACAACAAAAAAAATGTTTTTTCAAAAGTGCACGAAGCCCAATTCGAATTTCTAAGAATCAAATAGTAAAACAAATAATAATTGCAAGGTGCAAATAACATATTTCGAAGAATTAAGAATATGTCTGATTTGAGAGGTTGAACATTAAAAAGTGGAAGTGTGTTTCTTGATCTTTTTCTCAACGATAAAAATGTTTTCAGACAATCAATGTTGTTCAAATCGATAGTCGATCGAACCGTAAACATCATAAAAGACATGTAGATGATATTGAGATGAATAGTTGTGTGAATAAGGCTTCGAGTGAGGCACATGAACGATTTTCGAAAATGTTTAATCGGCGGGATCAGGAGATGTATACGTTTTTGAAGCCAACTGGACAGGTGAGCTTCTTGAAGACTCTCAAAGAATTTATATTTAATTTTCACCACATTTATCAAGAGAGCGCATTTAGTGTAAACGCGCTCTACTGATAATAACTATAGAAAAAAGTTCCTTTTCACCAACATTTTCCTACTCTCCAAAAAGCCGCGCATAGCCTAGTGGTAGAGTGTTTTGCTGGCATCCACTAAACCCTGGTTCGAATCCACCTGCCCGCAATTTTTTTTTTCAAAAAAAAAAAACCCATTTTTTCCAGCTATTCAATGTGTTCTCCCCTGTAAACGGTCATGAACTCACTGTGAAACCTCGAAGTTGCATTGAAACCGCGTCGGCCGAAGAAAACAATGATCTGAATCTCTATCGAGAACATCCAATTAATCGACGAGCAACTTGTGTTTATCAACACGTTATGAATTATAACCCATTGGTAAGTATTATGAACCTTTAAAAAATTTCAAATAAAAAACTTTTTCAGCGAGTTCCGGCGTCGATAGTTGAAGTGAAATGCTCTTGTGAACGTGTTCATTTGGGAGGTAAATTTATATTTTTTTTAAATTCAAAATCCCAAAAAAAATTTTCCAGGAGAAACTTATTTCTGCGAGCCAGTATTATATGACATGAAAGTGATGATGTTCGATGAAAAATGTGGGGACCTAGTTGAAAAAATCGAGCAAATCTCAATGGCTTGTGTCACAGTTCATCAATTACAATCATCGGGAAGCGATTCGATAATTGTTCATAAACCAACAGATCCAGGAGCGCCGGTTTAAAAAAAAAATTTCAAAATTTTTAAAAGTCATATATTTTGCTTCTATTCATTTCAAAATGTTACCGGTTTAAAGTGTCGCGTTATTTGGTTTTGTTTTTCCAAGCTTTTTAAATTTTTTAAAAATAATATTATATTTTGTTTTGTTTTGTTGGATAAAAGAGTTTTTAGTGTTCAAAAATTTATTCATTACAAAAAAATCTTACAAAAAAAGTTCTTAAACTTGTCTCGATGTGCAGCAGACGCATTGAACAGCACGATCTGGCTCATTCAAATCGGCATCCTTGTTGTCCTTGTGGTGTTTGCGGTCAACGCTCAATTGTGGGTCGAAGGCGAGGAGAATTCCGACGGTTGGCTGGAAAAAAATGGGATTTTTTTGGGACGCAGAAAAATTCAAATCAGGCCTGTGCCCGAAAATTAAAACCCGGAAAACGGAAAGTGGAAAATTTCCGGATTTTTTGAACCGGAAAATTCGGAATATTTTTCAAGGTCTGAAATTTCGATTTCCAGCCTTAAGTTGGCACAAAAACTTGTTTTTATTCACAATTCTTCTATTCACAGGTAATTTAGTAACTACTTAAGACGTTTTATGTTCAAAAAATAGTAAAATTTGAAATATAGAAAAAACATCCAAAAATGTCTTTTTTTTTTAATCATAAACTAAGAAAATTTCCCAAAATTTAGGCAATTTTGAAAATATTACTACTAAAGATCATTTTCCGGATTTTCCGAGCACATTTTCCGGAAAACCGGAAAATTCGGAAAATTTCGGGCACAGGCCTGATTCAAATGTTTTCCCAAGTTTCAAAAAAAAAGTCTATAATAATTTTAGGCTTTCCAAAATTTGTAACACTTATTTCTTGAGACAACCCCCTAATTTGCAAAGCTTCAAATATCAGTAGACGATCAAAAAAAAGAAGCTCACATTATTATTTCCAGCGGCTCTCGAAGCAACCGAGCAACAAGCATGACAGGCTTTTTGCGAGAAGATCGCAGTGTTTGAGCAACCTTGTCTCTCGAATGGCCGTGGTCTTTGGAAGGCTCCTGGAGCAAGGTATTGTGGTTGTGGTTGTTGAACGTACACAACGTTTTGGGTGTTGGTTTGGGTTTGATCTTGAGCTGTGGTTGATGGAACACCGTATGTTTGACGCTTGACACGTGGACCTCCTGGACCGCCTGAAACAGATTTTTTTTGAGAATCAGAATTTTGAGAATGCGAAACTCACGTCTTCTACGATGATTGTTCAATCCAACCAATGGGAATGAGGCATGAACTGAGCAATAATTGACATCGAAGTTTGGAAAATTGAAGACTGGGAATTGTTGTGGAACATATTGCACGTATTGTGGTTGGGTTTGTTGGACTGGAACTCCGTAAGCTGCACCAGCTTCTGGTTTCACTTCTGGGGTTTTCTGCAAAGAATTTTTGCTTTAGGGGATTTTGAAGATTCACAGGAGCTAAAAAACAGATATTCTCTATAAGTTAAAATTCCCAAAAGGATTCCTAAAAAATGGGTCAAGCTACAGTAACCTTCAGATATATTTTGCTGCTGAGAAATCTAGTTTTATCTGCTCAAATCAGCTACAGTACCCCAGCTACAGTACTTTTTTTAAATTTCCAGAAAGATTCCAGAAAAAATGGATTTAAAAAAATCTACAGTAACCTTGAAAGTTACAGTAGCCTTGATCTACAAAAATATTGCGAAATCTAGCAATTTTCAATTTAACCTATCCGTCTACAGTACCCCAGCTACAGTACTCTAGCGGGTACAGTAAGAAAACATTTTTCAATTTTCTTGGTCCCAAAGATTTCTAAAAATGGATAAAAAAAGCTACAGTAACTTACATTCAATCTAGATTCCACTAACCATCTACAGTATACCAGATTTCTGAGTACAGTACCCCTAAAAACCAACCTTCTGAACAGCCGCAGCCGAGATTACGGTAGCCAAACAACAGGCAACAATGACAAACGATTGCATTTTGTTGATCGAATGATGAAGATCAAGAATTTTTGGGCCAAGTTTTATAGAGATATCTGAAAATGGGCGGAGCTTTGAGGGGAAGAGAGATATGAGATGAGATTTTTGCTGGATTGGGAACTTTGATCTTTTCGAACTAGGAATAATGTACTTTGGTGGGGGAGATCAGGAGATTTTGAATTTTTGAAAAGGCTCAATTTTAAGCAAGATTCTGAATTTAGATTTGAATTTTCAAGAATTTTCCAAAAAAAAAGCTGAAATTTTCTGTAAAAATCTGTATTTGAATTTCAATTTTTTTTTGAAAAGAAAATCTTTTCAGCAAAATCTTGAATTCAAATTTCTGAAATTCTAAATTATCTATTTCATAACCCTTTCAGAAATCCTGAATTGAATCTGAATTCCAATTTTTGAAAAACAAGCTTCCGAAAACTTTTGATGATTTTCCCGAAATTTTAAATTTTCAAAAACATTCCTCAGAAGATTTCTAAGTTAGCCTAACTTTTTCTCTCGAATTTTTTTTGCATCATCCAAGTTTCTCTCGATTTTTTTCCAGACACACATTTCAAACAACTGTGCCTATTTCCAATTTCCAGAAATAACCCGACTCATAAATCTTCCCATTTTTTTGGTGCTCACAAGAATTTCCAGAAGAATTCACAGAAAAAACTTGGTTTTGATTTGATTGATCTTCTCTGGAGATTCCAGAAAAAATTGTGTGGGTTGAAGGAAAAAAAACGAAAACTTTATGGTTCGATTTTTATCAACCAAGCAAGATGTAACAATTTTCAAATGGACGATTTTTTATTGGAAAATTTTTTGAGCACGAAAAATGTGACCGGAAATGAAAATGAGGAGCTGGATGGTGTACGGTAGATCAAACTACAAATCATTTAGTAATTAATAACTTTTTGATCTACTTAATAATATTCTACTCAAAAAAGTTTGGAAAAAAAAAGTTTTTTTTGAATTTTTTCGGAATAATTTTCAACATTCAAATTTTGAACTGGGGATCTCAAATTGAAAAATCTAAATCCTAAAATTTTGAAAATTCAAAATTCATATAAAAAGCCACGTGGCAACTTCAAAATTTTAAAATTCCCAATTTTCGAAAAAATCCACGTGGCTTTTGCTTTGGAAAACCGGATTTATATATTAGAAATTTAATTTTTCTTAAAAATCCACGTGGCTCTAATCAACTTCAAAAGACTTTTAAAATAAATTGTGTGACTTGTGTTATCTCAGTTTTTCCCCAAAAAATTTAACTGTCTAAAATTTTTCAGCGTGTGTTCCAGATAATCCAAAATTTCGGGCCGGCCCATAAATGGGCCCAAATGAGCCCTCCTCAAACATACATCGAACAAAGTTCATCTCATGATTTCTCTGGAAAAAACCAATATCTTCTTCTCTTTTTCCCCCAGTCTCCGCCCCCAATTTTCAGCGGCTATAAAACTTGGCTGAAAATCAATCGCCCCATCATTCGGGATCATCATGAAATCGGTCATCGTTTTAACCGTCGCCACGTTGGCTACTGTTTTGGCGGCCACAACAACAACACCAAAGGTGAGTTCTAGTAACTTGAGTATTCTGGGAGCAAAAAAATGTTTCAGCCAGCACCAGAAGTGAAATCAGATGCCGCAGAAGGTCGTCGTCATCACCATCCATACGGTGGATACAACGGATATCCATACTACGGTGGTCCACAATTCCTTCCACCACTTCTTCAAGATCGTAAGATCCTTCAGTAGTAGAAGATCTACAATAGATTTTTCCAGGTTTCGTGTGCGATCTTGACGCTTCAGTCCTTCTCATCACCCAAAATCAACACAATCATCACTTCGGTGCTCCATCCCGCGCAGTTCGTGTAAAATGCTCGGAAGTTGCTTCGTATGATGAGGATTCGTGCAATTTGTGCTGCCAACAAACCGCTAGACGTGATACCACTTTGGCTAATGTGAGTTTTGAATGGGGGCCGGGCCTAGAAGTGGACCTATTGGTAAGGAGTGAGGCCTAGGGAACTTGAGAAGTTCGGCTGCCAAGAGTTCGGGCCTTGAGACAACTTGCTTTCAAGTAGTGACGCCTATAGACTTAGGCTTAGGTGAGAAGGGGTGGCGCTCTTGAGATCTAGTAGTGCCTCAAGCAGATGCGCCTAGACAAGTCAGTAACTCGGAAAATTAAATCAAATTTGAAAATTCGAAAAAAAATAATTTTGCAGGACAAACTCTTCGGATTCCTCGCCATCACCTCCCAAGAAGACACACCATCCGAAACCTTCAAAACTCGTGCCAAGAGAGATGTTGAAGAAGAAATCGAAGAGGAAGAAGAAGAAATCGAAGATGATGATGAAGAACATCGCGGTCGTCGTCGCTTCCACAACGTCAAGCCAACCTACTTGAAAAACGCCGATTGGAATCCAGACCCATATTTCACCAACGTCAAATGCGTTTGCTGTGCACCAAAACCAGCTCCAGTTGTCTTTGCTGCTCCAGCCACCTATGGAAATGTTGCTGCCGCTCAACCAGCCGCCTCCACATCATACGGAGCTGCAGCTGCACCAGCTTCTCAACCAGCCACTACATATGGAGCTGCTGCCGCTCCAGCTCAACCAATTTATGGAGCATGGGGAGCTGCTGCTGACACAACATCAACTGGAACCATCAATAATTCTTATTGAGTTGCTTAATCGTGTATTCATATTATTTTCCACATATTTTTCATTGAAACAGTAAATTCTTTCTATTTTAAACGGTTTTTGAGCATTTTCGCTCTATCGCACACTCAACTGCGTGTACTTCTCTCGGAATTCCTCTTTTCTTCTAGTTTCCTTCCGTTTTTTGATAGAAACATTATACTTTTTCTAACTTTTCATGAGCAATTAGCAAGGAAAAATGATGTGATTTGACATTTTCTTGGTTGTGACCAACCAACTAATTGGCGCAAAACAAACAATGAATCAAAATATAGGAAATGTGTGTAACATTATAGATTTCTTGAGAGAGAGAGTTACAGTAACTCATTGGATAGAATTGGATAAGAAAAAAATGCCTGAGATCTGAGCTTACATACATCTCAGCCAAGCCGTGGCTGACCAGAGTACAATTTTTGGAAAAATCTGAATTTTAGTTTTTAGAGGTCAAAAATTGAAAAATCACAATTTTTAGAGGACAAAAACTGAAAAATTCACAATTTTTGTAAGGTAAAAAGTTAGCGTACAACTTGTTTTTGTGGGAACCACGATTTTGGCTGAGTTGTGTCTAGTTCGATGAAAAAATTCAGAAAATTACCATAAAAATTCGCAAAAATATGAAAGCCCGTGAAAAAACACAACGCGCGTTACCGTCAACGCGGAGTCTCGTTGTTTTTTTTCTCATTTTTTTGTGGAAAACGATAATTTGCATGAAAAATGCAATTTTCTGAGGATTTCTGAGGAAAACCTCAATTTTTCTATACTTGAACTATGATGTGGCAGAAAATTCACATTTTTTGGACATAGTATGAATTTGGTGGAAAAATGAAGGATTTTTGGACTGGAAAATTAATTTTTGTCTGATTTTTGATGTCGCTAACGAAAATTCAAACATTTCTCAAGATTACTGTATGTCCCTTGAACTCCTCATCCTTCTTTACCAATATTTTTCCCTTTTCGAAAATCCAATCAAAAAATTGTTTCACTTTACAATATCAATTTCTGTCGATTTCTGTACGATTACACTGTTTTTGCTCCTTTTTTCCGCCCCCAAAAGCTCCGCCCACTTTTTCACCATATAAAAAGCCACCAATTTCCTTCTCTCTATCATATCATTCTTCTAATATTCTGGTCTCAAAAAATATCTAGGGTACCCCTTTCGGTTGTCTTGAAAACAAGAGAAAATAGACACCGAATTGCGTTCTCTGAATATTTGGCGAGAAATTTTTATGAAAAGAAAGAAAAAAAAACAGGAAAGAAGATTCAAAAATTAATGAGATTCTGATTTGTTTCATTTTTAAAATTTAATTTAATAATAACCAGCTCCATTTCCAAAAGATGGTGGTGCTGGGGGCATCATTCCATAACCGTATCCCTACAAAAATCGAAATTTGAATGAAAATTTTGAGAAAAAAGGGAAAAAACTTACGGGAACTGCTGGATTCATAGGCGGTGCTGGAATTGCAGCAGCATTTGCGCGAGATTGTAAAACCAATCTAGAATGAACGGCATCGGGGAAAAGCTCGTGATAAGAATTGACTGGCACATAGTTGGCTGTGATCACCTGAAATATTGATTTTTGAGAAGAAGATGACAAATTGTGTAAAAACGACATTTTGGTTTCGAAAAATAGGATTTTTCGGGAAAACTGATAAAATAATGAAGATTTTCTAAAATTTATTTCGAAAAACTGGAAAAAAAACAAACTCTCATGAACTTCGAGTTTCAGAATTAAAAAAAAACAATTTAAGATTTGATAGGATTTTTAAAGAAAATTGAATTTTTGATAAAAAACTAGCTTGGACGAAAATGTGAAATTTGAGTTCAAATTTTGAAAGAAAAATTCGGAGCATCAGAATTTAAAAAAAAAACAATTTTAGATTCGATAGGATTTTTTTTAAAGGAAAATAGAACTTTTAATAAAAACTCTGGATGTGCAAAAACTTTGAAAAATTTAAACAAATTGTAAGTTTCCCAACATTCCCTAAATATTCCCAAAACCTCACCTTTCCAGAAAACCATCTTCCATGCAACGCTGAAACCGCTTGATGTGCAATCGCAATCGACGGACATTTCACATAAACATTTCCCTGCTCACTTCCACGATCAACAAAAACATGCAAAGCTCCACCATGTTGTGCACATTGTTCAATAACATCATCTCGAATATCAACATCCCAATTTGGATCAGTTTCACTTGCTGGATCAAACATATTCGACAATAGGAAACATTGTGTTGCAATCGCTGGAATTGCAGTTGTTGTCGCTTGATTCGCAGCCATTTGTGCTTCTGATGATAATTCCATTCCACCACCAGTTCCTTGCGCTAATTTCGCCATTAATTGTTGTCGACCACCGGCGCCTAATGAGAAACCTTGTCGATTATCGCAATCATCCAAACTTCTTTGATAGATTGAGGCTTCTTCTTTTTTGGCTGTCTCGGTTGGATCAGTTAGCGAAAGTCGGATGCATTTTCCAGCAAGTTCGAAGTTGTTGAGTTGTTCGAAAGCCTTGGTGGCATCTTCAGCACTACGGAACTGCAAAATTAAAAATTAATTTCTAAAGTTTTCACTGCACAAATCCCTGTAGAGCACAAAAATGAGCACAAAATCGCGAAAATCGCGTTTTTGAGAGCCCATAACTCATGCTCAGGAGGTTCAGAAACCAAAAATCGTGAATTTGGTAAATCGACCCTCCTGAACATCGCCCTGTACTCAGTTTTTGATAAAATCATCTCTAACATGAGTCACGGACTTTCAAAATCGCGATTTTCAGAAAATTCTCCATTTTTGTGCTCTTCAAAAATAAATTTTTCTGATGTTTTCAGCTCAAAAAAGAGTTCTGGAGCTGAAATTTCCCAATTTTTTGAGAATTTTGCTCAAAAATTGGACCTGAGGTTAGAAAATTGTAGTAGCAAGGGCTAATTCAGGAGTTTTTGAGAAAATCATCTCTAACATGAGTCACGGACTTGGGATTTTCTCGATTTTTGGTTCATTTTATGCTCTACAGAGAGTCTCCAGAAAAAACTCACCAAAACCACAGCATTTCCAGTCCCATCACCAGCTGAATCTGTCGGCAAATCAACACTTTCAATTCGACCAAACGATGTGAAAACCTCTTGCAACATTTTATCGCTGATTTTCGGATGCAAATTCTCGACAAACAATTTTGTTGGTCCCTTATTATTCGCCACTCCAAAACCAAGCGCATTCGCAACCGACGAATTAATTTGTCGATTTCTTTCCGAACATGTTCTTTGAATAATCAACGGTGCGCCCATCAATCTTTGCCCATTCAATGCCAATCCAAGTGGAACCGAATCTTCATCCCAAAATTCCACATAACATATTCCTTTCGATCTTCCAGTTCGACTATCAGTAATAATTCGAACATCACGAACAGCACCAACTGCTGAAAAGAATTCTTCCAAATCTCTTGGACGAGTATCTCTTGCGATTTGCATTATGAATAATGTTCGTTGATCTCTTTCATCAGCTGATAATTCGAGTTTCGCATTTTTCGGTGGTGAATGTCGAGGATTAAATGGCATCACATCACGGCGTTCTGGTCCAGGAAGTCGACTACGCGGTGGAGATCTGCGAGGTGAACGACGATCTCGATGATCAATAACTCGAGGACGACGACCAGGAGATCTACTGCGACGACGTGGAGATCTGTAAGAACAAAATTGGGTCTAGATTTTAGGCTACTTTTAGGCTACACAAAACTTGGGTTCCCTTTTCTCTCACATCATACCTATCTTCATCATCATCAGTAAACCATTCAGATTCTGATGATCCTGAAGTATTTTCATAATCTGTGAAGCATTCATAGTCCGGTGACTCATTTCCACGTTGAATTCTCTTCAAAGCATCTTTGACAACAATCGAGGCGGTGATTTTTTGCTCTTCAGTTTGAATCATCGGCGGGAAAGGTGCGGGTTTCGCGCTTTTCGGTCTTTTTGTGATTTTTCGACGAATACCACCACGTCCTCGTAAACCACGACCTCTGATTGCTCCACGTGTCATTCCTCTTCCTCTTGGAGCACCTCTTCCACGTGTCATTCCTCGCGGAGCACCTCTTCCACGTAAAATTCCTCGCGGAGCCCCACGTCCACCTCGAAGAGCACCTCTTCCACGTGGAGCACCTCTTGGCGCACCACGTCCACGCATTGCACCTCTATCCGATCCACGTGGAGCTCCTCTTCCACGAGTAGATCCTCGACCTCTTCCACGTTCCGATCTTCCAAGTTCAGCACTATTTCTAGATGATCTTTCATCACCTCTTCCAGATTCTCGAGCTGCACCTCTTCCAACACCTCGTGGAGCCCCCCGTCCTCGCAGAGCACCTCTTCCAGAAAACGAACCCCGCCCAGCGGGAGCATCTCTTCCAGATTCTCGAGCAGCACTTCTTCCAGCACCTCGCGGAGCTCCCCGTCCAGTTGGAGCATCTCTTGGTGGAACCGTACGATTTTCTTGAACTTCAGGAGCTCGACGACTCGATCGCTTTTCTGACGAGGAATTTGGAGCGGGTAGGAATCCGGTGAGGATTTTTTTGATAAATTCGGAGTTTCTTGATGGAACACTAGGAGAATTTCGTGGAACTTTTGCCGGTTGTTTTTTAGGAGAAGAGTTACGCTTCGATTTCTTCTTTTTCTTCGGTATAACAGATTTACTTGTTGATGGTTCATTCGATTTTCTTTTTGGGCCTTCTTTTTTCGTACTTGTTGATGGCTCATTCGATTCTTTCGGCTCTCTTACTTTCTTCGATTTCTTTTTCTTTTTTGATTTCGCTCCCATATTTTCAGATCCATCATGCCATTCGGGTTTGTCTTTAAGACGCGCAAACAATTCACCAGGTTTCATCGAAGAAATGATTTGCTTATTTTATTTTTTGAAAAAAAAACAGGAAACACGTATTTGAAACGTGGCAACGTGAAGGTCACGTTTATTTATTATTTTTCTCTCTCTTTTTTTATTAAAGAACCCAAGTTTTGTGATTTTTTCCTAAAATTACCTTGATCTTCTTCTTCGATCTCTGCTTCGACTTCTTGATCTTCTTCGATTGTCCCGACTTCTCGATCGTCTTCTTCTTTCACGACTTCGGCTTCGACTTCTCGATCTTCTTCTTCGATCGCGACTTCGTGATCGTGAACGTCTTCTTTTCCTGTCACGACTACTTGATCTGCAAAAATAATTTTAAATTGAGTTGCTTTCGGGTTTTTTTGAAAGATGGAGATTCCGCTAGCGAAGATTTTGAATCTGAAAACATTTTAAGCCGATCGTCAACACAACCAACCATTTCTATCTCATTTTTACACACAGATTCGACGTGGAACTTCAGAATTGTCTCGTGGAAGCGTAACGGACGTTGTCTACAACAGCATAGACATGAATTTTTGTTAAAATTTTACGGAAAAAGAAATAGATTCCAAATTTTCTCAAACAAAAAATGTGTTTACCTCGATCGAACCGAACCATTTTCCTTTGAATCGCCAGCCTGCAAAAAAACAATTTTCATCTCATTTTTATATTAATTTAATAGTTTTATGATGATCCCAAGGTTATTTAACTTTTTCCCAAAAAACAGTCCGCAATTAAATATTACGGAAGTTTTTTAAGTGTTTGTTGAAATTGTGTCAATCCTTTTTATGGTTGTTTACTTTCTGAATAGGTGAAACTTTTTTTGAATTTTGTTTTTTTCGAGTGCTTGAACTCTTGTAAATTTTGATCGTTTTCACTGGTTGAACTTTCTGTTTTGAAATTTTAAATTTATTTTCAAAATGTGGAGAATTTCATCGTCAAATTGAAAAACTAGTTATTTGCTCATCTCATCAAGAAAGTTTGAAAATTTCAAAATTTTCCGAAATCTAGACAGTTTTGCAAAATGCTATGAAATCCTATCACAAGTTATATTTTGATACAAGTCAGGCAAAAGCTCGCAAAAAGAGAAGCCATCCAATTTTCAATCAATCCTGAAAAAAACAAACAAACCGATTGTTTTTGTTGTTGTGATTGCATCAGCGCACCATCCAACATCGCATCCACATCGAAACCATCGTCGCTTGCCATATTTTCTATCGTCCAAAAATCTGTTGAAAATCACAATCTCCTTCTTCTTATTCACACGCGTCGAAGCCTTTTTTCGAATCGAAATGAAAATTTTGCGACCGCGTTGCACACAACCGCGACGCGTCGCTGCGAGACCCAAGAGAGAGATTCTCTGCATGTTTCTTTGGAAAGGGAGGGAATTTGAAAATTAATTGTTTGTTTTTTCTTTACAAAAGGAGGGAAAAAACGGATAGGAGAAGAACAAAACAGAGAATTGATCAAAAACTTGTATTGTATCGTAATAAGCTCAATCTTGAATTGAATAATAGAATATGTAATTATAATTCTTCCATAAACGCTTCATTTTTCTCTTCAACCGGTCATTTTCCTCGAAAAAACTGACCCACAACTGTCAGAAAAGTACACATAATTAAGTATGATGCGTGCCGATGCCAAGAAAAAACTTCTTTTTTCCATTCATTTCGCAAAAAGGTTATATAATTGTTCATCCACCTTTTTTGTATTCACTTTCAAAGTTTTATTAAATTCATCTTGTAAAATAAACATCTCATAAAAACCAGTCTTTGACCATTTTTGTAACAAAGTTTGTTTATTTTTAAACGCTTTTCCGGATGTCTCATAATTTTTCACGCGAGATTTTTACAGTAACCTAATCTAATTTTTTTCCAGCAAAATGTACATTCTCCCATTCATTTCTGTATTTTTCATCACAATTTTTCCCTCGAAAATCTTCTCAAAAACCTATGAATATCCAATTCAAGAAGAATCAAAAACAATTCGAACATCTGACATAAATCTTCCAAGTATTCAAGAAAAATATACATCAAGACGAATTCATGGAGTGAATAATGTCGATTTTTCGAGACCTCTGATTTTGAGTAGTGGAAGTGGAAGAACAAAGGCAAATCTCAAGAAGAAATCGAGGAAATCGAGAAAAAAGAAAGAGGAAAGTGTTTTGAGACGACGAGAAGTTCCACGAAGTATGAAAGCTGTTGTAAGTAAATAATTTGAATCTAGAAAATAGCTTTTTTCCTGGAAAAAAAGAGAAAAAAACAACGAGACTCCGCGTTGACGCGACAGGTTCGCGCGTGGTTTGAATTTTTTTTTTCAATGGGCGTCCATATTTCGACCAATTTTTATCAAACAATAGTAAAACTAAGCAAAATCTAAGATCTTTTCAATTACAGTCAAACTTCGAGCAAAAACTGGCCGAACAAATCGAAGAAGATCAAATGAAATTCGTCGCCGATGAAAAAAATCCAATGAAATATGTAGTTGAAAAAGGTCTTTTATATAAACAAAGTCGATTTTCGCCAATTGCAAGGGTCGAGATTCCAAAAATTCCACCAATGAAAACCAGTGTTTTTCACGGAAACATCAATCGACAAATGAAAGCAATCCCAGTTTCAATGAACACAATGAGTACGGTAGGTGAAAATTTTTTAAGCTAAGATCTTCTAACAAGATATATTTGCAGAATCCTATCAAAAAATCCTATCCAATTTCAAGAGATAAAAAATGCCAAATCAATCGATTCGGATTCGAATGCTGTGATCAACTTTTGGAAAATTTGATGTTGAAAAGTTACGAGAAATTGAAGAGGAAAAATGAGCAACCTGATTTGATGACAGTTTCGATGATTATGAAACAGGACACGAAAAATTTGTGAGTTTAGGAATTTCAGTAATTGAAAAAAATCCAATTTTCCAGCTTCAACAAAAATTTCGATGTAATAGTTGGGCCTGCTGATTTCGCCACATCAATCGCCTCCAACTTCCACTGCAAAGTAGAACTTGGCCAGAATCTCAATCTAATCGCATTCGCCTTTGTGCCCCCTTCAGATGCCAATATTCGTCGAAGGAACATACCGTATCACGAATTGGCGCGAGATGATTTTCAAGAAACTGCTGATCTTGTTGTGTCTAGAAATGGAATTGTTATTGCTCATTGAATCAGGAAACAGATTATTTATTTATTTTCGTTTTCCGTATGGATAATAAAAATAATCGGCATAATTTCTTCCCGGGTAATAGAAATTCGTTTTTCCTTTGGTGTTTACTGGTTGATTTAGAGGAAGTCCCAAATCATCGTCAACTGTTCTTGGGCGGGAATATGCCAGATTTGTGTTAACATAGGCTGCATTTGGATAACTTTCTCCAACAACTGTGTTGTTTTCGAAGAACACATTTTTGAGAGGAGGAAATTCCTGGAATCAAATTCACAGTTTTTTTAAATTTTTCAGAAAACTTACAGTAATTGCTTCCGGAATCGATTGATAAATTCGATATTTTCGTTTTTGAGCAGCAATATCTCTCAAGTAGAAATTATATGCAGTTGTTTGTAATTGGATGAATTGAAGTTTCTCTTTATAGCTAAGACTTTCCAAAATCTCAATAAATGTTAGCAAAAATATCAGCGAAAACCGCATGATTTTGTTAACGAATGATATTTTGTTGTAATAAACAACACCTTTTATAGGGATATTGTGTAATAATGTCATGTTGTTTTGGAAATTTACCCAAAGTTTTGCACATCATTTTGTAGAGCTTGCAATTTCCAGCAACTCTATATATTTTATTTTTCAAATCACTTTGAGTTTTCCGAAAATATATGCGATTCTAAATTTCGAAAAATAAATTCCTGTTTAAAGGGACAGCTATTTAATGTGTGTGTGCGTCTCGACGCGCTCTCCCCCTTTCCACATTTTTTTCTTTTTTTTCCCTCAAGTCCTAAAATTTGTAGTGTTTTTCTTGGTTTTTGAACCTTTCCGTGGGGGATTTTTCGAATTTTTTCGTCATAATTTGAAAATTAGAAGTATTCATAGAGAACTTTAGCACTTCGGTGAAAAACCACCGTTAAATTATCGACTTTTTCCCGTAAAATTCAAAAATTTATTTTTTTGCGAGTTTTCCTCCAAATCCTTTTCAATTCTTCATATAAATTTGAATATCGTCAATTCCTTTGATTTTCTCGATTCTCCGGATTTTCCATTCCTAATTTTGCAGCTTGAGGTACACATCACAATGGCTGATCGAGGAGGATTCCAAGGAGGATTCGGTGGAGACCGCGGAGGTCGTGGAGGAGCTGCTGGAGGTCGTGGAGAACGCGGAGGTCGCGGTGGACGTGGAGGTCGCGGAGGACGTGGTGGTCGCGGAGGAAGGTGAGTTGAACAAATTTAGTTTCGAAACATTTCGAAAATCGATATTTTTCTTCAGAGCCGGACGTGGAGGTGAGAAGGAATCCGAATGGACTCCAGTCACCAAGCTCGGAAGACTCGTCAAGGACAAGAAAATCACCACTTTGGAAGAGATCTACCTTAACTCCCTTCCAATCAAGGAGTTCGAAATAATCGATACCCTCTGCTCCAACCTCAAGGACGAAGTTTTGAAAATCTCTCCAGTCCAAAAGCAAACCACGTAAGTTTAAATTTTGATTTCACTAGGATTCCTATCTAATTTCTAAACTTTCAGCGCCGGTCAACGTACTCGCTTCAAGGCTTTCGTCGCCATCGGAGATCACGCTGGACACGTCGGACTCGGAGTCAAGTGCTCAAAAGAAGTCGCCACCGCCATCCGTGGAGCCATCGTCTCTGCCAAGCTCGCCGTCATTCCAGTCCGTAGAGGATACTGGGGTAACAAAATCGGACAACCACACACCGTCCCATGTAAAGTCACCGGAAAGTGCGCTTCAGTCATGGTCCGTCTCATCCCAGCCCCACGTGGTACCGGAATCGTTTCTGCACCTGTTCCAAAGAAACTCCTCCAAATGGCCGGAATCCAAGATTGCTACACCGCCGCTAAAGGACAAACCGCCACTCTTGGTAACTTCGCCAAGGCCACCTATGCTGCTCTCCAAAGAACCTATTCCTACCTCACCCCAGACTTGTGGAAGGAGGAAACCTTGGAGAAATCACCATACCAACGTCACCACGAGTTCCTCGGACGCAACTAAGTTATCAAATAATGTTGCAACCATTGTGAGGTTCTCCTCTGTTTTGTTATTATCATAAATAAACATTGTTTATACAAATTTTGACTTTTTTTCATTGAAAATTCATTTTTCAAAAACAGGTAACAACAACAAATTGAGTAAAATTAATATCATACAACAATAATGAAAGTGACAATTTATCGGAAATTCTTCGCGGTCTTTCCCTTTTTGGCGGATTTTGCCTTCTTCGCTGCTTTCTTCTTTTTCCTGAAAATGAAAACGTGTTTGTTCATATTCAAATTAATATTTTTATGTGACATTTTATGCGAAACATTCTTGTTTCATTTTTCAAAAAAAAAGTAAAGAAACTTACGTTCCGGATAACCAGGTTGGATACGATCCATCTGGTTTTTTGAGTGTTTTCACATTAATTTTCGACTCCGAAGTTGCTGTTTCCATTTTCTCGACTTCCCCAGATTGAGCGGCTTTTTCTGAAAAAAATAATTGATTTTAAAAACTGACTACAATTTGGTAAGTTTTCCTAACAGTTAGCATTGACTTCAAAAGAAAAGATTTTTCTGTAAAATTTCGAAACCTTGTTGAAAAAATTCCTGTTCTTTTTTCTCTAACTTTATAACCAAAAAACCCCCGAAAAATCCCAAAAACACTCACCAGCCTCCAATTTTTCGTATTCTTCTCGTTTTTCAACAGCTTTTTGCAATAAAGCAGCCGCCTTTGGCTCTTTTTTAGTTCTGGCGATGGCACGAACCTTTCTCTTGAATTTTGAACGAAGACTTTTTGCCATTTTGTCTGAAAATGCGAGTTTTAGACTTGAAAACGGAAAGAAAACAAGCGAAAAAACAAAAATACGTTTTAAAGGGACATTGAATTATTCGTGTGTTCGTGACAAGACCCATAGTTGGACGAGTGCCAACTGAGTGGAATTTTTCTTTTCTTTTCCAACTTTTTTTTGTTCCGGTTTTTGCAGAATTAAAAATGAATGATTCAGCGATTTCGATACATTGAATTATTCGTTATTTTATCCTCTTTTTATTGATTGTGATTGATATATAATTTTGAAATTGTTTCAAGCAGTTTTTTTTTGCAGAAAAGTGTTACTTATGAAATAGCTAGAAATGAACCTAAACGATCCAACAAAACAGGCGGAGATTTATCGATATTTGGAGAATTTGAAAAAAGACGAAGATGGTTGGAAAAAATCAGTGCAAACAATCGTCGCAAATCAGGCAAATAATCCAGAAGAGGCATTTCTTCTCCTACAAGTTTTGGAGGATTTTTTGGGTAAACGATATTTGCATGCAAATCCAGCCGATCATCAAATTATTCGTAATTTTTTCCTGCATTATATCAAGGTATTGATTTCAAAAATGTTCTTAAAATTCAAAAATCTGTTATTTTTAGCAATACCAATCAAATGCACAAGAACCCCCAGTGTATTTGGTGAATAAAATGGCGCATTTGTTTTCGATGGCTTTTGCGGTGGATTTTCCGGATAAATGGTCGACATTTTTCAACGATTTGTTCTTCTCGCAAAATTTGATGGATCGAAAAATTGTGTTTTTTTATTTGAAAGTTTTGTTGGCTATTGATGCTGAAGTTGTTGATCGAGATATTCAGAGAAGTAAAATTGAGAGCGATCGAAATGTTAAAATCAAAGATGCGATGAGGGACATTTGTATTAATCAAATTGCACAAAGTTGGCCAACTATTATGGTGAGAGGTTTTGTAATTGAAAAAGCATGAAAAAAATATTTAATTCATTTTCATTTTCAAAATTTACGCTAGTTGACGAAATTTTCTAACAGAATTATAGCATTCTGAACGAATTTAAATTACATATTCATATTTTTCGAGCAAGGTTTTATTTTGGGTCTTAATTCTTCTTCATACGATAGACAATGATATCAATTTTTATGACTTTACCTTAGCCATAAGTGGTTTAGTGATGTATTTATTTCTCTAAATCACTTAAGGGTAAGGTAAAGTCATAAAAATGTATACCATTCGAAGTGTCTTATTCATACGTCGCAAAGCCTCGTTTCAAATCCACCAGTGCACACCCTTATTTTTGAAAATTTCTGGCAAAAGGGATACCCCCTACCCCTTTTTCTTTTTCATTTTCAACATAGAAACTTGACAATCTACATTTTTCGATAAACTTTGAGCTTCATTTCGGCAAATATTCTCATTTTCACCGCTTTTGAGTCAAATTTTGATTCAAAAACTTTAATTTTTCTAAAACAAAAAAATACGTTTCAAAATTTTGATATAATTTATTTTCAATTTTTTTCAATGTTTTGTATATGAAATAGTAATTTCGAAAATAGATCAAAATCAAAATTCTCAAGATTTGGATGAACATTTTGAAATTATCGATTTTTGAATCAAAATTCGTGGAAATTTTAATCACTCCCAATAAGTGTTAGAGTACAAAACTCAGAAAAATTCTTCAAAATGTTTTCTCAAGTGACATTCCCTTCCAAAAACTGGGGTGAGTGTTAACCCCTCCTCGGGTCGATTACCCCACGCATGCGACGTATGGTCTTATTTTTAGCCATAAGTGGCTTATTGTAGAAATTTCGCTAAATCACTTAAGGGTAAGGTAAAGTCATAAAATTGATATCATTCGAATTGTCTTAGCCGAAAACCAAAAATATCGATTCACTTCATACGTCGCATGCGTGGGGTAATCGACCCGAGGAGGGGTTATCACTCACCCCAGTTTTTGGAAGGGAATGTCACTTGAGAAAACATTTTGAAGAATTTTTCTGAGTTTTGTACTCTAACACTTATTGGGAGTGATTAAAATTTCCACGAATTTTGATTCAAAAAATCGATAATTTCAAAATGTTCATCCAAATTTTGAGAATTTTGGTTTTGAATCAAAACTTTTGATCTATTCTCGAAATTACTATTTCCTATTCAAAACATTCAAAAAAATTGAAAATAAATTATATCAAAATTTTGAAACGTATTTTTTTGTTTTAGAAAAATTAGAGTTTTTGAATCAAAATTTGACTCAAAAGCGGTGAAAATGAGAATATTTGCCGAAATGAAGCTCAAAGTTTATCAAAAAATGTAGATTGTCAAGTTTATATGCTGAAAATGAAAAAGGAAAAGGGGGAGGGGTTATCCCTTTTGCCAGAAATTTTCAAAAATAAAGGTGTGCACTGGTGGATTTGAAACGAGGCTTTGCGACGTATGATTCACTTGCACAAAAACTATACTGAACCATAAAACCTCCCTCTAAAATCATAATTTTTAGCAATCAATCGAAGACGACGTGATCCAATGTCTTGTCCTCGACAATATAGCATCCTACATCGATTGGATAGAATTGGACCTAATCGCAAACGACACAGTAATGGGTCTCGTCATCCATCGATTATCAAAACCAACAACTTCCGAATCAGCAACCAATGCGGTTTGTGGTCTATTGCAAAAAGGAATGCATGCGGATAAAAAAGTCGGGTTGGCATTGACACTTGTGCGTGTTTTTCGAGCCAATAATTTGTTGACAATTACGGATGAGAGTGATGAGGATGATATTACACGGGTTGGTTCACTTGTTAATACGTTGGGATTGGTGTTGTTGGATGTTCATCAGAAGTGAGTTTTTTTGGGGGAGGAGGGTTGCAAAAATTATGAAAATTGAAATCCTGAAATCGTTCTTATAAAACAGGGCTTTTCCCAAAAAATCTGTTTTTCGAAGTGAATCCGAAACCGCGATTCATTATTTTTATCCATAAAATTGAGCTAGAAATAAAAATCGAGAATTCGTAGTGACTTCGAAACGACGATTTTATATTTTTATCCATAAAATTGAGCTAGAAATAAAAATCGAGAATTCGTAGTGACTTCGAAACGACGATTTTATATTTTTATCCATAAAATTGAGCTAGAAATAAAAATCGAGAATTCGTAGTGACTTCGAAACGACGATTTATTAGTTTTATCCATAAAAATGAGCTAGAAATAAAAATCGAGAATTCGTAGTGACTTCGAAACGACGATTTATTATTTTTATCCATAAAATTGAGCTAGAAATAAAAATCGAGAATTCGTAGTGACTTCGAAACGACGATTTATTAGTTTTATCCATAAAAATGAGCTAGAAATAAAAATCGAGAATTCGTAGTGACTTCGAAACGACGATTTATTAGTTTTATCCATAAAAATGAGCTAGAAATAAAAATCGAGAATTCGTAGTGACTTCGAAACGACGATTTATTAGTTTTATCCATAAAAATGAGCTAGAAATAAAAATCGAGAATTCGTAGTGACTTCGAAACGACGATTTATTAGTTTTATCCATAAAAATGAGCTAGAAATAAAAATCGAGAATTCGTAGTGACTTCGAAACGACGATTTATTAGTTTTATCCATAAAAATGAGCTAGAAATAAAAATCGAGAATTCGTAGTGACTTCGAAACGACGATTTATTAGTTTTATCCATAAAAATGAGCTAGAAATAAAAATCGAGAATTCGTAGTGACTTCGAAACGACGATTTATTAGTTTTATCCATAAAAATGAGCTAGAAATAAAAATCGAGAATTCGTAGTGACTTCGAAACGACGATTTATTAGTTTTATCCATAAAAATGAGCTAGAAATAAAAATCGAGAATTCGTAGTGACTTCGAAACGACGATTTATTAGTTTTATCCATAAAAATGAGCTAGAAATAAAAATCGAGAATTCGTAGTGACTTCGAAACGACGATTTATTAGTTTTATCCATAAAAATGAGCTAGAAATAAAAATCGAGAATTCGTAGTGACTTCGAAACGACGATTTATTAGTTTTATCCATAAAAATGAGCTAGAAATAAAAATCGAGAATTCGTAGTGACTTCGAAACGACGATTTATTAGTTTTATCCATAAAAATGAGCTAGAAATAAAAATCGAGAATTCGTAGTGACTTCGAAACGACGATTTATTAGTTTTATCCATAAAAATGAGCTAGAAATAAAAATCGAGAATTCGTAGTGACTTCGAAACGACGATTTATTAGTTTTATCCATAAAAATGAGCTAGAAATAAAAATCGAGAATTCGTAGTGACTTCGAAACGACGATTTATTAGTTTTATCCATAAAAATGAGCTAGAAATAAAAATCGAGAATTCGTAGTGACTTCGAAACGACGATTTATTAGTTTTATCTATAAAAATGAGCTAGAAATAAAAATCGAGAATTCGTAGTGACTTCGAAACGACGATTTATTAGTTTTATCCATAAAAATGAGCTAGAAATAAAAATCGAGAATTCGTAGTGACTTCGAAACGACGATTTATTAGTTTTATCCATAAAAATGAGCTAGAAATAAAAATCGAGAATTCGTAGTGACTTCGAAACGACGATTTATTAGTTTTATCTATAAAAATGAGCTAGAAATAAAAATCGAGAATTCGTAGTGACTTCGAAACGACGATTTATTAGTTTTATCCATAAAAATGAGCTAGAAATAAAAATCGAGAATTCGTAGTGACTTCGAAACGACGATTTATTAGTTTTATCCATAAAAATGAGCTAGAAATAAAAATCGAGAATTCGTAGTGACTTCGAAACGACGATTTATTATTTTTATCCATAAAATTGAGCTAGAAATAAAAATCGAGAATTCGTAGTGACTTCGAAACGACGATTTATTAGTTTTATCCATAAAAATGAGCTAGAAATAAAAATCGAGAATTCGTAGTGACTTCGAAACGACGATTTATTAGTTTTATCCATAAAAATGAGCTAGAAATAAAAATCGAGAATTCGTAGTGACTTCGAAACGACGATTTATTAGTTTTATCCATAAAAATGAGCTAGAAATAAAAATCGAGAATTCGTAGTGACTTCGAAACGACGATTTATTAGTTTTATCCATAAAATTGAGCTAGAAATAAAAATCGAGAATTCGTAGTGACTTCGAAACGACGATTTATTAGTTTTATCCATAAAATTGAGCTAGAAATAAAAATCGAGAATTCGTAGTGACTTCGAAACGACGATTTATTATTTTTATCCATAAAATTGAGCTAGAAATAAAAATCGAGAATTCGTAGTGACTTCGAAACGACGATTTATTATTTTTATCCATAAAAATGAGCTAGAAATAAAAATCGAGAATTCGTAGTGACTTCGAAACGACGATTTATTATTTTTATCCATAAAATTGAGCTAGAAATAAAAATCGAGAATTCGTAGTGACTTCGAAACGACGATTTATTATTTTTATCCATAAAATTGAGCTAGAAATAAAAATCGAGAATTCGTAGTGACTTCGAAACGACGATTTATTATTTTTATCCATAAAAATGAGCTAGAAATAAAAATCGAGAATTCGTAGTGACTTCGAAACGACGATTTATTATTTTTATCCATAAAATTGAGCTAGAAATAAAAATCGAGAATTCGTAGTGACTTCGAAACGACGATTTTATATTTTTATCCATAAAATTGAGCTAGAAATAAAAATCGAGAATTCGTAGTGACTTCGAAACGACGATTTATTAGTTTTATCCATAAAAATGAGCTAGAAATAAAAATCGAGAATTCGTAGTGACTTCGAAACGACGATTTATTATTTTTATCCATAAAATTGAGCTAGAAATAAAAATCGAGAATTCGTAGTGACTTCGAAACGACGATTTATTAGTTTTATCCATAAAATTGAGCTAGAAATAAAAATCGAGAATTCGTAGTGACTTCGAAACGACGATTTATTAGTTTTATCCATAAAATTGAGCTAGAAATAAAAATCGAGAATTCGTAGTGACTTCGAAACGACGATTTATTAGTTTTATCCATAAAATTGAGCTAGAAATAAAAATCGAGAATTCGTAGTGACTTCGAAACGACGATTTATTAGTTTTATCCATAAAATTGAGCTAGAAATAAAAATCGAGAATTCGTAGTGACTTCGAAACGACGATTTATTAGTTTTATCCATAAAATTGAGCTAGAAATAAAAATCGAGAATTCGTAGTGACTTCGAAACGACGATTTATTAGTTTTATCCATAAAATTGAGCTAGAAATAAAAATCGAGAATTCGTAGTGACTTCGAAACGACGATTTATTAGTTTTATCCATAAAATTGAGCTAGAAATAAAAATCGAGAATTCGTAGTGACTTCGAAACGACGATTTATTAGTTTTATCCATAAAATTGAGCTAGAAATAAAAATCGAGAATTCGTAGTGACTTCGAAACGACGATTTTATATTTTTATCCATAAAATTGAGCTAGAAATAAAAATCGAGAATTCGTAGTGACTTCGAAACGACGATTTTATATTTTTATCCATAAAATTGAGCTAGAAATAAAAATCGAGAATTCGTAGTGACTTCGAAACGACGATTTATTAGTTTTATCCATAAAATTGAGCTAGAAATAAAAATCGAGAATTCGTAGTGACTTCGAAACGACGATTTATTAGTTTTATCCATAAAATTGAGCTAGAAATAAAAATCGAGAATTCGTAGTGACTTCGAAACGACGATTTTATATTTTTATCCATAAAATTGAGCTAGAAATAAAAATCGAGAATTCGTAGTGACTTCGAAACGACGATTTTATATTTTTATCCATAAAATTGAGCTAGAAATAAAAATCGAGAATTCGTAGTGACTTCGAAACGACGATTTATTAGTTTTATCCATAAAATTGAGCTAGAAATAAAAATCGAGAATTCGTAGTGACTTCGAAACGACGATTTTATATTTTTATCCATAAAATTGAGCTAGAAATAAAAATCGAGAATTCGTAGTGACTTCGAAACGACGATTTTATATTTTTATCCATAAAATTGAGCTAGAAATAAAAATCGAGAATTCGTAGTGACTTCGAAACGACGATTTTATATTTTTATCCATAAAATTGAGCTAGAAATAAAAATCGAGAATTCGTAGTGACTTCGAAACGACGATTTTATATTTTTATCCATAAAATTGAGCTAGAAATAAAAATCGAGAATTCGTAGTGACTTCGAAACGACGATTTATTAGTTTTATCCATAAAATTGAGCTAGAAATAAAAATCGAGAATTCGTAGTGACTTCGAAACGACGATTTTATATTTTTATCCATAAAATTGAGCTAGAAATAAAAATCGAGAATTCGTAGTGACTTCGAAACGACGATTTATTAGTTTTATCCATAAAATTGAGCTAGAAATAAAAATCGAGAATTCGTAGTGACTTCGAAACGACGATTTATCAGTTTTATCCATAAAATTGAGATAGAAATAAAAATCGAGAATTCGTAGTGACTTCGAAACGACGATTTTATATTTTTATCCATAAAATTGAGCTAGAAATAAAAATCGAGAATTCGTAGTGACTTCGAAACGACGATTTTATATTTTTATCCATAAAATTGAGCTAGAAATAAAAATCGAGAATTCGTAGTGACTTCGAAACGACGATTTTATATTTTTATCCATAAAATTGAGCTAGAAATAAAAATCGAGAATTCGTAGTGACTTCGAAACGACGATTTTATATTTTTATCCATAAAATTGAGCTAGAAATAAAAATCGAGAATTCGTAGTGACTTCGAAACGACGATTTTATATTTTTATCCATAAAATTGAGCTAGAAATAAAAATCGAGAATTCGTAGTGACTTCGAAACGACGATTTTATATTTTTATCCATAAAATTGAGCTAGAAATAAAAATCGAGAATTCGTAGTGACTTCGAAACGACGATTTATTAGTTTTATCCATAAAATTGAGCTAGAAATAAAAATCGAGAATTCGTAGTGACTTCGAAACGACGATTTATCAGTTTTATCCATAAAATTGAGATAGAAATAAAAATCGAGAATTCGTAGTGACTTCGAAACGACGATTTTATATTTTTATCCATAAAATTGAGCTAGAAATAAAAATCGAGAATTCGTAGTGACTTCGAAACGACGATTTTATATTTTTATCCATAAAATTGAGCTAGAAATAAAAATCGAGAATTCGTAGTGACTTCGAAACGACGATTTATTAGTTTTATCCATAAAATTGAGCTAGAAATAAAAATCGAGAATTCGTAGTGACTTCGAAACGACGATTTTATATTTTTATCCATAAAATTGAGCTAGAAATAAAAATCGAGAATTCGTAGTGACTTCGAAACGACGATTTTATATTTTTATCCATAAAATTGAGCTAGAAATAAAAATCGAGAATTCGTAGTGACTTCGAAACGACGATTTATTAGTTTTATCCATAAAATTGAGCTAGAAATAAAAATCGAGAATTCGTAGTGACTTCGAAACGACGATTTATCAGTTTTATCCATAAAATTGAGATAGAAATAAAAATCGAGAATTCGTAGTGACTTCGAAACGACGATTTTATATTTTTATCCATAAAATTGAGCTAGAAATAAAAATCGAGAATTCGTAGTGACTTCGAAACGACGATTTTATATTTTTATCCATAAAATTGAGCTAGAAATAAAAATCGAGAATTCGTAGTGACTTCGAAACGACGATTTATCAGTTTTATCCATAAAATTGAGATAGAAATAAAAATCGAGAATTCGTAGTGACTTCGAAACGACGATTTTATATTTTTATCCATAAAATTGAGCTAGAAATAAAAATCGAGAATTCGTAGTGACTTCGAAACGACGATTTTATATTTTTATCCATAAAATTGAGCTAGAAATAAAAATCGAGAATTCGTAGTGACTTCGAAACGACGATTTATTAGTTTTATCCATAAAAATGAGCTAGAAATAAAAATCGAGAATTCGTAGTGACTTCGAAACGACGATTTATTAGTTTTATCCATAAAATTGAGCTAGAAATAAAAATCGAGAATTCGTAGTGACTTCGAAACGACGATTTATTAGTTTTATCCATAAAATTGAGCTAGAAATAAAAATCGAGAATTCGTAGTGACTTCGAAACGACGATTTATTAGTTTTATCCATAAAATTGAGCTAGAAATAAAAATCGAGAATTCGTAGTGACTTCGAAACGACGATTTATTAGTTTTATCCATAAAAATGAGCTAGAAATAAAAATCGAGAATTCGTAGTGACTTCGAAACGACGATTTATTAGTTTTATCCATAAAATTGAGCTAGAAATAAAAATCGAGAATTCGTAGTGACTTCGAAACGACGATTTATTAGTTTTATCCATAAAAATGAGCTAGAAATAAAAATCGAGAATTCGTAGTGACTTCGAAACGACGATTTATTAGTTTTATCCATAAAAATGAGCTAGAAATAAAAATCGAGAATTCGTAGTGACTTCGAAACGACGATTTATTAGTTTTATCCATAAAATTGAGCTAGAAATAAAAATCGAGAATTCGTAGTGACTTCGAAACGACGATTTTATATTTTTATCCATAAAATTGAGCTAGAAATAAAAATCGAGAATTCGTAGTGACTTCGAAACGACGATTTATTAGTTTTATCCATAAAAATGAGCTAGAAATAAAAATCGAGAATTCGTAGTGACTTCGAAACGACGATTTATTAGTTTTATCCATAAAAATGAGCTAGAAATAAAAATCGAGAATTCGTAGTGACTTCGAAACGACGATTTATTAGTTTTATCCATAAAATTGAGCTAGAAATAAAAATCGAGAATTCGTAGTGACTTCGAAACGACGATTTTATATTTTTATCCATAAAATTGAGCTAGAAATAAAAATCGAGAATTCGTAGTGACTTCGAAACGACGATTTATTAGTTTTATCCATAAAAATGAGCTAGAAATAAAAATCGAGAATTCGTAGTGACTTCGAAACGACGATTTATTAGTTTTATCCATAAAAATGAGCTAGAATTGATAATCTGTTTTTCGAAGTAACTACGAAACCGCGATTTATTATTTTTATCTATAATTTTTATGATTACGAACACACATTTCTAGTTTTCTACGTGTCTTTAAAATACAGTTCTGAAGTCACAAAGTAATACAATAATTTATTGATTATGTCTCGGTTCAACAATATTTACAAGAACCATTTTTCTATTATGGACTTCTTCGAAATAGTGAAGTTTGTGAGCAAGTTTGTTCGCATTGCATTTTACTAGAAAATCGATTCTCATTCCCACATCCACTCCAACTGAATCTCTCGCATCTCCGAGTTTCCGTGTCATAATACCTGAAGGAAGAAGCTGGGATTCTGAAGCTCGGAATTTTCTGTCTTACCACATAATTCTTGCTCGTCCACACGATCCAGTAACCGGTGGAAGTGTGCAAATATCAACGGGCTCCTGAGTCGTTGTTGGAGCTGCAGTTGGTAGGGTGAATGGTGGAAGTGTTGGTAGAGTTGGAGCTGCACCGCCTGGAGGTGGATTGAAGAAATTGAGGAATGGTGCGAATGGTGAGGGTGTTGTTGTAGTTGTTGGGGGTGGAATTGTGATGGCTGGAGTTGGAGCCAAGCTATCAGGAATCAATGTTGGAAGTTGGGTAGTAGTTGCGCCGGAGAGGAAATTAGGGAATAATGGTTGACCACCATTTATTGTGCCGAAAGGCGTTGGGGTTTGAGGACTTGTTGAAGTGTCAAGAAGGCATTGTGCTACCTGTAAAAATGTTTGATGCTTCTTGAATTTTCCGTGTTCAGGAAATTCCTTAGTTATCTGAATAAATCGCTGTTTCTATAGAATCAAAGTTCTATTAGTCAATTTCGGTTTCAAATTAGTTTTTGGTTTTCGGACGATCGGATGTTTATAAATTAGAAGAAGTGCTGTTGGAATCGGAGATGTTATAAATAAAACATTCATAAATATTGAAATATAATGTCCATTAAATGATGGATTCATAAAAAATGAGATGATAAAATTGAGAAACCATGGCAATATAAATAGTCCATTGATTAGACATTGTAATGTTAAATCGAGAAGTGCTTTTTTATGATGAATTTTATTTATTCTACTCATCACACTTATTTGTTTTTTCAATTCATATAAAATTATAAAAGTGAATGTGGCTTGTATCTGAAAATATTCATAAATATCTATCGATCTCAAAATTTTTCACAAACTATGACTGCTGCAAAAGTTCCGACAAAAATGACTATAAACGTTGCACATAAAAACGAGTAGTCGAAAATTAAAAGATTTTGAATTTTATCAAAAACAAGTTGACAATTCGAATAGTTTTCTGATATATAAATTATCATTTGAGATTTTGGCATGAAAATTAATTTCCAAAATAGAACGGCTATAATATAACTGATAATAATAGCTAATGGCAATAGTCGTAGAAGAAAATGAAAAGGAACATAAAATATACTATTTTTTCTTAAAACCAGGTAAATTCTCATGAACATTTGAGAGAACATTACTATCATAAATGTCAAAAATCCCAGGATCCAAATAATCTGGAAATTTGAAATAATTTCACATGAATTAATATTTGTGCGAAAATTACCACTTTTAGATCAATATTTTCTATGAAAAATGGTAGTCCTGTAATATAGACAGCTGGAAATGGAAATAGAAATATAAGATTTAAAAAACAAGCCCAAAAAGTTTGAGAAAAATGTAACAAAAATTTTGAAATTGCTGATAATAATCGATAAAATCGATTCTCTTTTGGCGAATGAAATATAATTATAAAAATTGCGAAATAGTTTAGAATGGTTGAAATCAAGACAATTGAATTCAGAAGTAATTGAATATTGATTTGTTGAAAATCATTTATAATTGCATATTCGCATGACATTTTTTGTTATTCTGAAAATTTAGTGAGCCAAGAAAAAAGTTTAAATTGAAATCACCTGCTTTGTTTTTTGGCTGTTTCGAAGCTTTTTGTGAGATATAAAATTTATGAGATACAAGTTTTTTTTCAGTTTTGACTTATCTAGACTTATCCGATAATTATGTTGAACGCAATTTTTTCGTTCAGCTTTTATGAATTCTATTTTTGAGAGAATTTAAAATTGGACTAAATTTTGAGAATTTTACGATTTTTTGAGCATTTTTCCAAAAAAAAATTGGACTTTGGGGCCGAATTCATGAGAATGTACCAAAAATTACATAGAAAAATTTTGGTACGCCCAAATTTTAATTATTTAATTTTTGGTGTACAATTTTTTTTTAAATGATTACGTCCCATATTTTTCGGGCCTAATTTGAACAAAATCTATCCGATTTAATTTGTGTTTCAGCTCCTAAAATCCCTAGAACTTTGCCACTTACAAAAATATCTCATATTAGGAATTGAGTCCTGAATTTTCGTCTTCTCGAACCTATCCTTCCTCTATCCCCATATTTCTCACCTCATCAACAATCAAACATTTTTTCGGCGCATCACATATCAATGATTCACACAACCAATCGGTTCCTTGCGAATGAACACCACTTTTTTGTAGTAAACTTATTAATAATAATATGGGGAAAAAGTACAATATATTCATCATTATATTGTTTAAAATAAAATTTTTCGCCGCGCGCGAAAAAGGTGGCGAAAAGGAAAAGATGCAAATGAAACTGGTATTTTTGTGATTGAGAAGATGAAAAAGAAGAAGAAGAAAGGGAGGGAGGAGAATTGGGAGAAGAAGAAGCTTTTGGCATGCCTCGTTGAGTCATCCGGTGAAAAGTGAAGATTTTTATGGAAATTAGGCAGCGTGTACCGGATTTTGGGATTTTTTCGAACTTTTAAAATGATATCTGTAAAAATCCACGTGATTTTTGTGAACTAGGAAAAATATTGATTCAAGTACCATAAGTACCATAAAATACGGGATTTTCTGGGATTGCTCATGTTAAATTCATGGAAAATGTTCCTTTTTTCCAGGAATTTTAAATGCCACGTGTTTTTTTTGCACAAAAATTTGAAAATTGAAAATATGTGTATTTCGAAATCCACGTGGAAATTTCTAGAATTGCTCATGTTAACCATAGTTGTGAGCTTTATGAGCAATTTTAAAACAAAACAATCCACGTGGTTTTTCAGCACAAAAATTTGAATTTTGAAAATGGGGGATTTCTGAGACCTCGAAATCCACGTGGTTTTTTAGCGCTAAAATTTTCTGGGATTGCTCATGTTAACCATAGTTTTGAGCAATTTTCAAAAAAAAAAAAAAGAAATCCACGTGGTTTTTTAGCACAAAAATTTGAAAATATGTGTATTTCGAAATCCACGTGGAAATATCTAGAATTGCTCATGTTAGACAGAGTTTTGAACTTCATGAGCAATTTCATACGTCGCAAAGCCTCGTTTCAAATCCACCAGTGCACACCCCTATTTTTGAAAATTTCTGGCAAAAGGGATACTCCCCCTCCCCCTTTTTCTTTTTCATTTTCAGCATATAAACTTGACAATCTACATTTTTTGATAAACTTTGAGCTTTATTTCGGCAAATATTCTCATTTTCACCGCTTTTGAGTCAAATTTTGATTAAAAAACTCTAATTTTTCTAAAACAAAAAAATACGTTTCAAAATTTTGATATAATTTATTTTCAATTTTTTTCAATGTTTTGTATAAGAAATAGTAATTTCGAGAATAGATCAAAAGTTTTGATTCAAAACCAAAATTCTCAAAATTTGGATGAACATTTTGAAATCAAAATTCGTGGAAATTTTAATCACTCCCAATAAGTGTTAGAGTACAAAACTCAGAAAAATTCTTCAAAATGTTTTCTCAAGTGACATTCCCTTCCAAAAACTGGGGTGAGTGATAACCCCTCCTCGGGTCGATTACCCCACGCATGCGACGTATGAGCAATTTTCAAACAAAAAAAATCCACGTGGATTTTAAAAATTACAAATTTTTGGGATTGCTCATGTTAGGTTTAAGAAACTTTAAAAGTTGAAAAAATTGAATTTTCACATAAAATATCTTCAAAATTAAACAAAAAATTTGAAAATGTCAAAAAACTCCTGAAAATCCTCATTTTTGCAGATTATGTGCCTCCTCAATTTTGGAGCGAGAACAAGAAGAAATCGTAGTGGAATTAGCGTCGTTGGCTCAACCAGCAGTCGAAGTTTTGAACAATTCCGACCCGGATCTCTCTGAATTATCAATCGATATTCTCAAAAGCTACATCACTTTTCTTCTCAAATTCTATCCAGAAAACACGGGCCTTATCGAAAAAGTCATACAAGTCGCGCTAAAACGATATGTCATGGGAGAAGATTTGAATATTGATGGAGACGGAGAGGATGAGACTGAATTTCAAGAATATCGTCGAGAACTTCGCGGACTTTTGAATTCGGTTGGCCTCAAACGGCCTGAAATGATAATTGTTGCGTTGGAACCATGGACACTTGAAATTACAGCAAATGGAGGAACTCAAGTGCAAATTCATCGAATTGAAGCACTTCTTCATATCATTTTTCATTTACATGAAATTATTCCAAGTAACATGCTACAATCACCAAGAGAAGGAATATCACAAAGAGCCGCTCGATTACCATTGCTCATTTTAGAGGGACTTTTACTTGATGGCAGATCGACTACAGTACATGTGACATATTTCGAATTGGCGTGTCGATACGAACGATTGTTAACATTGCAACAACCACAACAACCGGCGGTGATTCCGCAAATTGCCGGCGCGTTTTTGGATCAACGTGGAATTGCGATTCCGGCGGTTAATGTGAGAACGAGGATTGTTTATTTGTTCACGAGATTTGTGAAAGCTCATAAAACTGTTCTTAGTGGATTGGTTTCAGAGGTAAGGAATTTTTGGGGGAAAAATACGTTTCAAAATATTTCCATTTTTATTTGAAATCCCTAGATTGACTGAAAAAACTTGGATTTCTTCTTTAATATTGAATTTTTACCTGAAAAATCAAAAAATCTAGAAATTTCAGTTTTTTCGAGATTTTTATTGAAATTTCAAGATTTTTGTGTGAAAATAGATGAAAATCTGATTTTAACATGAAAATTATAGTTTTTTAAATTTTTCATTCGAAAATCTTCAATTTCAGGTTGAAAATTAGATTTTCAAATTTAAATTCCAGTTTTTTTTCAGCCTAAAAAATTATCAAATGTTATATAGCTTTTAAATATAGAAAAATCCCATTTTCAGCTTGAAATTTATAGTTTTTTAAATTTTTCATTCGAAGACATACGTCGCATAGCCTCATTCCAAATCTACCAGTGCATACTCCTATTATTGAAAATTTCTGGCAAAAAGGATACCCCCTACCATTTTTCCTTTTTCTTGTTTATTTGCAGTTGTAAAAACTTGATAATCAAAAGTTTTCTTAAAATTTGAGCTCAAAATTGCTTCACTTCGACAAAAATCTCTTTCTCATCACTTTTGAGTCAAATTTCGATTAAAAATTCCTATTTGTCAAAAAACAAAAAAAATACGTTTCAAAATTTTGATATAATTTATTATCAAATATTTTTTTCAATATGTTCATCATTCATTAAATCTCAAATTTTGATTAAAAATTTCTATTTGTCAAAAAACAAAAAAAAATACGTTTCAAAATTTTGATATAATTTATTATCAAATATTTTTTTCAATATGTTCATCATTCATTAAATCTCAAATTTTGATTAAAAATTCCTATTTGTCAAAAAACAAAAAAAATACGTTTCAAAATTTTGATATAATTTATTATCAAATATTTTTTTCAATATGTTCATCATTCATTAAATCTCAAATTTCGATTAAAAATTCCTATTTGTCAAAAAACAAAAAAAATACGTTTCAAAATTTTGATATAATTTATTATC
Source organism: Caenorhabditis angaria (assembly GCA_947459285.1). Lineage (NCBI taxonomy): Eukaryota > Metazoa > Nematoda > Chromadorea > Rhabditida > Rhabditidae > Caenorhabditis > Caenorhabditis angaria. The sequence continues at coordinate 10,632,550 of CANHGI010000004.1, read as the reverse complement.
AAATATTTTTTTCAATATGTTCATCATTCATTAAATCTCAAATTTTGATTAAAAATTTCTATTTGTCAAAAAACAAAAAAAATACGTTTCAAAATTTTGATATAATTTATTATCAAATATTTTTTTCAATGTCACTTTCATTATGTATACCTGCAATCATCATCATTTATTATGTATACCTGCAAAAAGCGAAGTTTGAAAGACTTTCGAGATTCTCAATGTTTATACCTTTAACGTGTCCATTTCAAAACCCGGGGTTTTTTCTTGATCTTTTGGGATTTCGTATTGAGAATAAATTAAAACCAAAATTCTCAAAATTTGGATGAAAACTCTGAAATTATCGATAGATAGAGTACAAAGATGAGAAAATTTCTTCAAAAAGTTTTCTGAAGTGACAACCCCTCCTCGGGTCGATTACCACACGCATGCGACGTATGATTTCATGGAAAATCTGGTAATTTAGAATTTTTTCAAATTTAAAAAATTGCATAATTTTGAAACGTATTTTTTGTTTCATTTTTTTCACCAGAAAAAGTGATTTTTTGCTGAAATTCTAAGATTTTTGAGTGAAAATGAAAACCCTGAAATCTTGAATTTTCAGCCAAAAATCAGCAATAATCTCAGACCTCAACCTCTATTTTGCAGGTAATCACTCGACTCGCTCCTCTCCTAGCAGTTTCTCCACAATCAGATTCAAATCAAACCCTTTCATCCGATGATCAAGCCTATGTTTTCGAAGCCACCGCAACTTTGATTGTTTATGGAAATCTTACCACAGAAATGAAGGCTCAATATTTTGGAGAACTTTCGACAACATTAGCAATGAGATTTGAGAATGGGTTGGTTGAATTGAATGCGGCAAGAGCGAGAAATGCGGATGAGGAAACTATTCAAACGATTTTGACATTTATGTCAAATGTTATTATTTATTGCAGGTTTGTGGGTTTTTTTTTTGTTAAAAAAATAACTTTTTGGAATTTTTGTTGGGAAACAAAGTATGAAACCCACTAAAAAAATTTAAAAAAAACCTGTGAGTTTTTTTTTTGACCAAATCAAACACGGTTTTATTTAGTAGAAAATCATGAAAAAAACCAAAATTTTGAAAATTGATCTGACGTTTTGTGCAAAACTGATTTTTCTGAACTTTTTTATTTTTTTAGCGAACACGGTTTCAGTGAACATCATGAAAAATTCAAAATTCTGAAATTTTGTACAAAAAACTATTTTTTTTTCTGAAAATTTTTATTTCTGTTATAAAACATGGTCTTTTATTTATCAGAAAATCATGAAAAATTGAAAATCCGGAAATTTTTGAAAAGAAAATTTAGAACTCATTTTGAGTGAATTTCATATCTTCAAAAGAATTATCTATTTTTCAACCCATCTCCTTGTTCTAATTTTCAAATTTCCGAAATTTCCAGCCGAATGTCAAAAGCTTTCAACAATGTTCAATCAATGAAATCGTGTAGCTGCGTAGATATTTATTTGAAACTCCTCAAATTATTCATCGACACCTTGTCACCAGAAAACGCATTCCTCCTCGAATCAACTCGCCAATTTGCACATCGTCTTGTTGTCTCATTGGAAGACGAACTATTGCCGTATTTGAGAGGAGTTTTCGAGAAATTGGCATTGGTTTCAGTGGATTTGGATGCGATGAATCATTTATTGATCTTCTGTCATCAAGCGGTTGCGAAATTCAAAAAGGCAATGTTGACGAGTGGAGTTGATTTGGGAAATGTGTTGGCGATTTCGGCGAGAGCTGCTATGCAGGAACAGGAGAATATTACTGCGGCTAAAGGTATTTTTTGAGTTTTGGACTCTCTAGGCGTGGATTCTTGGCTTAAAAGCGCTCAAGGCTCGGCTACTTGAAAACTAGGTCCTCTAGGCGCTGATCCTTGACAATTTGATTCTCTAGGCGCGGCTACTCGAGACCTGGGTTCTCTAGCTGCGCCTGCTTGAGAATTAGACTAGGTAGGCTCGACTACTTGACAATTTGATTCTCTAGGCGCGGCTACTTGAAAACTAGGCTCTATAGGCGCTGATCCTTGACAACTAGGTTCTCTAGGCGCTGATCCTTGAGAATTGGGTGGTCTAGGCGCAGCTGCTTGACAACTAGACTCGCTAGGCTACTTGAGAACCCGGTTCTCTAGGATTGGCTGCTTGAGAATTAGAGTTTCTAGGCTTGGCTACTTGAGAACTATACTCTCTAGGCGCCGATCCTTGAGAACTATATACTCTAGGCGCGGCTACTTGCAAACTAGGATCACTAGGCGATGATCCTTGACAACTAGGCTCTATAGTCGCCGATCCTTGAGAACTAGGATCTCTAGGCCCAGCTACTTTAGAACTAGATTCTCTAGGCGCTGCTCCTTGAAAACTAGGTACTCTAGGGTTGGCTGCTTGACAAAGAAGCTCTCAAAGGACATTTTGTAGGCTAACTTTTTTTTTTAGAAATACAGAATCTATTGTTTTTCAAAGCTAGACCATTCAAAAAATTGGGGGAAAATATGAAAATTTCAATAATTTGCTTTCTTCACCCAAATTTTTTTTTCAGATGACAGTCAACGAGCCCTGATTTATGTTCAACGTGCATTCCTTCAATTATTATACACCGTAATTTGCAATGATTGTATCGAAGCATTATCAAATGCCGGATTACTTGATCATATTTTGGAAGCTGCCGCTCGACTTGCTCTATCTTCTGATCAAACATCACAAAAAGTTGCGTTAGGATGTTTGTCCAAAATATCACAATTATCACCAACTTGGTCAGCAAGAACATTGAGAATTGCTTTAGAAGTTCCAACACTTCCACATATTACACCAAGCGATGCCGGAAGTAGTATTGTAAGTTGAATATCGAATTTAAATGTGCCTAAAGCTCAAATTTCCAGGTTGTCCACGAAGTTTGCACAACTCTCACCACACTTCTTCAATCCGATCCAAATGGTTTCTCGCAAGCGCTTCGAGAACTTTTGCCAAACAACAATTTCTCCAATCAACTACTCACTGCCCTAACCACGTTGAAGGGGAAAAGTTTGGATAGAGAGGTTGGTCAAAATGCGGGTTTTCTGGGATTTTTCAATGATGAAACATCAAGATTTTTGAAGCTTCTGGAGTGCTTTTTGATGATTTTTCGAAAAATTCGAAATTTTCAAAACTTGTTCTCATCAGAAATTACCTCAAAAGCCACAATTTTTCATCATGTTTGACTGAAAAACTCAAAAAACTGAAATTTGAAAAAAATCAATAATCCCTAAATTTCAGGTCATGTCCCTTTATACTTCACTTCGCCAATCGATTTGTTAGCTAGGTTTTTAAATTTTCAAATTTCTGTTTTTTCTTCTTCTCCCGCTCTTTCAAATCAGTTCATTTTCCCCCCGATAAAATTCAAAAAAAAATCCGGTTTTTGGTAATAGTCTTGTTTAGTGTCTTATTCTTCTTCTCTTCTTTCGACCCCCCGCATCAAAATTTGCTCATTTTGTATATGTTTATTGTTATTCTCGTTTTCTTGTTGATTGAAAATTATATATTATTTATTTTATACAAGTACCCATCCCCCATCTACCCGAAATTGCACCTGAAAGTGACAAAAATTCAAAAAAATATCGGGTTCCTCCCACACCACTTTTTCATGGTTTTTTCTTTGTTGGTTATTTTTTTTGCCCAAGTAAATTTTATTGATTCTTAATTAGGCAATTAATTAAGTAGTCGAATTAGCACAATATTATCGCCTTTTACAAAACATGCACGTTGTTTTCGAGATTCGACATTTTGATTGGGAATTGGCCAAAGTTTCGGATCTGCCTGAGTCCAGCGAAGAAATTCGGGAAGATTTTGAGAATTTGAAGAGGCGATTCGAAGTTGGATAACATTTCGAAGAACACAATTTACGAAGCAATCGAAAGATGTTGGGATTCCGCGAATTATTCGATCGATATTTGAATGATTGTGCGTTCGAATCTGGAAAATTTTGGATTTCAGCTGGAAATTGGGCTGGAAAATTCTGAACACAAAAAATACGTTTCAAATTTTTTTGATATAAAATCTGTTTAAAATTTTTTTCGATTTTTTCTTGTCTTCTCATTTTGGTTCTAAAAATGCTGTTTTATGTGTTCGAATCTGGAAAATTTTGGATTTCAGCTGGAAAATTCGGGAACACAAAAAAATACGTTTCAAATTTATTAAATCTAAATTTTCTTCAAAATCTTTTTCGATTTTTTCGTCTCTTCAAAATTTCGAAAAATGGGAATTTTAACAGTTTTAAATCTAGTAAATTCTCATGCCCAAAAATCTCTATGTACTTTTTGAATTTAATCAATAATAATACAAATATCTAAAAAAAATCTCACCTCAACCCTTCTCTCTTCTCTCACAGCTTTCGCCAAAATTCCAAGTGGTGTATCTTCGCCAAATTCTTTCATTCTTTCCAATACATTTTTCCATTTTCTATTCGAAATTGTCGCCTTTTCACCTTTTTCCATCAAAGTTCTGCCGGGAAGAACCATTTCTTCTAGACGACTTATTCGATCTCGCTTTTGTTGCCTGCAAAAAACAAATTTCGCAATTTTTTTGATCCTAAAATATTACTTTTGCTTAAAAAAAGGATACGTTTCGATTTTTGATAAGTAAGAAAGTTTAAAATTCAAATTTCCACTATTTTGAGTTTAAATTTGCTAATTTTCACTAATTTTGAGCCAAAAATTCTAATTTTCACTATTTTTGAGTTTAAAATTCAAATTTTCACTATTTTTGAGTTTAAAATTCTAATTTTCATTAGTTTTGAGCCAAAAATGCTCATTTCCACGATTTTAGAGGTAAATTTGCAAATTTTTCATAAATTTCAACCCAATTTTCAGAAATGCATCATTTTTCCCCCAAAACTCCCCCCAAAATCCACTCACTTTTTACTAACCGTCGTATTTTTCAAATGCTCTTCGGCAATTTTATCAATAAAACAAATATAATCCGCAAGTTCCGGCAAATCTTGACAAAATTCCAGCTCCCAACGGTCCATTGAGAACTCTTCTTCATGTTTCTGGGTAGAAGTTGAAGGTAGATCCATCTGAAGGTGAAACTTCTAAGGAATCTGAGATCTGGGGAGAAATGGAAAATATATATGGAAACTATACACTTAACACGGAAAAATGTGGATTTTTTGCGTTCAAAATTTATTTTTAAATATCTTAATTATAGAGAGAGAAGGGGGGATAGAAAAAAGAAAAATTAAAAAGAAAATCGAGTATTTTCGGCGCATCGAATCGCTGAAAAATAACCGGAAAAGGGCGAAATTTAAAAAAAGAAAAGGAATGACCAGGACACCAAAAAAAACTAATTGAAAAAACACAAAAAAACATGGGAGAATCGCGTAAAAGTTGTTCGACAATACAATCTGTTCACTGTATTCTCGTTGCGATTTCGAATCCCAGAAAATTTCGGGGAACCAGCCTCAAAATACATAGAAATCTAGAAGGGAGGAAGGGAAAAACCAGAAAAAAAAACCTATGCGCCATATTACACTGTTCTGTAATAGACATTCAAGGTGATTTTTTGGGTGGGGGGAGGAAAAAATAAAAAATAATATAAATGACCGGGAAACAGAGATTATGAGCATTTTTTGAAAAAATTCAAATTTTGATGGAAATCTTTTGCTCTTAATTTTGAGCTCTGGAATTTTAAGCTTTAAATTTTGAGATCTAGAATTTTAAGCTCTTGAATTTCGAGCTCCAAATTTCAAGCTCGAAATCTTTTGCTCTTAATTTTAAGCTCTGGAATTTCTAGCTCCAAATTTCAAGCTGAAAATTCTGAACTCTGAATTTCGAGCTCCAAATTTCAAGCTGAAAATTTCGAGCTCCAAATTTCAAGCTGAAAATTTTGAACTCTGAATTTTGAGCTCTAAATTTTTGGCAGTTTTTGAATCGGACCATAGAAATCGGACCAGGTCCGATTTTTTGAGAAAAATTCTGAATCGGACCACTTTTTCAAAATTTGCCTGATTTTTGCACCAAAAAATTGACTGTTTCGAAAAAGTGGTCCGATTCAAAATTTGCCGAAAAATTCTCATCAAAATTTGAAAACCTTCAAAAATGCTCACAATTTCCATAGCCGGCTCATTTAAAAAAGCAGAAAAAAGGGGAAAAATCACAGGATGGACGAGTTTTCTTCGTTTTTGAACACATTTATCGATTGTTGAGCGAAACCGACGAAAATCCTGGTGGTGGAGCCAACGCCGATGAAGAAGATCTCAGACTGTTCTCATGCGACCATCTCGACATTGACGAATCATCCATAAATCGAACATTCACATTGGGCAACATTGATTTGAATTGCTCTTGAAGTGATTGTTGTGGAGCGGCACTTTGCGAATTATTTCCATTGGATCGTGGGGCCAATCCAGGTGGCGGAGCTACACCATAATTATTCTCTTGTTGCTGATGTTGCTGCATTTGTGAGAATAACGATGAACTTGCTGCTTGTGCGGCTGCGTGTCGAGCTGCTGCGATTTCTTGATAATATGAAGAATGTTGCTGTTGTTGTGCCTGTTGCTGCTGTTGATGTTGCTGTTGAGCAGCGGCGGCGGCTTGAGCCTGCAAAAAATTGGAAAATAAAAATATTCCTAATTTTTTTGAAGCTTCAAAATTATTTTGAAAAAATTCAAATTTCATTCAAAAATTTTTTATTAGATTCCAATTTTCAAAATCGAATTTTGTCACGATTCTCCAAAGAGCACAAAACTCGAGAATTTCCTGAAAATCGCGGGGTTTTGAGAGCCCATAACTCATGTTCATACGTCGCATGTGTGGGGTAATCGACCCAAGGAGGGGTTGTCACTTCAGAACACTTTTTGAAGAAATTTTCTCATTTTTGTACTCTATCTATCGATAATTTCAGAATTTTCATCCAAATTTTGAGAATTTTGGTTTTAATTTATTCTCAATACGAAATCCCAAAGATCAAGAAAAAACCCCCGGGTTTTGAAATGGACACGTTAAAGCTATAAACATTGAGAATCTCGAAAGTCTTTCAAACTTCGCTTTTTGATTTTTTTTTGATATTCTTGAAAATTGCATTGAAAAAATATTTGATAATAAATTATATCAAAATTTTGAAACGTATTTTTTTTTGTTTTTGACAAATAGGAATTTTTAATCAAAATTTGACTCAAAAGTGATAAGAATGAGATTTTGTCGAAGTGAAGCAATTTTGAGCTCAAATTTTAACAAAAATTTTGATTATAAAGTTTTTACAGCTGCAAATAAAAAAGGAAAAGGAAGAATGGTAGGGGGTATCCCTTTTGCCAGAAATTTTCAATAATAGGGGTATGCACTGGTAGATTTGGAATGAGGCTATGCGACGTCATGTTAGAGAAGATTTTATAAAAAATTTGACCTTTAAATTTTACTTTGGTAAATCAACCGTCCTGAACATCGCCTTGTAATCAATTTTTGATAAAATCTTCTCTAACACAAGTTATGGGCTCTAAAAACACGATTTTCCGAAAATTCTCGATTTTTGTGCTCTTCGAGGGTCGATATTATTTCGAAAAATTGAAAACTATTCGAACCATCTTTTTTAAAAATGAAATTTGAATTTTTCAAAGAAATGAAATTAAAGATTTTGAAAATCAACTTTTTTTTTAATTTTCTAAATTTTTCAAAATTGAAAATAAAGATTTTAAAAATCAACATTTTTTCAATTTTCTAAATTAAGGATAAAGATTCTTCCAAATATTTTTTCTTTCTCAAGATTCTCTCCCAGAAATAAAACCATACCTGTGCAATTTGTTGTTGTCTCAAGAAATACGAGCTCATCGCAAATTGATCATGTTGCAATTGTTGTTGTTGCTGCTGCTGTTGTTGTTGCAATATCGACAACTGTGATTGCATCGACAAACCATTCGAAAACAACGAATGTGCTGGAGATGATGACCAAAGTGACGAAGATGCAGCCAATTGTTGTTGCTGCTGCTGCTGTTGTGCTTGTTGATGTGCTTGTGCTTGTTGTGCAGCTGCAGCGGCCGCAGCTACAGCTTGTTGTTGTTGCTGATGAATTTGGTGCAATAGGGATTGATGTTGCTGCTGTTGTTGATGTTGCTGGAGCAATCTAGAAAAATTAAACATAAGTTTTAGATTTTGCAGGTTTCCTTAAAAGTTCAGAAAGTTTTTTCTGTCAGATTCATACGTCGCAAAGCCTCGTTTCAAATCCACCAGTGCACACCCCTATTTTTGAAAATTTCTGGCAAAGGGATAACCCCTCCCCCTTTTCCTTTTTCATTTTCAGCATATAAACTTGACAATCTACATTTTTTGATAAACTTTGAGCTTCATTTCGGCAAATATTCTCATTTTCACCGCTTTTGAGTCAAATTTTGATTCAAAAACTCTAATTTTTCTAAAACAAAAAAATACGTTTCAAAATTTTGATATAATTTATTTTCAATTTTTTTCAATGTTTTGTAGAAGTAATAGTAATTTCGAGAATAGATCAAAAGTTTTGATTCAAAACCAAAATTCTCAAAATTTGGATGAACATTTTGAAATCAAAATTCGTGGAAATTTTAATCACTCCCAATAAGTGTTAGAGTACAAAACTCAGAAAAATTCTTCAAAATGTTTTCTCAAGTGACATTCCCTTCCAAAAACTGGGGTGAGTGATAACCCCTCCTCGGGTCGATTACCCCACGCATGCGACGTATGGTAGTTACAGACAATTTCGAGACAGAAATTTTTTTCAGACTTCACAAGAAAAAATTATAAACTTCTAGAACATTTTTTGTCTAGGTCATTTTTCATTTTCCCCGTTAAATATCAAAATTTTCAATATTATTAAAAAGTTCTGTTATATTTTGAAAACATACATTATTATTCATCACGATGAGTCAGAAAAACATAAATTTCAAATGTTTGTGATCAAATGAGAGATTAGTTTTCAAATTTTGGCAAATATTGTAATTTTTTGAAAAAAAAAACCTAGAGAGTGAATTTCTGAAAATTGGCTCCGTAATTTCAGTTCTAGAATTTTGGGAATTTAAAAAATTGACATAAATTAGGGCCATTGAATCGATTTTCTGAGTTTCTCAACGAAATTTTTCCCAGATTTCTACCTATTTATTCAAAAATTGGAATTGGCTGTATTTTCAGTTCTAGAATTTTGAAGATTCAAAAAACTTGAAAATCAATATCCCTAATATTAGAAATGCTCTTTTAAAAAGAAAGAGTCTTTTTCTTGCTCAAGAGCTAAGAAAATGCATTTTCCAAGGAACTTTGATATTGGGGTTATATTTCTAGTTTTTTTTCCCAATTTTTCATCAAAAATTTGGTCTTGAAAACTCACTGTGACAAAGAATTGTGTTGCTGCTGCTGCTGCTGTTGTTGCTGTTGATAATTCAACCCACTCGACGCGCCAAACAATCCTCCACCAAATGCCGGATAATCCTCGCTTTCCTCTCGCAATAAATCCGACAATCCTTTCGCTGACTCAACAAACGGATCGAAACCCAACTCATCATCCGAACCATATCTGGCAAGTCCCGGTGGTGGACTTTTCGGTTTTTGTTGTTGTGTCGGTGGCTGTGGTTTGAAGGCCGATGTGAATGAGGAGAATAGCGAATCGGTATTCACAATCGGTGCCACCATTGGTTGTTGCGGTGATAAACCAAGAAGCGTTTGCCAATTGACAAGCGGTGCGGGTGCTTCGTTTTGTTGTGCAAGTGGAGCCGGTATTCCAAAACAACTATACGCATCATCTTCCCTTTCATCATCATTTTCTTGATTTGTATGCAATTGTGACATCAAATCATCTAATCGATCAATATCAGCTTCCGGATCAGTTGGCGGTGAATGACTTTGTGTCTCATCTCTTTCACTCCACTGCCTTTCCCGTTGAGCATGTCGATGTGTCTCAACTTCTTGTGGATTTGATGGCGCTGGATCTTCGACAGAAGACGATGATGAATCTTCATTCGCAAGATTATCTGCAGATGGTGAGCCTGTTCGCTCCTCATCCATTTCATCGCCTCCATCGTTGTCTGTTTGATCCCAATGTGATATGAGTTTGACGGTTTGTGGCGGTTTTGGTTTGACGGGACTGAAAATTATTTTTTTTGTTGAAAAGTTTACTTTTTTCAGCAAGATCCGGTGAAATTCCCCAACTTTCTTCTAAAATTTTGATGACACATATCGAAATATACCAAATCGACCATGCTGATCACAAATACAAAGTCGAAAATTTCCACAAATGCCTGTGAGCACTTTTCTGGAGCTCGAGCCCATTTTCACCATTTTCCCGGGTGGAAAATCAACTTTTATAGGCTGAAAGAGGTTGTTCACCACATTCGAAAACCTATTAGTTTTCCAGCTGAAAACTGTAATTTTTGATAAATTCATGAAATTTTTTTTGGGAATTTATTAAAAATCACAGTTTTCAGCACACCTCGGCCAAGCCGTGGCTGGCCAGAGTACCGTTTTTGGAAAAATCTGAATTTCAGTTTTAGAGGTCAAAAATTGAAAAATCACAAATTTTAGAGGACAAAAACTGAAAAATTCACAATTTTTGTACTGTAAAAAGTTAGCGTACAATTTTTTATTGTGGAAACCACGATTTTGGCCGAGGTGTGGTTTTCAGCTGATATTTCATATTTTTTGATAAACAAAAAAGACCTCATTCAGCCTATAAAAGTTGATTTTCCACCCGGGAACATGGTGAAAATGGGCTCGAGCTTCAGAAAAGTGTTCACAGGCACTTGTGGCAATTTTTGACTTCGGATTCGTGATCAGCATGGTCGATTTGGTTTATTCCGGGACCTTTCCCTTGTATTCGAAATTGCTCACCTTAAAGATATACTCTTCTCAATAATATTAGCAACCGTTGGATTTGACGGCGGTGGCCGACTGAGTACCGTTTCAATCAGCCGTTTCTCGTAATCCGTATGCTTTCCAGCATGCATATCATCTTTTGTGAAACTTATTTCAGCGTCCGCATTTTCGTGTAAATACATACATTCCTGCAATAAACATGGAGATGATATGGAAGAGAGAATTGAAGAAAAAACTAACCGGTTTGAAACACTTTCGCGATTGAAGGAATGAGGAACAGTACTTGGTTGTACCTAGCGATGCTTTCACTAACCGACCATCCAAGTACGCGTTATTAACTCCCTGCAAAAAAATTGAATTTAGAAATGCAAATTCTAAATTTCCACGTCATATAGTTCACGTGAAAATCCTATTTTTTATCAGCTCAAAAGTTTTTTTTTCTGTTTTCTAGTACTTTCCGACCCTCTGATCACTATTCCATTATCTAAAATTGCAAAAGCAAACTTCTAACATGAGTTATGACGTGGCAAAAAGACTTCAGGAGCTGAAATCTAGCTTCAAAAATGATTTTCATTCAAATCTGACAGCATTGGGTTGTTCAGGAGTCTCGATTACATAAGATCGGAAGGTTCATTCTAAAATCCCAAAGCTTTCACAGAACAAAAATAATTTTTCAAAACTGAGATCTTTTCATTGTTAGATCAATTTTGAAAAAAAAATTTGTTCTGTGAAATCTTTGATCTTAAATAATCGAGGCTCCTGAACAACCCAATGCTATCAGATTTGAATGAAAATCATTTTTGAATTTAGTTTTGAGCTCCTGAAGTCCCAATTTTTCAAAAGTTTTCCACTTTTAGACAAAAATTTACTAGAAAACAAAAACTTCCCCAATCCTCACCTGAATCGCTCTCAGCGCCTCCTCAACCTTTTTATACGTCACATACGCCGTATGACTCGGCGGTAAATGTTGATGCGGATAAACACTCGGCGCCACACTCGTCACCACTTTCAATATTTTACCATATCTCCCAAAATACTCGGGTTTCTTCAGTATTTCCACATCAGCCACACGCGACGACAACCCGACAACATACACCAAATTCTTTTGCAACACTCGATAATTGGCTAAATGTTGACGTGTTTCAGAAATTCGCATTTTCTCCGCTTGCTTCTTCATTCGTTTTTCGTCTTTGTGCCGTTGAACATCGGAACTTGACATTGGTTTGAAATTCACCGGATCTTCTGGATACGGTTGCCGACAGGCGGGACATAATCCATTTTCGTCGGTGCGCAAGCGATGCCAGCAAAACCGGCAAATCTGCAAAATTTCCCAAGGGTTTACTATAGATTTTCAATAAAATATATGTTTTCCATTAGTTTTCGTCCCGCTGATCATTATTCCGTTGTCTAAAATTGGTAAACCCAACCTAATATTAGTTATGACGTTGCAAAGTTGGAAAATTTCGAAAAATCTGGACTTTAGGAGCTGAACACATTTTAGAAGCTAGTATTCAGCTCCTAAAGTCCCGATTTTTTGAAATTTTCCAACTTTGCAACGTCATAACTCATATTAGAAGGTGAGTTTAGCAATTTCAGACAACGGAATAGTGATCAGCGGGTCGGAAACTAATGGAAAACATATATTTTATTGAAAATCTAAGTTCCCTCGTTAGTTCCCTTTTCTGAAAACCGTAAAGAAAACATTTTCCAAGGCCGAAACTCTTGTAGATTTTATCTTGATTACCTTATTTCGATAAATTTCGGCGACAATAAAAACAATTTTTTTTGAAAAATAACTCACTTGGTATTCACATTTGCATGGATAGAAGTTGATATCATCCAACTCTAAAACTTCCATACACAAAGGACACTGAAAAATCGCAAATTTTTACAAAATTTCAGAAAACTTCTGGAAAATTCTTACCTCCTTATCAGATTGATCGTCACTACTTGTAGACATCTTTTTAGCGCGAATAAAAAGAGATTTGTAGAATTTACTGGAAAAATGAAAAAAGGCAATTAAAAGTCATGTGAACGGGAGAGAGAAAAAGGCCAAACAAAGTTCAATTTCAGTTTTTCCGTTTCGTAACAGAAATACAAAAAAAAAACGGAAGAAAAACACTATGCTATTCATGAGTCATACTCATTGTTTTCCTTCTATTCTAGTTTTTGTGTCTGGTTAGAAAAAAATAGGAAAAAAAGAAAGGAAAATCGATAGACTAACAGATGGACGCTTTACAATGTAATATCGATTATGTTGTTGTTTATGTTAGATTAATTTGATTTACTTGGAAAATATAATTGAAGTGAAATGAAATGAATAAAATAAGTGAAGCGAAACATTTGATACCTTATTGTTTGTTTGTGGAGAAAAAAGAACAATAGATTATTATTGATTTTTTGCCGCGCGGATGGGAAAAAGGAAAAAACACAGCGGGATTCCTTGAAAACCTTCAAAAACGGGTTATCACCAAAACGATAGCAATAGTTATAATATTTTTGCGATAGTTTCAGAGATTCCAGTGGTTAATTGAAGAAAAAATCGGAAAAGATTTTGCACTGCGTTTTTCTCGATAAATAATCATATATTCCACAACATATTTAGAATCAAATGATAGATCTTGGTCTCCTCTACATTTTGACATACAAATCGATAATGATAGTTGAAATTGAGTCTGCAACGGAGCCGACAAACAATTATTGATGGGCTGCGCGATGTGAAATGAAAACACACAATGAGAGAGAAGAGAAGAGCGTGACAAGACCCAAGTGGAGAAATAAATGAATGCGCCTTGAATGTGGCAATACAATACGGTATCTCGTCGCTCTTTCCTTTTCTCAGCTGTTTTGCCATTGATTTTTGCGCAAATTTTAGGTAATAGAATGGATTTGGAAACGGCAAAAGGACGACATTCAGTGCTCAAACGAAAGGCTAACGAATCCCTACAAAATTTGATGGATATTACGCAAGCATCAGCAGCAAAACGGTAGAAAATCTTTTTTTTCACGAGAAAACCCGGGTAAACCAGCGTTTCTTTTATTTCAGAAAAAGTCAGATACAGAAATTACGCGATAATGAATTGTATAAAAAAATCATCCGCACTTATAAATCGCCAATTTGGTCGGGATGCGCTGTTTCGCCTCGTGATTTGGCCGATTTCGGATGGACTTGTATCAAGAAGAATACGACGAAATGCGTGGAATGTGAACAGATTTTGTCGACGGTTTTACCAAGTATTTCGTCAGTTAGCATAAACGTTTATAATACGTGTTTAAAGTAAGTTTTTGCGATGAGTTTCGAAACTGATTTCGCAAGATTTGCTGACCGAAATAACGTTTTTTTAATGGTAAATTCCAGATTTATCGAGAAAATCCTGGATTTTCAGCTTTTTAAAGCACTGCAAGGCAAATCTCAAAGCGAAATAGTTTCCTAGTGTCAAATATCGGATTTTCGACTAGATTTGCAGTGTAAAATCTAAGAATTGAAGTTCCCCCTGGTTTTTTCAAGTAAAATATATCTATATTTACCTGGAGCTCCTGAATTTTATCCAATGTTTTCTGAGAAGCGAAAATATTCTGCCTACCTATTTGAAAAATGAAATGATTTCAAATGCAAAATTCACACGCTATTTTAAATAGTTCACGCGCAAACAAATCATGTGATTTTTATAAAGTTTTTCATAATAAATTGTCACATGCAGAATTCTATTGATTTTTCCAGGTGAATGAGAAGAATGTATTGATTTCTGGCTTGAATTCTTTCAGGTTATCCAGGAATCAATACTTTCTTCTCATTTACCTGGAAAATTCAATAGAATTCTGCATGTGACAATTTATTACCTATAAAAATGAAAAACTTTATAAACATCACATGATTTTAGCGCGTATATTTTACTTGAGAAAACCAGGGGGAACTTCAAATTCCCCAGTCAATTCTTATATTTAGATTTTAGACTGCAAATCCAGTCGAAAATCTGATATTTGACACTAGGTAACTATATTTCGCTTTGAAAGAGCTGTTCAGAGCTGAAAACTAGCTGATTTTCATGCAAATCTGATAGAATAGGGGTTTTCAGGAAGCTCAATAACATAACTTTTCAAAACTTTTGAACCCATGTTATTGAGCTTCCTGAAACCCCCTTTGTTATCAGATTTGCGTGAAAATTAGCTAGTTTTCAGCTCCGAACTTTTCCACTTACAAGAATATCTCATAATAGGAGTTGAGTTCTGCAATTTCAGACATCGGAAAAGTTGCCAGCGCGTCAAAAACTATCTTCGATTTTTCAATTATCTGAGATTTTCAGCCAAATTATGAAGCGAAATATAGTTTCCTAATGAGAATTCTGATCGATTATACTGTCAAAAACCCTTCTTAAAATCACAATTACAGAAATGTGCATGCAAAAATGGTGTCAGCACATCGTCCAACATGCCGCCAAAGAGCCGGTGCTCCACCATTTCGAATCATCGAACCAACATCAAAAGAGATTCTCGACGAAATCCAACAACGTCTTTCAGCAGCCACTTCATTCAGCGAAGAGGATATCGTTGTAGAAAACCAGTTATCCGATGTAACAGTTCCGAAAATTGAGAAATTTTCCGAGAATTTTGTATATGTTGCTGCGATTGGTTGGAAAATTGCCAAATTCAAGCGTGGTTATATTTCATTTAATTGTGATCATTGTGCAAGAGAATTGATTATTAAAACTGGCGGAAATTTCGATCCGGTTAGAAATCATGAACGTTGGTGTCCGAGAATTGATAATAATGATAATGGTGAACCGATTTGGAAAACTGATCTCAATATTGTTTTGAACACTAAGAATAAGGTGAGAATTTCTATTAAAATTGATGTAGGGAACGATTTTTCATTAAAATTTCAATTTTTGACGTCTTGGAACAAAAAAATTGCCAGAGAACTCATTTTTTCATGGAAATTTGGAATTTTTGAGGTTCTGGACTTCAAAAATCGATCCAGGACTCATTTTTTCATGAAAATTTCAAATTTCAACGTCCTGAGCCCAAAAATCGCTCCGAAACCCGTTTTTCTCATGAAAATTTCAATTTTTGAAGTCTTGGGACCAAAATTTGCCACAGAATTATTTTTTTCATAAAAATTTCAAATTTTAAAGGTTTCGGAGCCAAAAAATTGCTCCATGCGTCATTTTTCATGAAAATTTTAATTTTTGAGGTTTTGAAACCAAAAATTGCTTCACGACTCAAATTTTGAGGTTCTGGATTCCAAAAATCGCCTCGGAACCAGTTTTTTATCGGAAAATTGAATGTTTGAAGTCCTGTACTTAAAAATTGCTCCAGAACTCAAATTTCAAGCTCCGGGACCTGTTTTTCATCAAAATTTCGAATTTTAAGGTTTTGGCACTAAAAAATTGCTCAAATACTAAATTTTTACCAGAAAATTTCAATTCTAAAGGATTCGAAGCCAAAATTGCTCCACGACTCATTTTTTCATGAAAGTTTCAATTTTCGAGCTCCTGAACCCTAAAAATCGCTATAAAGTTCGATTTCCCATTTAAAATCCAAATTTCAACGTCCTGAGCCCAAAAATCGCCCCATAGCCGGAGATTTTTTGGAAAATTTCAATTTTTTGAGCTCCTGAATCCGTAAAAATCGCTATAAAACTCGATTTTTCATGAAAATTTCCAAAAATTTTTATTTTGAAATGAAAAAGATGAGAAACTTCAAAGTTCGAATAATTAGAAAATTTCCCAACACTTCAAAAATTTCTAGATTTTTCACTTCAAACTTTCTAAATTTCCCAAATTCCAGACAACCTCATGCAGCTCCTCCTCCTCATCCTCCTCCGCAACAACTCCCCAACATTTCGCCTCAATCATCAAAGAAGTGTATTCATCTCGTCGTTTATTGAACAATTCCGTCTCATCAGTTCTTCCGCCGCCATCTCTCATTTGATAATAAGAAAGAAGCAGCCATTTTGCGGGGTTTCATAGGTTTTTTGCCTTTTTTTATAGATTCATCATCATCAATTTAAAACTAGAATTTTCTAATACCTTAAAAAAATACACACAAATTTCGTCGTTTTTTATGATGACGGGTCAATTCGTCTTTTTTTCCCTACTTCTTTTTTTTCTCCTTTTTTTTGGTCCTATTTTTCTCGCTTAATGAAATTTCATTCTTTTTTATTCCTCTCTATGAGCAAAAATACCCGAAAATACTATGTACAAGGGTTATCAAAATTATGCAAAAATTTCGCGTGTTTTATTTTGCTCCACTTCCTCCGAATGCTTTTGCGAGAATTCCGTTGTTTCGTTTGACGGTTCCAGACAATTTTCGCTCACTTGCCAAATTGTTTGATGGTCCGGCTGGAAAATGGGATTTTTTGTATGGGGCGAAGAAATTAGCGCTGAATTTTTCATTGGAAAAAATAAGCCCCGCCCATTTTCTGCAAGCCTGGCACAGTTTTTTTTTGAATTCAACATGAAATTTGGGGAATTTTTCGACACTTATTTTGATTTGGGGATTTGACAGCCAATTTTGAAAAATTTTAAATTTTTATGGAAAATTTAAGCCCCGCCCATTTTCTGCAACTCTGGCACAGTTTTTTGAATTCAGCGGGAGATTTGGGGAATTTTTGACATCCATTTTGATTTGGGGATTTTTTGACACCCAATTTTTAAAAATTTTGAATTTTGATGGAAAAGCCCCACCCATTTTCTGCAAGTCTCGCACAGTTTTTTCTCAAGATTTATAAACTTCACAATTAAAATCCCCTGAAATTCAAGCCCCGCCCATTTTCTGCAACCCTGGCACAGTTTTTTCCCAATCACATCACTACAAAAACCTACCAATTCTCGTTGTCGAAATCATTGAATTCGTCGAATTGTTCATATTTGTTGTTTTTTGTTGTTGTTGTGTCATTGTTTGAGCTGGCAAACTTCTTCTCGGATTATTATTCTGCTCTCGTGGTAGGCTCGAACTTCGTTTTGTGATTGTTGACGTCGAAAATGATGATGTTGTGCGGGGTGAGGTTTTTGACAAAACTAAAAATCACAATACTTCACAACATCAATAATATATAGATTTTGGGGTTTTTTCTCCCGATTTTTATGAAAATTACAAATTTTTGTAGTCCTGCACTCTAATAGTTGCTCCAGAACTCATTTTTCCATGAAAAATTCAATTTCAGAGGTCCTGAACCCCAAAAACCACTATAAGTCTCATTTTTATAAAAATTTCCAGATTTTGAGGTTTTGGATCAGCAAAATAATTTTTTAATGAAAAATTCAATGATTGTTTGTGCTCCAGAACTCAATATTTCATGAAAAATTCAATTTTTGAAGTCCCGAACCCTTAAAAATCGCTATAAGATCCGATTTTCATGAGAATTTCGAATATTGAGCAAAATTTATTTCAGACATTTTTCAAGTTTCAATTTAGAAGTCATTCATTGAAATTTTCGCGTCCTATAGCGATTTTTAGGGTTCCTGATCTCATAAATTCAATTTTTCATGAAAAATTCAGTCTTGTAGCGATTTTTAAAGTCCGAGACCTCAAAAATTCAATTTTTCATGAAAAATTGAGTGTTGTAGCGATTTTTGGGGTTCAGGATCTCAAAATGTGAATTTTTCAAGAAAAAAAGATCCCAGAGCGAATTTTTGAGAACATACGTCGCATGCGTGGGGTAATCGACCCGAGGAGGGGTTATCACTCACCCCAGTTTTTGGAAGGGAATGTCACTTGAGAAAACATTTTGAAGAATTTTTCTGAGTTTTGTACTCTAACACTTATTGGGAGTGATTAAAATTTCCACGAATTTTGATTTCAAAATGTTCATCCAAATTTTGAGAATTTTGGTTTTGAATCAAAACTTTTGATCTATTCTCGAAATTACTATTTCTTATACAAAACATTGAAAAAAATTGAAAATAAATTATATCAAAATTTTGAAACGTATTTTTTTGTTTTAGAAAAATTAGAGTTTTTGAATCAAAATTTGACTCAAAAGCGGTGAAAATGAGAATATTTGCCGAAATGAAGCTCAAAGTTTATCAAAAAATGTAGATTGTCAAGTTTATATGCTGAAAATGAAAAAGGAAAAGGGGGAGGGGTTATCCCTTTTGCCAGAAATTTTCAAAAATAAAGGTGTGCACTGGTGGATTTGAAACGAGGCTTTGCGACGTATGTTTGAGAATATTTCAATATTTTTTTTGCCCAAAGCCTTCCCCGCAAAAAACTCACCGTTCATACTTTGAATTGCAGCTTCAAGTTGTTCTAATTCCGGTGTGATTTGCATATTTCCAGATGTTTGTGGTCGTCGAACTGTTGTTGATGAAACTCCCATTGCTGGCGTCTTTTTGACGGGCGAACTCATTGTTCGAGAATTTCTGAAAGACACGTTGAATTCTTGACTGATTTTTGAAAAATTGCAGCAAACTAATTGAAATTGATTTTTTGGATTCACAGAAGGCTTATAATTTTTTTTTTTGAAACAGTGAAAATTTGCAATTTTTTTTGGAAATTTTTTAGCTCCAAATTTTGCTGCGTAGTTTTTCTGGTTGGAAATGTGCTACGTGAATTTTCGAGTTCAAAATTTTGCTACGTGTATTTTCTGGGTGAAATTGTAAATCGTAGTTTTTCCAGCTCGAAAATTTGCCACGTAGATTTTCAGTTCAAAAATTTTGCCACGTGGATTTTCTGGCTGAAATTATGAATCGAGGATTTTCAGCTCATCTAAATTTCGCCACGTGGATTTTCGAGCTAAAAATTATGCCACGTGGATTTTCAGCTCAAAAATTAACAATGTGGATTTTTAAGCTCAAAATTTAGCAACGTGGATTTCCAAGTTCAAAATCTTGCCACGTGGATTTTCAGCTCAAAATTTAGCAACGTGGATTTCCAAGTTCAAAATTTTGCCACGTGGATTTTCAGCTCAAAATGTTGCCACGTGGATTATCTTGTTGAAATTTGCCCCGTGGATTTTCAGCTTTAAGGATTTTTGAGAAAAAACCCCGGGTTTTGAAATGGATACGTTAAAGGTATAAACATTGAGAATCTCGAAAGTCTTTCAAACTTCGCTTTTTGCAGGTATACATAATAAATGATGATGATTGCAGGTATGCATAATGAAAGTGACATTGAAAAAAATATTTGATAATAAATTATATCAAAATTTTGAAACGTATTTTTTTTTGTTTTTTGACAAATAGGAATTTTTAATCAAAATTTGACCCAAAAGTGATGAGAATGAGATTTTTGTCGAAGTGAAGCAATTTTGAGCTCAAATTTTAAGAAAAATTATGATTATCAAGTTTTTACAACTGCAAATAAAAAAGAAAAAGGAAAAAGCGTAGGGGGTATCCCTTTTGCCAGAAATTTTCAATAATAGGGGTATGAAAAAATTTTTCCACGTGGATTTTCAGCTCAAAATTTTGCCACGTGGATTATCTGGTTGAAATTTGCCCCGTGGATTTTCAGCTCTAAGGATTTTTGAGTTCAAAAAGTAATATTTTTTTGAAAAAAATATAGATTTAAAATGTTTTTTATTGGATCAAAAATTCGTCACAAACTCGAAAAAACATTAGCCATAAATTTTTTCGCAATTTTTAAAATTGATCTGGAACTCAAAAATTTGGTCAATAAATAAAAAAATCCACTGTTTCAAACAAAACTCATATTTTTTCAGAGAAATTATAGAAAATAATCAAACTCTCAAAAAGATTAGATTTTTAAAACAGCTCATATTATTTATCAAACAAAATCAATTTCCAAATCTCTTGAATTATCAGAATATTTTTGACCTCTGAAATCCACGTGGCACAATTTTAACCACATATATGTTCAAATTCCCATCTCCCAAAACAAAACAAACCCCGGAATAGCAGCAACAGCTCCAAGTGATGTTCGTGGTGCATTTATATTATTATTCGTCATCATTGGTGAGGGCGGCGCTTTTGGTAAACGCGATTTTTCGATTGGAAACGAACTCGATGATGATAATCTTGTTGACGGGTTCAATGAATTTGCTGTTGATGGTGAGGTTGTTGTATTTGATTTGATTGTAGATCCAGCTGATGTTGCACCTCGATTTGCAACGATTAGAGATCCAATGTCTTGATTGAGATGGGGGAGCTGGAAAAAAAATATCTTCAGATTTGAGAATTAGTCTATGCAGATGAATATGTTGTAAAAAAAACATAATTTTTCCAATCAAAAACAAAATTTTAGGTTTTCTAACAAAAAATATTGCAAATTTTGTGAAAATTTTCATCAAAATCCACTGAAAATCAATTAAAACTTCTTTCAAATTGTAAAATGCTTAACTTTGTCTAAATCCAGGTTTGAAATCAGGATTTTCAAATATTCAGTTCAGAATTTCGATTAGTTACAGAAAAATTGAAATATTTTCAATTAGAACTGGATTTTGATACCTAGAACCTGTTAATGTGAAAAAATAAATAATTTACGTGTTAAAAATTTGAAAAGTTAAAATATTCCAATTTAAATTTAACAAATAAAAATTCTGGATGACATAGTTAAAATTTTGACTCTCTAGAGTTAGGCCAAGTTAAGGAATATTGAAAAAACAAACAGACACCTTACAAAAATTTTCAGAAGCCAAGCTGTTAATTTTTCGAGAAAAAAACAAAGTTTTTATTGATTTTCAGTGAAATTTTGTTAAAAATTCCACAAAGCCAAAAATCTATGCTGTAAATACAAAATATTTTCAAATTTCTATTAACATTTACAAGTTTCCGGCGATATTCGCTAGTTTTATTTTTTTTTTTGGAATAAAATTTCTATATTATTTCATTTCAAAAATGAAATAATTTTCATAAATTTTTGAAACGTATTTTATTATTTTTTTTTCAATAATTTTTCAAAAACTCTATGAATTCTCTCAAAAGATATGAGTTAGTGACCAAATTTTTGAGTTTCAGATCAATTTTAAAATGTCTTCTGAAATTATAAGATTTTAAAACTTGCAAAAAATTCCTGGATATGCTTTTTTTCAATTTCGAGTTTGTAAAACAGTGAATTTTCGATACAATTTGAAATTTTTTAAAGTTACTTTTTTCCAAAAATCCATGTGACAACATTTTTTGTTGAAAATCCACGTGGCAAATTTTTGAGCTGAAAATTCACGTAGCTCAATTTCAACCAGAAAATCCACGTAGCACAATTTCAACCAGAAAATTCACTGTTTCACAAACTCGAAATCGAAAAAAAGCATATCCAGGAATTTTTTGCAAGTTTTAAAAAAAGTCAAAAATCCATGCTGTAAATACAAAATATTTTCGAATTTCTATTAACATTTACAAGTTTCCGGCGATATTCGCTAGTTTTATTTTTTTTTTTTGGAATAAAATTTCTATATTATTTCATTTCAAAAATGAAATAATTTTCATAAATTTTTGAAACGTATTTTATTTTTATTTTTTTTTCAATAATTTTTCAAAAAATCTTCCCAACCCACCGTCATTTTTTCCACAATTTTACTTCCACTCGACAAATTCTTCCTCAACAATTGCAAATCCGCCTCTTGCCCTCTAACAGTCTCCTTCAGGCTCAAATTCTCAACCTTCATAATTTTCTGCGTCTTTGTCAATGATTCTCTCTCAGATCTCAGGAATGTTACTTCCTTCTTCAATTCTTCAATCAATTCTCGATCATTTAAATTCGTCGAAGAAGTACTGGGTTTTTGTTGTGATAATAATTGTTCGGCATTCATTTTCAATTCGTGCATTTTCAGCAACATTTGTTTTCTTTCTTGTATCAAATATAATACAATTGCTTCATGTTTCTTCTTCTCATTTACCATTTTCATTTCTAGTTGATCTTTTTCAATTTGAACTTTTCGTGTTTCTTCGGTATGATATTCAATCTGCAAAAAATTGGGGTTTGAAAAATGTGCGTGGAATTTTCACTCTACATATAGAATTTAAAAAAATAAAATAAGTTTTCTAGTAGTTTTCAACCCGCTGATCATACGTCGCATGCGTGGGGTAATCGACCCGAGGAGGGGTTGTCACTTCAGAAAACTTCAGAAATTTTCTCATTTTTGTACTCTATCTATCGATAATTTCAGAATTTTCATCCAAATTTTGAGAATTTTGGTTTTAATTTATTCTCAATACGAAATCCCAAAGATCAAGAAAAAACCCGCCTGGTTTTGAAATGAACACGTTAAAGGTATAAACATTGAGAATCTCGAAAGTCTTTCAAACATCGCTTTTTGCAGGTATACATAATGAAAGTGACATTGAAAAAAATATTTGATAATAAATTATTGTTTTTTGACAAATAGAAATTTTTAATCAAAATTTGAGATTTATTGAATAGGAGTCATATTGAAAAAAATATTTGATAATAAATTATATCAAAATTTTGAAACGTATTTTTTGTTTTTTGACAAATAGGAATTTTTAATCAAAATTTGAGATTTATTGAATAGGAGTCATATTGAAAAAAATATTTGATAATAAATTATATCAAAATTTTGAAACGTATTTTTTTTGTTTTTTGACAAATAGAAATTTTTAATCAAAATTTGACTCAAAAGTGATGAGAATGAGATTTTTGCCGAAGTGAAGCAATTTTGAGCTCAAATTTTAAGAAAAATTATGATTATCAAGTTTTTACAACTGCAAATAAAAAAGAAAAAGGGAAAAGGGTAGGGGGTATCCCTTTTCCCAGAAATTTTCAATAATAGGGGTATGCACTGGTAGATTTAGAACGAGGCTATGCGACGTATGCCGCTGATCATTATTCCGATGTCTAAAATTCCAAAACTCGAATCCTAATATGAGTTATGACGTGGCAAAGTCAAAAATTTGAGATTTTTGGAGCTGAAAACTAGCTAATTTTCAGTCAGATTTGAATGAAAATCAGCAAGTTTTCAGCTCCTAAAATCCCCTGCCACTTACAAAAATAACTCATATTAGGAGTTGAGTTCTGCAGATTTAGGCAACGGAATAGTGATAAGTTGGTCGAAAACTACTAGAAAACATAATTTTTTTTTTTAATTCTGGAGTGAAACTTGAAACATTTTCTTTGTGAAGCGAAAATTTCCAATTATTTTTTTGCAAAATTGAAAATTGAATCTTTCTGTGTTTCAGAAACCTCTGAAAACAATCAATTAAAAAAATGAAATTAAAACAACGACACTCCGCTTTCACAGACAGTTGGAACGAGCGGAGTGTCGTTGTTTTTTGAGCTTTTTTTGAGCCCAAATTTGGTCAGAAATTTACCAAAAAGTTGGGAAATTTTGGTCAATTTATGACCAAAAAGATCAAATTTCTGACCAAAAAAGAATTGATGCCTTTTTAATAAAAAAAATGAACTTTTCTAGTCAAAATTCCTCTACCTGTTGCTGTAAATTCCCCCTCTCTTTCTCCAAAACCGCCACCAAATCATCGCCCTGTTTTGCATATTTTATTTTCGCATTTCGATCCGCCTCCAATTTTCGAATCAATTTATAATGCTTCTTATCAAGTGCACCGAGCAGCTGCAAAAAAACTTTTTCAGGTGATTTTTTCCAGCTGTAAACTTACAAATGCCGCATTTTTCTGCGTCTTTTTCTGCGCAGCAATCAATTTTTCCAGTTGCTCAACTTGTGATTCGTACATTTGTGCAATTTTCTCCTCGTCGATTATCTCATTGGTTACTGTAGAATCGCGGCGGAGAGCGGCGAATGGATCATTTACGCTGAGTTTTCCGTATTTCGCTTCGGCCAACAGGATTTTTGTTCGTTCACGCTGGAAAAACAGGTTTTAAAGGTGCATACAGTACCAAAAGGAGCATACAGTACCACCTGCATATCTAACTCTTTATTTTCAAAAAATCGACATTTTCCTAGATCTTTGATATTTTCAAACCCTGAAATTAGCTGAAATTTTGAAAATAATAACCTGCAGCGATGTTTGATGAATAAAAATTTTGAAAAAGTAAATATTCGTGGGAAAAATTTTGCTTGCAAAAAATGTGAACTTTTTGCTTGGGCGGAAAAATCAACCTTTCAAATTCAAGGCGCATGCTAAAGTACGGTAGAACCTGCACATCTAACTCGAGATGAGTTAGATACGCAGGTACGGTATGTTCCTTTAAAAAACCATTTTTTCCTGACCAGATCAATTTTCCAGAGTAATTTTTAAAGCAAAATTGATTTTTGCAAGCCTGAAATTTTAAAAATAATAATGTTTGATGAAGAAAAATTTCTGCTTGCAAAAAATGTGATTTGTTTCCTATTATTAAAGGCGCATGCTACGGTAGAACCTGCACATCTAACTCGCATCGAGTACGGTATGTACCTTTAAAAAACCATTTTTCCTGACAAGATCAATTTTTCAGCTTTTCCTCAGAAAAATCCTGTTTTTCCTCAAATCCACTTAAATATTAATAACTCTGTTACTTTTCCCCAAAAACTACTTACCTTTAAATGTTCAATAACATCCTCTCTGGCTTCCAATTCTCCCTCCATAAACGCCAATAATCGAACCAATTCATCAGTGGAAAATTCATCATGATTATCATAGAATTCGTATTCGGGTGGAGCTTTTGGGAGAATCAGCTTCTACAAAAACACTTCTTTATTAATTTTCTAGAACAAAAAAAAAGAAAATACCTTTGAAGTTGATTGGAAAGTTGTGTCGAAATTATTATCGGCCATGCTGGAAAAATTGAATTGAATAGAGAATTTTTGCAGAGGGAAAAGAGAAAAATGAGCGAGAGAGGGGGGAAATTCAAGTGTGTAACTTTGTCTCGTGCCTTTCTCCTCTCTCCAGAAGACTCTTTTTCTTTGGTGCAAAGAAAAAAAGCGAAAGGAGCGTGTGAAAAGATGCATAAATCCAATTATTTTAGTGTTTTTCTTATCTTGGAACAGGAACAGGAACAGCACAAAAAAAAACAAAAGATAAGGTGAAAACTGATAGCAGGAAAGCATATGTTTTCTGGTTCATCAACAAAAACAAAATGCAACATACATAGATTATTATTTTTGTTAAACACAACTCCCCCCGTTAACGGGGGGATTATTCTCTGATCTTTCTATCTTTTCGGAGAGCGCGAGAATGATAAAACATGTAAATAAACAGCGTGAGTCAATAATACATCTATTGATTGTCTCGGAGATGCACGTCATAGCGAGCCGGCGTGTGTTTTTGAGGGGGGAAAAAAGAAAATAAATGCGCGTCGTTTAAAATGTTTGGTGTGACGGTGTTTGCAGACTATTTTTTTACTTTTATTTTTTTCGCAATTTTTCCCTTTTTTAGAAGTTTCACAATAAATACGACTATTTTCAGAGCTGGCGACTGCACAAGAAAAACTTGAAAGCCTTCGGGCAGCTCGGCGAAGCTCATCAGGCGTCTCAGCAGCCTCAATTCTTTCTGTTTCATCATCCACGCTTTCACAAGCGATTTCTTCAATCGACAATGGAAAAAGTGCAGTTATTATTGAGCTAGGCACGAAGTTCACAAAATTGGGAAGTGCTGGAGAAACAACTCCTCGCGCAATACTCCGCACCGAATATATCAATGAAAACGGTGTGAAAATTGATGCAAATGAGATTTTCGCGCTAAATGATAGGAAGAAGGCTGCAGAAAAACCTGTGGAATATCACGAGAACATAATCTCTCAATTTTTCAAGTTTCTATTCCTCAAAGCTCTCGCTCCAACCGACAGACCATTTATAATTGTTGAAAGTGTATTTATGTCAATCGATATGCGAAATGCGATCACAAAAACGGTTCTCGAAAAACTTCGCGCAAAATCAATCATGTTTATGCCAACTCATATATGCTCTACATTCGCCTTCAACTCTTCCAAAGCTCTAGTAATTGATATTGGACATTCGGAATGTGTTGCAATGCCAGTTATCGAAGGTGTAACAATGTTGAGTGAATTTGAAAGTGCACATTTGATAAGTGGAAAAATAATTGAGCAAAGATGTCGAGAATTATTAAAGGAACATGGGCAAATTGATGAAATTAATGGGGAAAGACGCGGATTGAATGACACGGATTTCGAGGAAATTGACAGCAATAATCTAATTGAAACCATTGCTATAAACTCGATTTGTATTGGAAAAGAAAGAGCGCAGATTTGGAAAAGTGGGAAAATTCCGGAGAAGGAATTGTTAAAGGAACATGTTTTTGCAATGAATGGGAAGAATCTTATTATTCCTCCAATTGTACTGTAAGTGAAGAAAAAATAAAGAAATGAAAAGAAAAAGTTCACGTGAAAATTACACGTTTATTTTTCACGTCTAAAAATAAAAACTATATTTTTTCCCCTATTTTTTGACATTATTTTTTCATTGAAAAATTTTCACTTCGAGATATTTTTGATTTTAGACTTAGGCTTAGGCTTAGTCAGTACCTTAGGCTTAACAAAGATTTTATTTTGCTCTAGGCTTAGGCTTAGCCAAGATCTTAGGCGATGATGCAGATTAGTTTCTCCCCCGAGCTGATTGAGGAGAAAGAGGAGAAACGTGTTGCAGGTGGAGGCGAAACAATGTATTTTTCGAATTTCGCCCCATTTCTCCTCATTTCTCCTCGGAGGAGAAACTCATCTGCAACATCGCCTTAGGCTTAATAAAGATTCTAGGCCTAGGCTTAGGCTTAGTCAGCACCTTAGGCTTAACAAAGATTTTATTCTAGGCTTAGGCTTAGGCTGAACTAATAACCTAACTTTTAGGCTTAGGCTTAGCCAAGATCTTGGGCTTAATAAAGATTCTAGGCCTAAGCTTAGGCTTAGACAAGATCTGACTAAGTGATTCAGGTCGAAAAAAAAATAATTTAAAAAAAAATTTTGACAAAAAATTTTTCAGCCAAATTTCAAACCCAAATTCTTTCAGAGAAACTCCACTCGAAATCTTCTTTGATGCCTCACTCAACACCCAATCTTTCGACAAAACTCTTCCCCAAATGCTCTTCTCAATCGTCGAAAAATGTCCAATCGATCTTCGCAAATCTCTTCTATCCAACATCATTCTAATCGGCGGAGTTTCAACAATTTGCGGCTTGAAATCACGAATCAAAGAGGAACTCATCGAAATATGCCAAAATGCGCAGAAAAAATACGCAGAAGATGTGAGATTCTATCAATTTTCGAAACTCAAAAATTATCCATTATTTGGGGCGTGGCTTGGCGCAAGTCTTTTGGGTTCACTTCGAGAAACTGTGGAGAGGAAAAGTATCAGTTTGCAAGATTGGAAAAGTGGAAAATTGGCTGAAGATTGGACTGATATTATTGATAAAAATGTATAAATTTTGCACGGGTTTGTGAATTAATTATTTGCTTTTATATGCTTCTTTCTAATAAATTACCCATTTATTCACATTTTTAAATTTCAAGCATCAAACACAAACAAAACAATCAGCGAGCAATTCGGTGCATTCAGTTTCAGCCTCCCCGTTTTGGATTTTTTCGGTGGTTGACTGGAATTTTTTGCGCTTTCGATCTGACAAATATTTTCCGAGTCCCTTGTAGAGTTTCATTGTGCCCACAACATTCGCCATTCGACCGCCCATTGTTATGAAAACCTGGAAGATTGGGGATTTTTTGAAGATTTCTTGGCCAAAAAGTGCAGATTTCTTAAAAGTCTAGAAAACTTTGCGGTGAGATCAGGATTTTCAAAATCTTAAAAGCCTAATAGCTTAAGAGCTTCTTCAACCTGAACTTTTGAAATAAATTTTTTTTCGAATTGATCTTAAAACCTATGAACTTCCTAAATTACGAATTAAAAAAATCATCTGGCTGAAGATTTTTGTGATCCATAAGGATTTGGGGTATTATTTCAAAATCTTGGCCAAAAAGTGGAAAAATCCTATCAAAATAGTACAGATTTCCTAAAAGTCTAGAAAACTTTGCGGTGAGATTAGATTTTAAGCTTCTTCCGCGTTCAACCTGAACTTTTGACGTGGCAAAAATCAAAAATTCTACATTAATATTCGAATTCAAATTTATATCTCCAAAATGTCCGGTTTTCACCAGAAAATTGTTTTTTTTTTTCTCAAAAAAAATGTGCCACGTCATAAAATTGTTTTTTTTTTCAAAAAAAAATTTGCCACGTCATAAAATTGTAATATTTTGAATCTGACAGCTTCAAAACTTGGACTAAAAAATATTTTTTAATTTAAAAATGTTCTCTGGGCTGGAAATTCCAGCCTGAAAGCTTTCACATTTTCTGAAAATCCAGATTTCAAGAAAAAAAATCATAAAATCTTAAAATCTTAAGAGCTTCTTCAACCTGAACTTTTGAATTATGACGTGGCAAAAGTTGAAATTCTACATTAATTTTTGAATTCAAACTTATATCTCCAAAATTTCCTGATTTAAATGTTCTCTGGTCCAGATTTCGCGAAAAAAAATCCTAAAATCCAAAAATCACCCCTCTCTTACCATCAAAACCGCACTTGGTTCACTTTCAATCTGATCTTCTCCATCTTCTCCAACAATCGTCGAATTCGGTCGAATTCCGGCTTCTCGAAACTTTTGATCTACCGCCGCCTTTATCACATCTTTGTCTAATTGTGCTTTCATTAGTAACAAAACTGCGCCAACGATATTTAGAAGTACACCATAAGCCACCAATTCATGCCAGCCTGGAATTAATACTATTTTTGTCCAATTTATGGCTTCCCGAATTAAATTCAAAAATATCTGGTGACTACGTCACAACTCAGAAACTATAGTCTAGTCCAAATACTCACTAGCTTTCCTTCGATTATGCTTGAAAATTGTCCACTTCTCTTTCCACGTCATAGCATTATTGCCACGTCGATTATTCACACGCCGACCGTTTCGAGCCATCTGAAAAGATTTCAGATTTCGAATATTCAGAAGTTTTGTGACGTGTGTTCTAGAAATCGGATTTTTGGGGATTACAAGGTCTAAAAATCTTGTTTTTTATAATTTTTAGGATTCAGAAAAAATCCCGGAAATTCTAAGTTTCAAAATTTGTGTAAATTTCGGGTTTTGGAATTTGATATTGATTTTTTAAATAATCTTATTTTGTAAAATTTTTGTCCTAAATTCAAAATTTCCTACACAAAACTTCAGAAGACCAAAAATGTTTGAAGAAACCTTTTTTCTAAAATTCTGGGCTGAATCTTCGAAACTTCCTAGACAAAAAACCTTTCCAGAAAAATCTGAAAATCAGAATTCAGCAAAAATGTTCGCAAAAAAATCCCCGAAATTTTACGTTTCAAAATTTGTGTAAATTTCGGTTTTGGAATTTGATATTGATTTTTTAAATAATCTTATTTTGTAAAATTTTTGTCCTAAATTCAAAATTTCCTACACAAAACTTCAGAAGACCAAAAATGTTTGAAGAAAACTTTTTTCTAAAATTCTGGGCTGAATCTTCGACCTCTCCAGAAAAATCTGAAAATCAGGATTCAAAAAAAATGTTTGAAGAAAAATTTTTCTAAAAATTCTAGACAAAAAACCTCTAGAAAAATCTGAAAATCAATCTGGTTCTTCATAAAAAAGGCGGATTTAGTGGAAGAAAGGATTAGATGAGGTATTATTATTATTAATATTATCAAAAAGCTTTTCCTTCTTTTTTTCTCCAGGCATTTTTTTATTGGAAAGAATTTATAACTGAAAATTGAATAGAATAAATTAATTAAGTTCCTAATTAAAATCAAATTAAATACAAGTTTTTCGATTGAATAATCGTGTCGAATTTGAGCAATTGAAATGAATTGAGAACATTCGAGATGTTTGAACAACTGAGTTTATCCTGAAAATTATAAGGTTTTTAAGAAAACTGGAAAAAATGGTCTTACATAGCTTCGTAGTCACTTCCAGCTTCTGAACCTTCGCCATTGCAGAAAAGCTGGAAATTTTTTGAATTTAGAGATTTTTATTGGGTAATTTTCTAGAAAATCTAAAAAATTTCGGAGCTTTTTGAAAATTCGGAAAAAAATTCGGGAAAGTTTTTGGATTTTTTTCTGAATTTTTGAATTCTCAGAAAAAATTGGTCTAAAATTTCTAGAAAATCTTGAATTTCGAGTATAAATTTGAAAAATTCCGGAGTTTTTTGAATATAACTGCAACATTTTTTTTCCGAAAACCCAAGTCAAGTACGGTAGAACCTGCACATCTAACTCCAGAAAAAATTGGACGAGTTAGATACGCAGGAGATACGGTATGTTCCTTTAATTTTTGAATTTTCAGAAAGAAATGGTCCAAAAATTCTAGAAAATCTTGAATTTCCAGTATCAAATTTGAAAATCCCTCTGAAACTCAAATTCAAAAGTCTTGTAGGTAACCTAAAAAATTCCAGAACCTCAAAATTTTAACAAAAGCAAGTACGGTAGAACCTGCACATCTAACTAATACGGTATGTTCCTTTAATTTTTGAAATTTCAGAAAAATTGGTCCAAAATTTCTAGAAAATCTTGAATTTCGAGTATAAATTTGAAAAATTCCGGAGTTTTTTGAATATAACTGCAACATTTTTTTTCCGAAAACCCAAGTCAAGTACGGTAGAACCTGCACATCTAACTCCAGAAAAAATTGGACGAGTTAGATACGCAGGAGATACGGTATGTTCCTTTAATTTTTGAATTTTCAGAAAGAAATGGTCCAAAAATTCTAGAAAATCTTGAATTTCCAGTATCAAATTTGAAAATCCCTCTGAAACTCAAATTCAAAAGTCTTGTAGGTAACCTAAAAAATTCCAGAACCTCAAAATTTTAACAAAAGCAAGTACGGTAGAACCTGCACATCTAACTAATACGGTATGTTCCTTTAATTTTTGAAATTTCAGAAAAATTGGTCCAAAATTTCTAGAAAATCTTGAATTTCCAGTATCAAATCTGAAAATCGCCCTGAAACTCAGATTCAAAAGTCTAGACCCTAAAAAAAACTTCCAGAACCTCAAAATTTTACGGTATTACCTGCACATCTAACTCGAGAAGAAATTTGACAAGTTAGATACGCAGGTGGTATACGGTATGATCCTTCAATTTTTGCCTCACCGTCGAAAAAGAAATCATAAGTGTCCTCATACTATCATGATTATCAAAAGACGGCAATGATTTCTCATTATGAATATTATTATCCGATTGCCATTTTGTATAAGCATACAACGTGGTTTTGAATGCGTCAGCTAAATCGATGGTTGCGAGAAGTTGAGGTTCAATGTTGGCTGCGCGTTGGCGGGAGGAATTGAGGAGACCGCGGAAGACATTGTCGAAGCATTGAAGTTGGGCTGATTTGTCGAGACCTTGCCAGAATATCTGGAAAAAATTCTCCCTGATTATTGAAATTTTAGAAAATATCTGAAGACTAGAAAATTTTTGAGAAATTTTCGAAGAAGTTAGATTTTTTTTTAAATTAATTTTTGAATCTTAAAATTACCTGCTATTCAAAGATGAGCTATGACGTGGCAAAATTTGAAAATTTTTGATGAAAAAATTTTGAAAACTCTAATTCACCATCATTGCTCAGATAATATTGGTTCAAAAAATCTATTTTTCCACCATTGCTCAGATTAGTTATGACGTGGCAAAATTTTCCAATCGTGAAAATTTTTCACAAAAATATTTGGAAGCTCAAAAAAAATTTTTTTAATAAAAAAATGCTCAAATTTTGCCACGTCATAACTAAACTTCAGATAGCAGTTAACTTTAAATTTAGAAAATTTAATTTTAAAAAATAATCTGAGCAATGATAAATATTTTCATCAAAAAAATCTTCAAATGTTGCCACGTCATAACTAAACTTCAGCTAAATTCAAGATTAAAAAATTAATTTAAAGAAGTAATCTGAGCTTGAAAATTAGCCTTACTTGTTTTGGTAAAATTTAGAATTGAATCGAAATTTTTTTTTCAAATCCCGAATTCTGAATTCAAATGTACTTAGAGCCCGGAATCAGTGCAAAATTATTCTGAAGATATCTAGAATTTCTAGAAAAAATATATTCATCAAAAATTTTCCTCACCCTCGAAATCATTTGCAAAACAGTAATACCAATACTCGAATACATTCCATACATTGGCACATCATCTCCTGGTATATAAATCGGTGCTTCCAAAAACGCCAAAGGTATAATAATTCCCCCAATATGTGGATTATATAACATATCAGGTTTTGTAATTGGATATTGTGTTGTATCATCATTATCCAAATATGTTCCAATTTGTTGCATTTTAAAATCTCTCTCCGCTTTCGACACTTTTATAATCGAATCAAAATAATCGGAATTATTGATTGATATTTGTGAGACAGGTTTCCAAATGAGTTCTTCACTCAATAATCGATCAGGATATCCCACATAAAATGCTAATCGATTGATTTCGGAAAGATATTGAAGGGGAGTACTTCGATGTGTTGAGATGAAATTCGTCTTCAGGTTTTGCAAAAAATCCTGGGTTTTTTCGCGATTAATGTTCTTTGATGAAATATACATTTTTTGCACCAATTCTAAATTTGATAATTGCTCAACACATTCTCGCCAACCAAATTGTTCTCGTGGAGAATAGGAATATTGATCGAGGTTTAGAGCAGTTATGATAACTAGATAGTTTGCCACGGTTTTCCGGGAGGTTCTGGAAAAAAAAGTTGTGCACCGGGTGGGGGTCGAACCCTGGCTTTGTGAACAAAAGGCGCGCGTGCTAACCACTCGGCCACGGGGATGTTTTTTTCAGCTGTCGAAAATGTCGCATATAAAAGGCAAATACCGAATGGGTTCGCGAAATGCCTCCGGAGGCATTTTCGAATGCCTCCGCAAAATGACTTCGCGCTGCCGAATCAAAAAGCCTCCGCGAATTCCAAATGACTCCGCGTTCGATATTTTAAAAATATCTAAATGCCTCCGGGGCTTCAAAATGACTCCGCGCTATCAAATCAAAATGCCTCCGCGAATTCTAAATGACTCCGCGGTAAAAATTTCAAGAATGTCAAAATGACTTCGCGAACAAGGTGTACTTTTCAACACATTTTTGACTAAAAAGTTGATTTTCAATGAGAATTATCATTTTCAAGGCGTTCACTAAGCCTAAGCCTAGAAACCTAGACGATAGTTTGGTTATACAAGTTCGGATATTAGGCTTAGGCTTAGTTAAACGCCCAGAAAGGTGCAGGAAACATTCAAAACCACATTTAAATACGTTAACTAAGCCAAGGCCTAAAGTTGGAACTTGAACAATCAAAATATTGAAAAAATTTCTCCTTTTTTAAGGCTTAGTAAAAATCTGGAAAATAACATTTTAAATTTGTAGCTCAAAAAGTGTGAAAGGCCTTGTTTCAGTGTTGAAAGGCCTTGTTTCGCGGACCCATTTTGACAGTCTCAAAATATTCACCGCGAAGTCATTTAGAATTTGCGGAGGCATTTTGATTCGGTGGCGCGAAGTCATTTTGAAACCCCCGGAGGCATTTCGACATTTTTGGAATATGTACCGCGGAGTCATTTTGAATTCACGGAGGCTTTTTGATTTGGTACCGCGAAGGCATTTTGCGGAGGCATTCGAAAATGCCTTCGGAGGCATTTTGCGAACCCATTCGGTATTTGCCATATAAAATGGGGGCTTTCACAGATTCCACCAAAACTTACTTAGCCATAATATCAACAAGTCTTGCAAAATAATCAAAATCCTGAATCGATAACATATCCTCCTCTTTCCATTTATAAACCGAACTCAATTGAGCATCCAAAAACTCTTTCAAATACAATTGTGGCATTGATTTGAACATCTCTCCAAACGTCATATACGTTGTATTCGGTGTGATATTTGAAGATTGCCACGTGGCACGATACAAATCGACAAAAAGAGCAGCGATTTCATCAAGTTCTTTTTGCAAGTGTCGAGGATCTTGAAGAAATTCATCGCGAATCAGTGGAGTTAGAATATTTTGACGAATTGAAAGTGAAAGAAGTGGATCGAATTCTGAACTTGATTGTTGTGTCAGAGTTAGAAGATTGCGAATAACTGGGTTGAGAAGGGGTAGAAGATTTGGAGGTGTGATTTGGAGGATGATTTTTGATCTGTCTTGTGGATGAACATCGCGAGAATATAGGATGAGATTGTTGTCTCCCGCGTACCAATCAAGCATTCCGGAATGACGTTCCCAGCTGGAAAAATAACAGAAAAAATTTTTCAGACCAGGTTTTCGTGCTGAAAATGATGGAAATGCGGTATTTGAAGCGTTTTCAGCATGAAAAATAGGTCTGAAACAGGTTTCCTGGAAAAATGTGACCCCCCCCCCCCGCCTAAAAAAAGGGGTGGGGTCCCTTTTATTCAAAATTCTATTGCAATTTATTGCTAGAAAAGTTTCTAGACCAGATTTTTGTGCTGAAAACAATGAAATGGCTGAAAATGAAGAATTTTGGCGTTTTCAGCATGAAAAATTGGTCTAGAACCGGTTTCCGGGGGAAAAGTGACCCCCTGGCTTTTAGGAAGGGGGGGGGGCACTTTTTTTCAAAATTCTATTGAAAATTATTGATAAAAACATTTCTAGACCAGATTTTCGTGCTGAAAACGATGAGCTAGCTGAAAACGAGGTATTTCAGCGTTTTCAGCATGAAAAATTAATCTAGAACCGGTTACCGGAGGAAAAGTGACCCCCCTGGCTTAAAAGGGGGGGGGCACTTTTTTTATTGCAAACTATAAAGTTTCTAGACCAGATTTTCGTGCTGAAAACGATGAGTTGGCTAAAAATTTGG
This sequence comes from Caenorhabditis angaria, assembly GCA_947459285.1. Classification (NCBI taxonomy): domain Eukaryota; kingdom Metazoa; phylum Nematoda; class Chromadorea; order Rhabditida; family Rhabditidae; genus Caenorhabditis; species Caenorhabditis angaria. The sequence continues at coordinate 10,597,084 of CANHGI010000004.1, read as the reverse complement.
AACTGGAGCGTTTTCAGCATGAAAAATAGGTCTAGAACCTGTTTCCGGAGAAAAATGGGACCCCCCCCCCTGTTACAAAAAGGGGGGCTTACTTATTTTCAAAATTCTATTCCAAATTATTGCTTAAAAGTTTCTAGACCAGATTTTCATGCTGAAAACGATAAGCTTGCTGAACATCTACAATTCGGGCGTTTTCAGCATGAAAAATTGGTCTGAAACATGTATTTTTTTGTTTTTCTCATCTCCACCCCATAAAAATTCCATATCAACTCCCTTCGCCCCAAAAAGTATAAATATTGATGTTTGTTTAATAATTAGTGCGAGATAATCTGCGCTACTCAACGGTGACACGTGCTTATTTTCTATTTTCCCCTCCCTTCGCTTTATTTATTCAAAAAAGAGATTACTGTAGTGGTCTGATTGTGATTGAAAACGCTCAAATACCACATTTTCAGCAAGCTCGTTGTTTTCAGCACGAAAATCTGGTCTAGAAATGTTTTAGAAATAATGTGCAGTAGGATTTTGCAAAAATAGTAACCCCCCCCCCCCCCCTTTTTTTGTACCAGGGGGGGTCACATTTATGTTTCAGAGCTAAGTTTTCCAGGAAAAATACATACCTGTAGGTGTCGGCGTGAAAACTTGTGCATTCCTTGAGAATCGGGCCACATGGGAAGTTTTTGATGAAATTCAGAAGGTCGTTGGGAGAATTTGTCGAGCGTTGAATTGCATTCATACATTGCGAAAATAGGGATCGAGCCAGGTTTTCGGAATTTGGAAGGGTTTTTGAATCTTGGGATGATGAGAGAAGGGCTGAAAGAAAAAATTTAAAAAAAATTAAATTAGGCGGCGGTGGGGGTCGAACCCTGGTCTTGTGAACGGTAATATTTTTGGGGGCACAAAAAAAATTTATAGCCGAAATTTGACCATTTTCTGACCAAAAAGTTCAATATTCGTTTTCACATGTACAGTACCCAAATCTACAGTAGCCGGGTTACTGTACTTGAAAATTCCTTTTTTGCGCGGGATCGAACCCTGGTCTTGTAATCCGAAAAATGTACGTTTCAAAATTTTCATATAGAAAAATTGAATTGCAAATTTTTCCAATTCAGAATTTGTTTCCGCGTTAAAAATCAACAGCAAGGCATTTTTCAAAAAAAAAGTGCACTCACCATTTATCGATTTATCCGAACTCTCTCTCAACTGACTAATAAAACTCTCCGGTGAATTTCCATTGGCATTGAATTTTTTGCAAGAATATTGATAGAAATTATCGCACGGTTCGATGTTTTCATCAACACTCGACGACATTCGAAAAGCCATATCGATACATTGCCGGGTTTCGCAAATATTTAATTTGTTTCCGATTAATTTGAACTGATTTGCTGTGACTATCCAGGCGATTAGGAAGCCAAGGAAAAGCAGGAAGAAAATTGAGCAGAGAATTCCCAGCCAAATTGAGCATTTGCAGAATTTTGAGCTGGAAAAAAATTTGTGCTCCGGGTGGGGCTCGAACCCTGGTTGCACAAAAGCTAGGCACACGTGTTAACCACTCGGCCACGGGGATGCTTTTTTGTGCTGTCGAAAATGTCGCATATAAAATGGGGGCTTTCAGAGTTTTCTCACATGAAACTACACTCTAGTTACAGTCCCAAACCAACCCTTTTCTCCTATAAAATGGAGTTATTGGAAATACAATCGGTCGTTCTTGCGGTGCCTCTTCTAAAGACTGTGTAGATACAGCAGCCGCAACAGTTTGTAAATTTTCGACTTGAAGAATTTGACTTGAATTTTCCACGTCATCAATCGCAGTTTCAGCAACTTCTTCATCAAAATGATCATCGATTACTGTAGTCGTCTGCTCTTCTGAAGAAGATTTTTGGGATTTGGATTTTGTGAGAGAATTCTCCAGAAGATGTTCGAAGATTAGAAATAGAAAATTGATTCGAGCACAAAATTTCTCTTTCGAAAATCCCATTTTATCTTTTTTTTCATTTTGAATTGAAAATGAAACTCTTTTTTGACATGTTTACCTACTTTTTGGGAAAACTTCGGGTGATTCGGTTCGAAGACTTGATGTTGATTCGGGTTCGGCGATTGGGGCGACGATGGTTTGAGATGTGAGAGGTTGATGGGCTGGGCGAGAGGTGTGGATCATGTACTGCAAAAATCAGAAGTTTTTGTGGAATTTGAAAATTTTATAGCTAAAAATCTATTTAGAAATGAGAAAAAAAAAACTAAAAACGAGGAAGTTCAACGCAAAAATTGAAATTGAGAGATTTAGAGAAAAATATTTTTTTGATCTACCAGAAAATTTCATGAAAATTTTGAAGGCTAGAGATTTTTCTGATTGGACAAAATTAGGCACTTTCTGATATTTTAGATTAAGTTTAGTTTAACTATAGTCTAGTTTGATGCAAAAATTCAGAACATTTCGAAAAGTATTGGTCGAAATATGGAAGCCCATTAAAAAAATCAATAAATTCAAACAGCGCGCGCAATTTTCTAAAAGTAACTTGAAATTTTCTAAAATTTTCGGAATTTTCAGAAGCTTGAGATATTCATCTACTGGAATTTTTGATCTATTAAAATTACTAAAATTTTGAAAAAAAAATGTAAAATCCAGAAAGTAATCCTGTTTCAAATGACCAAAAAACTTGATATTTTCTAGAATTTTTCAGAAGCTTCAAAAATTAATTTGAAAAAAGCATATTAAATTTTTGAAAAAAAACTATAAAATCTCAAATTCAAACCTCTAAAGTTTCCTCGTCGATTTCTAAAATCTCAAAATCCTTCCCCAAAAATTCCCCTACCTCTCTAGTCTCTCTCAAAATCGTCTCGTGCACATTTCCTCTGCTTCTCGCCGGTGATAATGCACCATGTGGTGGTGGAGGTGGAGGTGGAGAAGATGTTGGATAATCACACGGTGATAATGGCGGCGATGTATGAATTGCAATCTAAGTAAGTGCTATTTACTTTTACTCCAACTTCTAACATAGCCACGCCCCTTTTTACCTCAAATGATGGTGTTCGATTGACCGGTGATGCTATTCGTTCCGGTCGTTGCATAGAATTTGTTTACTGTAGTTTTGGGCTGGAAAAATGAGGATTTTCAAAAAAAAAAAATTAAAAAATTGTGCACCCACTGGGGGTCGAACCCGGGTTCTGTAAAACCATCGCGTGCGCTCGGCACGGGTGCTAACCACTCGGCCACACGCGTGTTTATTAAAGCAGTTGAAATTGTCATATTTAAAAGGCGCGCTTTTTGGCAAACTCTTTTTTTTTCAAAAAAAGAAAAAAAAGAAAAATTCAAAGCTTTTTCAAAAAGTACATACACAAAGCCTAAAAAGCTAAGGAAATTTTCTTTGATTTTTCTTCGGGCGGAGTTTTCGTGTCGTGTTTTTTTTCGTGCTCATTTTCCGCGCGCTCGCGCGCTCTTCTTCATCATATATAAATTAATTTCGGGAATCAGAAATAATACGGTATTATTTATCGATTGATTGATCAAATAAACATTTTAGATGTTCATCGGAAGTGTTTGTTTTCAATTTTAGGATAGGACACAGCAAAAAATTGGGGCGATGATGTATTTTTAATTGGACAAGTGCAGAGAATGGGTAAACATTTGTGGTCAGAGCTGGTTTTTGATAGGATCTGGATCTTGAGAGCATTTTGATTTATAAGGGTTTGGAAATTGAAATTTGAGAATCTTTTTGAAACGTATTTTTTTCTGGAAAATTTTTGAGAAAATTTTTTTTTCAGATATCACTTGGTACTGTAGATTACTGTAGATGGGTTTTTAATCTACAGTACCTAGGTATTCGAATACTGTAGATCAGTATTGGGTCATCTACAGTACCCGTCAACCGCTTATCATTCATTCTTTTTTTTGGAAAAAAATCATATGAAAATTTTGAAACGTATTTTGTTCTGGAAAATTTTTGAATGAAAAAAATACAGTACCTGAGTAGTGGGATACTGTAAATCAGCCTAGTACTGTAGATTACTGTAGATGACCCTAGAGTCATCTACAGTACTCTACAGTAATGTTGAGATATATTTTTTCTCTTATTAGTTTTTTTATCATTCATTCTTTTTTTGAAAAAAATCATATGAAAATTTTGAAACGTATTTTGTTCTGGAAAATTTTTGAATGAAAAAAATACAGTACCTGAGTAGTCGGATACTTTAGATCAGCCTAGTACTCTAGGATCAACTACAGTACTCTACAGTAATGTTGAGATATATTTTTCTATAAAACTCAAATTTTTTTTTTCGAAAAAAAACATACGAAACGTGTTTTGCTTTGGAAAATTTTTGAAAAAATCCTACTGTAGATCAGCAATCCAAATACTGAGTTCGAATCTACAGTACCTGAGTTTTGTTCTGGAAAATTTTCAAATCCAAATTTTTGAAAAACATTTTTTTAACAAAAAATGCATTCATTTTTCAAATATCACTCACAAAAATTAAAATTAAAATTAAAAATTACAAAAAAATAGCCGCCCATTTGTTCTTCTTCTTTATGAATATCTCATGATCTAAGAAATCTATGCAAAACTTGCTCTCGCAAATCTCGCAAACTCCTTCGCAGCTCGTCTCTTCGCAAATGCAAATCTCATATCTTTCGGTGTTCCACTTCGAGCTTCAATCAAAACTTCATCAGGAACTTGTGATCCCGAGCCAGAACTTCGTTTGGCAAAAGCGAATGCGAATTTTTTGCGGAGCTCCAAATCGCGAGCAAATCTTTCACTTGGTGTCAAATCTGCAAGGAACTATTTTAAAGTGGTAAGGGAGTACGGTATCTGGGGTTACTGTACCTGAATCATCTTCCGAAAAATTGGCGAAGATTGAGAGGGGGATCAAGAGAAGGAGAAAAGCAATAATTGAAAATTGCATGATTTTTTCTTTTGAAATGAAGATTTACCTGGAAAAATGGAAGTTTGGATAAGATTCAGAAAAAAAGAGAAAATTTTAAGCTCTAAAATTTTAAGCTCTAAATCTTAAGCTCCAAATCTTAAGCTCTAAATTTTTGAGCTCTAAATTTTTGCCTCTGAACCTTATGCTCCAAATCTTGAGCTCTGAATCTTATGTTCTAAGTTTGAAGCTGAAAAATTTTGAACTCTAAAAATCCACGTGGCTAAATTCATTTTGATCTTTAATTTTTCTAGAAAAAAAAATTCAGAAATTGTCAAAATCCCTAGATTGTTGTAGCTTGGACAAGTTAAGCTACAGTACCTCTCAGGCTACTGTAGCCCACGCTTTTCTACAGTAGTTCTTGCAGTTCCGGTCATTCCTCATATATCTAAGGCTACAGTAATCATTGCAGTTCTTGTTTCAAAAATCTAAATTATCAAAGATTTTCAGAGTTCTAGATCTACAGTAATCCAAACCTACTGTAAAAATTTTGATCTAGAAAATCCTTCAAAAAATATCTATGAGCTCTACAAGAAAGATCACAACAAACTTTCAAAAGTCAAAAAAAAATCTTCCCAAAAAAAAGCCGAAAAATCAGAGCTCGACACACAAAGCTACAACTCTTCCTCTCATTTATATACGCTTTGAAAAAAGTTTTCCTCGCCCCCAAAAAAATGACGAAGCTTCTTCAGGCAGGAAACGTTTCGTGATTCGAGAAATCCCCAGGAAATCGCTCAGAATTTGCGATTTTTCGCGAACTTTGGGATACTGTAGGGTTATTTTTAGATGTAAAAACAAAAGAAACCTATAATTTCATAAAAAATCATAAAAATTTATTGAAATCTATGTTTTCCTTTTCATTTCTTCGCCAAAATGAGAATCTTTTTCGTTTTTCTTTTCATTTTTTTCATCGAAAATTCTCAACAAGTATATCGCGGTGAGTTAGGCAAAAATTAGGGGGCTATTCAAGAAAAAAGTGCGCGAAAAATTGGATAAAGAAAAAAAATAAAAAACTTTGCGGTGGGTGGGGGTCGAACCCTGGTTTCCCAAACCACACGCACGCATGTTAGCCCCTCAGCCACGGGGGACGTTTTTCAAGCTAGAGAAAATGTCGCATATAAATTGCGTTTTTTCCAGCAACTTCCTACAAAATGACACGTCATCCGGATTGTCGTAACATCAAATGTTACGGCTTGAATAGTTGTCGAAAAATTCTCAACATGAAATTATGTCCGAATAACTTGAAGACATGCACATCTTTGGCTTGTGTCTACGAATTTCGTGGAAGTCGGAATGAGAATCGCCAGAAGAATCTGTCGGACAGTGCCTGTCTGAATTATGAATTCATTGCAGAAGAATCCGTGAATAGTTACAAGGCTGAATTCGATTAATTTTAAGGTTTTATTGCAAAAAATAATAAAGCAAAATACTTGTATTCAAAAATGATAGGTGAGGTAATGTTCAAAATTAAAGAACACTTTTCAAATTTATTTCTTCTCTTTTTGAGTCTCTTTCCATTGTGCCAATTTCGAATGATATTCTTCGTTGAGAGTTTTCGCGTGTTTTTGATATTTCTCTTTTTGGCCATCAGTCATTTTATTCCAGTTTTGGGCGCCAGTCTTGACGAGTTCGACGACCGAAGTTCCAGAGGACTGCAAAAATTTGTAATTTTAGGGGTGATTTTGTTGAAAATTTGAATTTCTATGGAATTTCACAAAGATTTTTTCAGAAAACCATTTTTTTCCCGGAAAAAATTGTTCATATTGACTTCATTTCTGAAATTGTTCATCAAAATCCGCTCTAGATTTCGAATAAAATATTTATTCTCTAGTAGGTTTCACTATCCCGTTGTCTACAATTGCAAAACTCAACTCCTAATATGAGTTATGACGTGGAAAAGTTCGAAAGTTTCGAAAAATCGGGATTTTAGGAGTTGAAAACTATGGTTTTGTATGAAAATATGTGTTTTTAACGTAGTTTAAAAACTCCTAAAATCCCAAATTTTTGACTTTGCCACGTCATAACTCATTTTAAGAGTTGAGTTCTGCAATTTTAGATGTTGAAAACTACTAGAAAACATATATTTTATGTAAAATCTAGTTGAAAAAGTTAATTTGTGTAAATTTTGAAAAATCTTTTATGTGTCGAAGTTCAAAATATGGCTAGTGTAAAAATTGAAAAACCAGTGCAGAATTGATTTCATCTTCAGTCGCGTGCGGCTGTGCGTCGCGGTTCGCTTCCCGACCGCGACGCAAAGCCGCACGCAAGTGGAAACAATTTTTGCTTGAAAAACGTGTTTATCTGATTTTTTCTAAACTTTTTCATCAAAATCTGCCAAAAATCAATGAAAACAACACGGATTCAAGGAGCATAACGTATAACCTGCGTATCTAACTTGTCCAATTTATTTTCGAGTTAGATGCGCAGGTTCTACGGTACTTTAACATAAATCTAGTCTTTGGACAGTGAAATTTTGGTTTTTGGACACCGCATTTCAAATTTTCTATCCCTCCCTCAAAACACGCACCTTTTTAGCCTCAACAAATTCCTTGATATAAATCGCATAAGCATTCGGTGGAAGTTGTGGATGTCCATTCGCCTTCCATTCCTCTCGCTTCTCTTTTCTCTCTCTTCGTTTCGCCTTCTCCACCTTCTTCTCCTTCGCCTCTTCAATCTTCAATTGTTGCGTCTTCGCATCGAGTTGCAAGAACTCCGAAATCTTCTCCTCTCGATATTCCTTCGATTTCTTTTGATACTCGTTCTTCTGCTCTGCACTCAATTTCTTCCAATCCGCTGATAATTTCTTGACAATTTCCACATTTGATCCTCCTTGGCTTGAGTTTTGCGCAAAATGCTCTTTGACAAAAATCGCATATGGATTGATGGACATTCCAGTTGATGGGATTTTTGGGGCAGTTGCATAAGCTCGCAAGAATGTTCGCAACATCTGAAAATCGAAATTGTAAAGTGGTTTTCATTCGAAAACAGCAAAGGTTTTGTTTTGTTTACAGAGGAAAACAAACAAACAAACAAACATTCGAAACCGGCGCCAATTAAAGGCGCATCTAATTATTATCAATCTTGGTCTCGCCACGAAAACCTTTATATCCCCTCAAACCCCATTAAAATCTACATCATTGTATAGGAAATTAAAAGACGAATCGAATGACATCGAAAACATCGTCAATTAAAAAGTTTAGAAAGTTTTTTGTTAGAAAAAATTTGTAATTCAATTCAATTCACAAAATCCATTATTATCACTTGTTCGTCTTCTTTTTCGATTTGATGAGAAAATAGAAGAAGAAGGAGAAAAAGATAATTAACTATCGAAGGAACAAATGAGAAGAAAGAAAACAGTGTGAAAATGATAAGACGTAGACAGGAAAGAAAAAACGATTGACCATCTGACAGAATGTAAAATAGCTGTTTTAGTGCGCGAAGGCGAAGAGTGAAGAAGAAGTGAGGATGAATACACCGCCGCCGACGAAAAAGTTGAGTCGAGCAACGAGTTTGGATTGTCCACCGGAAAAGATTTGTGAGTTTTTCGGTGGGAAATTCAAAAATATCGGGGGTTGTAGTCAAAAAAGTGGTGAAAATAGCGAAAAATACTTCTCGATTTTTTGAAAAAAAAGTTTTGAAGATTTTTTTGGATTTCCGATTCATACAGAGAAGATCAGAACTTCGGAAAATTCAAAAAAATGTTCAAAAACCGGTTGGGATTTTTAGTTTTGAACACTAATTAATGATTAGTGTTCTAATTACTAATTAGTGTTCAAAACTTCAAAATTTGAATTTTTTATTCACTGAATTTTCAGAAAATCAAAAAAGTAGTTTAAAAAATTGAGAAAAATTTTTTTTGGTGAGAAATTTCATGATCTTTGAATCGGAAACCAGGAAAATAAGGAAAAAGTTGTGATTTTCAGTTTTGAAATCTTTCAAAAAATGAACAAAGACATTTTTTGGTGACAAATTTTAGAATCAAAACTTTTTTTGTATGAATAGGAAATCCAGAAAATACGAAAAAATGTTCAAAAACCAGTTAGGATTCTTATTTTTTCTGAAAAATTCAAAAATTAATTTTTTGGAGAGAAATTTTAACATCTTTGAATCGGAAATCCGGAAAATTCAAAAACCATTTGGGATTTTTAGTTTGATTGTGAATTTTCAGCAAATCAAAAAAGTAGTTTGAAAGATTGAGAAAAAAATTTTTTGGATAGAAACTTTGAATCGGAAATTCGGAAAAAGTTGTGATTTTCAGTTTTGAAATCTTTCAAAAAATAATTATTTCGTTATGGAATACAACAAAAACCTTATGTAATTTGTTCAAAGTTTCCTCAACGACTTTGAAAATTTCCATTTTTCATCCCTTTTTTCACAGAAGTTAGACAAATTCCGGATAAAATTGTTCATACTTCCGATTTTTTCGCTGACATTTTGAAGATGATAAATTAGTACCAAAAATGCAATTTTAGATACTGTCGATCTTCATCAATCAAATCCAAACATTTTGCACGATGTTCAACTTGAAACAGGTATTTCATCCCGAACTTCACTTCTAAATTCAAAAATTCAAAATCTTGCAGAACACACAGCTCCCTCTGTATTTTTCCCATCAATGCGTCTTATGGTCGCAGCAATGCTCTCATGTTGTTTCATAACTCTCTCAATTTCCTCTTCAAATCTAGCGGTGGCTTTAATTTGCATGACAAATTGTCCAACAAATGCCTATGGCGGGAATCTTGAGTGGGATAAAACTGAGCAGGGTTTAGTGTTAGCTGCACAAAATGCTGGAAGTCTTATCACAATTCTAACTGGGATGTGGGCTGATCGATTAAATGGAAAATGGATGGTATTTGTTGGATTGTTCTTATGTTGTATTGGTAATTTGATGTTACCACTTCTTGCGAATCAATCGATTATCTTCGCAATTGTGGCTAGAATCTGTATCGGCGCAGCGGATGCCTGTCTCATGCCAGCTATAAATTCTCTCATAACTCGCTGGTTCCCACAAGCTGAAAGACCCGCAGCGATTGGACTGATTTCCGGTGGTCGACAAATTGGAACCCTCTTCATTCTTCCGACCGCCGGTTATCTTTGCACACGAAAAGATGTTCTTGATGGATGGCCAGCAATCTATTATCTATCAGCAACTATTTCTATAATGGTCACGATTTTCTGGATTCCCTTTGGCGCTGATAAACCAGCAAAACAAATTTGTATTTCGAGTCGAGAAAAGGAATTTATAGAAAGTCGAATTGCTTGTGAATCAATTGGAAAACGGACAGATCGAACCAGAAGAATTCCGTAAGTTTTCCGATAAATCAATTTTTTTTTCCTCAAAAAAAAAAATTCATCAAGATACGGTGCAATGTTGCGATCAAAACCAGTCTGGGCTTCAGTATTCGCTCTAGTTTGCCACGAATATCCACTCGTTATCATGCTTCAATTCTTGCCGAATTATATGAATGATGTTCTCGAGTTTGCTCCGACAAAGAATGGATTTTTCGCCGCCCTACCAATTTTATGCCTATTTTTGTCGAAAACCTTCTCTTCTTCGCTATCCTCTTATTTTACAACCAAATTGCATTATGACAAAACTTTTGTCTGCAAGGTAAGACAAGGCAGGAAAATGTGTAGCTTATATGTCAAGTAGCCGAGCCTACAAATCCTAGTTATCAAGCAACCGCGCTTGAAAAATTCAATTGTCAAGGACCAGCACCTTAAGAACCTAGTTTTCTAGAAGGAGCCGCATCTAAACATCATCTCTGCAAAGAAGCCGAATCTTTATAGCTCAATACCAAGTAGCCTAGTCTATAAAATGCTAGTTGTCAAGTAGCCGCTCCTAACAAACCTAGTTTTCTAGTAGCCGAATCTAGAAATCATCTCTGGCAAGGAGCGGCATCTTGAGATGTGCTATTCCAAATAGCCGAGCCTAGAAATCCTGGTTTTCAAGTAACCGCGCCTATAGAGTTCAATTGTCAAGGATCAGCGCCCAGGGAGCTCTAGAGCAAAAATTTCCCAATTTTTCAGCTATTCAACGGTGTTGCCTCGGCTGGTCTAGCTGTTTGTATATTCCTCGTACCATTCTTCAACAAAGATTCCGCATCTTTCGCAATAATCTGCCTCTGTGGTGCGATGATCTTCGCCGGTCTTCACACTCCCGGCGTCATCACCGCAATGGTTCAATTAGCCCCCGCATTTTCAGGAGTAATTACCGGGTGGTCGTTTTTCGCCGTCGGCTGGTTCGCGATCGGAAACAAACTTCTAACAAAACAAATTGTTCTACATGGAACAGTGACTGAATGGGGAATGGTATTCCGAGTATCTGCATTAGTTGCCGCGTTACCAGTGATTGTTTTCACAGTCTGGGGTTCAGCAGAAAGACAATGGTGGGCTGCGCCGTCATCAAAAACTTCAGTTGCCTCATTTCACAAAACAAGTATTCGTGATCGTAGTCGTGAAATGTCACGTGCCACGTCATCAACATCACTCGGTGGATTATCGATGAAATCTAGCAAATCTACTACTAAATGATCTCTACTATTTAATAAATGTGTTCACTATTATGCAAATACATACAATTCCAAGTGTCACTTGTGTTTAGTTTAGCTAGAGAGAAGGAAGGCCGAGCTATTTATGTGTACTTAAGAGTAGTACGAGTTTGGAATTGTAAACATTGAGGATTTGAGAAATCCGAAATTGATAAGATGAATAACGAAGATGGAAGTATAGCAGAAAAATTGTTTGGCCTTGTTTCAAATTATTAAAAATCAATTTGGGATGTGGGTTATCGAGTTAGAAAAAAGTTACGCTAATTTAACGCTGAAAACCAAGTGCTATACCAAAAATTAGTGAAAAAAATTTGGGCGTACCAAAAAATATGTTCAGCGATTTTTGGTACACACCTCGGCCAATCTGTAGCTGGCCAGAGTAAAATTTTGTAAAAATCTGAATTCCAGCTTTTAGAGGTCAAAAACTGACGAATTCAGAGTTTTCAGAGGTCAAAAACTGAAAAATTCCAATTTTTTTATATTGGAAACCACGATTTTGGCCGAAGTGTGTTTTGGTATACCCTTTTTTTGAATTCAAGCAATATGAAGTACGAAAGACTACAGAAAATATGTTTTTTACCTAGCCAAACTCTTTCCCCATCATCCCTGACCAAAAAAAGACAAACTCAATCCCCCCCCCCCCTCGCATCAAAAAGTCCATTCGGTCATTACCAGTTTATTTACTAAACTGTCGTGTGCTACTTCCATATATCCGAAAAATAAATGGGCGGAGTTTTGCGCACTACCAAATACACAGTAGTTGTTGTTTGGTGGTAGGGGGGAAAGAAAGCTGTCTCAACTGTCACTTTATTATTTTATTTCACATAAATATTGTCTCATTTTCTCTCGTCTTATTGTAAGTAATACTTCCGCGTTTAGCACATGAAGTACTCGATATTATTTCTACTATTATTGCTATTCTCTGAAAATCGCGCGGAAAATGCTGAAAATAATATTTGCGAGGTTCGCCCGGCGTCTTGTAATTTGTTGTGTCCTTTTGGATATTTGCGCGATGTTTTAAGACAGTGCACTTGTACTTGTGCGATTGATCCTTGTCAGGTAATTAATTAATTTAATCTAATTAATTTTTGATTCGGAAATATTTCAGACAACGTTATGTGCACCGTCTGATAGTTGTATTGCTGTTGGTCACAAAGCAAGATGTATCCCAAAATTTGGTGAGTAAAAACTTCAAAGATTTTCCAAAAAAAATCAATAAAGCTATGTAATTACCACTTTCAACACCTCTCAAAAAATTGTATAATAATTGCCTGCCTGTCCGGATGGACAAGAGTGGACATGTATAATTGTCCCCCCCCCCCCCTCGTTCTACAGGGGAGGACTACAGGGGAAAACTACAGGGGAGACGGCATAAAATGTAAAAAAAAAGTTGTTTCAGGGTCTCATCGTGATGAATGTCCTCGTTTAACTGGAGGAGTTTGTGCTTTGAGATGCGAAAAAGATTCGGATTGTAATGGCAGACTAATTTGCTGTTCAAACGGGTGTGGTAGAGAATGTGTGGCACCAATTGGTGCAGTTTCCTTTCCAATCAAGGCTGAAATAGTTCCAAAAGATAGTCTCCCTGGATCATTTCATAGATTAATCAAAGCAGTGTCTAACATAGCTTTGAATAGCACACCATTTCCACCAACTATTAGAAATATTGCGAATCTTTTTGTCCCCTCAACTCTACCGATTCGACCCGAAATTGTTCAAACAATCAAAGTTGGACAATGTCCAGCACCGGATAATGGAAAACAACAATGTGAAGCGCAACAAAAATGTGCAAACGATTTGGATTGTCCAAATGTTGATAAATGTTGCCCGAATTCTTGTGGTGCAACTTGTATGGAACCTCTCAAAGCCACTGCGTGTATTCATATGGTTCTAGCGATTTCGAAGCTTCCAGAAAAACGGCTGCCCAATGAATATGTTCCATATTGTGAGAGAAATGGACGATTTTCAAATATTCAATGTGATTTGAAATTTTGTTGGTGTGTTGATGTTCATTATGGAACTGAGATTGAGGGAACTCGAATCAACAAAGATCAACGAAGAATTGAGATGTGCCAGAATCCTCGTCTCTGCGCTCACAAATGCTACAATCAATGTGCACACGGTTATCAAATGGATTCATTCGGCTGCCCCGTTGCCACGTGTAAATGTCAAGATATTTGCGAGAATGTGAAATGTGATAATACATGGGAGCATTGTCAATTAGTCGAACCAGATTGTGCAAATCCACCATGCCTCCCAGTTCCCCGATGTCTTCTAAACCCTTGTAAATCAGGAGTTCCAAATAAATTGAGCAATGGGATAACTGCTCTCTGCTCTTCTAATAAAGATTGCTCGGCTACAACATCAACGTGTTTCCGAATCGGATATAATGGCCTCGGATTTTGCTGTTCTGGCGTAGATGCATCAACTAAAGAAGGCCGCTGTCCTTCAAAACCAGCCTCAGCAAACTGTGTATCCGGTCCAAAATGTAATTCAGATGTTGAATGTCCGAACGATGAAAAATGCTGTTTCAATGGCTGCACATTATCATGCACTATTCCTGAAGGATATTCCTCTTCAACCAGAAATGCGAATCGAATCTCTATGATGTTCCAACCTGGGGAAATCGAGAAGTACAACAAGGGACATCTAACTTCTTTAGTAGCAGATTGTACTGATCAAGTGGTTTCGAATAACACATGTTTAGCTGAATGTCATTCTGATATGCAGTGTAGTGGAATGAAAAGATGTTGTCGACAAGGTTGTTCTACAACTTGTATGTATCCAGTTAGAAGTACACGTAAGTAAAACTATTATTCTAGAACTAGATCGAAAATGAATAAATTTCAGCGTGTTTTCACCTCGCACTAACTGCCGAACTCTACTCTCTACGAACTGCCATGAAATGTGACAGAGCTGGAAACTTCGAACAATTTCAATGCGACGATGAAGGTTGCTTCTGCGCTGATATTGTAACAGGAGATCCAATCCCTGGCACAAAAATTATCGGAAGAAAGCCGAATTGTGAGGCGAAGAATCCATGCGATCCAATAGTTTGCAAATCAGAATGTCCCTATGGTTTCGAAAAAGGTCCGAATTTTTGTCCAACTTGCAAGTGTAAAAATCCTTGTGAAACAGTAAAATGTCCCCAGGGAAGTGTTTGTGTGATGAGTTCAGTGCAATGTTATCAAAATACAAATTGTCACCCGCAACCAAGATGTGTCATTAATTTCTGTCCAACTGGAGATCCCTATGTTTCACAAGTTGGAAATATCGAAAGTTGTTCGAAAGACGAAGAATGCCCCTTTCAAACTCACTGGTGTCATTCAATGGGTTTATCGTCTGGTGGTCTCTGTTGCCCAATTCCAACTCGAACTAGAAATCCGGGAAGCTGCCCAACAGTTCCGATAAGTCTAGACGCAAGAATGTGCAAAATCATGTGTCGAGTGGATGATGATTGCAAATCATATCAGAAATGCTGTTTCGATGGATGCGGAGCCACGTGTAAAGGTAAGCGTGACCTTATTTTTTTAATTTAAAAATTAACTAGAAGGGCTTCGCTGGCTAACGCCATCTACAGTAGTTTGACTTACTTTTTCTCATTAATTTTCCGGTTAGGGAAAGAGAAACATTGAGAAATGCCCAAAAATTGTTTACTTTTTCAGAGAATGGAACGATCAGATAAGAAACGTGTCCTAACATTTTTTTCGAATAAAAACGTGATCATTCTTTTTTACATGAAAAAAGTTTTGATTTTTCACGTGAAAACTCGCGCACTTTTTGAAAAAATGAATATTAGCGCATCGATGGGAAAGAATTTGGGATCGAATGGTGAAGGTCCCATCAAAAATGGTCTTCTGGAAATTGAGAAAAGTCGAGCGACACATTTTAAAATCGAAAAATACATTGGAGTTTTCAAACTTTTCACTCTCCGCGCACTCACATACATTTTGAGGGAGAATTTTTGAAACGCGCATCATTGTGCCACCATTTAGAAACTTTCTCTTTTTTTGATAATCAATTTTTATGCGCACAGTTTTGAGAACGGACCGCGGACAGACTCTTGCCAAAAAAATTTTCCCAATTAGTATATAGTAGATATCTCATTTCTAGACATCACTACACCGCTTGTAGAACTGACAAAGGAAAATTTCGAGAAACCCGGAACTTGTATTCTGGAACAACAACAGCGAGTTCTATGCAATCGACTGGAGAAAAATACATGTGAATTCGATTCGGATTGTGCTGGAGTTGCAAAATGCTGTGATGATGGATGTGTTAAATCGTGTCAATATCCACTTCAAACAAGTAAATGTTTGGTTAGAAAAACGAATCTTCAGAAAATGGGACAAATGGATTTGATAAAATGTCGACCGGATGGATCTTTCGAGCAAATTCAATGTGATCAAGATTTTTGCTGGTGTGTAGATGAAGATGGAAATCTAGTTGATGGAACGAGGACCGGTGAAGATATCACACCTAATTGCCCTACTACTCCAACCTGTGACCATATTGAATGTGACGGTCCAATTTGTCTCTACGGAAGAAAGAAAGATTCAAAAGGTTGTGCGTATTGCGAATGCATTGATCCATGTGAAGGAGTTTCATGTCCAGAAGAAGCAGTGTGCATTCCAACGAGCACACCGTGTGTTACCAAACCATGCCCAACAGTTCCAAAATGTATCATCAACCCATGCCCAAATTCCGAAATTGTGAGAAATTCAACTTCACTGGGACCGAAACGATGCTCAAAATCGTATGATTGTTATGATAGATTGATGACAACACATTGTTCAATGATAACAGAATCGGAAGGATTTTGTTGTACAGCTGAACGTAAGTCTAGGGATTTTTTTAATTACAAAAAGTTATTTTCAGAACCTGAGAAAACCCATAGTGGAACATGCCCAAAGATCACATCAATAACAACATCAATCCTCGAATCTTGTATTCAGGGATGTAAATCGGATGAAGATTGTGATACTGATTCAAAATGTTGTTGGAATGGGTGTGGTCTAACATGTGTTACGACCACCATCCCGAAAATAGAACCTCAACATCATAATATGAAAGATATTCATATTGGAGAATGTTTGAAGGTAGCACCATTGGGAGCATTTTGTATGCAAAGAACATCGATGGCGGATTGTAAAACCGATCAAGATTGTCCATCGTTGTATAAATGCTGTTCGGATGGATGTGTTATGCGATGTTCGCAACCACATAAAGCGCCGTTATGTGTGCATCAGAGAATTACTGCACTAGCAATGCAAGAGATCAGGTAACTTTTGTTAACCACTTCCAGTAACCTCGAAAACTATTTTCAGCCACGATGAAGATCTATTTATACCCGAATGTGATGCGACTACTGGACATTTCGATGAGATTCAATCACACTTTGGTTTGATGTGGTGTGTAAACGAAGTTGGTCGAGAAATCGTTGGAACTAAATCAACAACAGTTCCAAATTGTGATCAACCTCGAAAATGCGCTCAAAAACCATGTGACAAAAATTGCCCCTATGGCTACAATACCGATAACGATGGTTGTCCAGTCTGTGATTGCATTTCACCTTGTGACTTCGTTGATTGTCCAGCAGGAAATGTTTGTAGATTAGTCCCAGTGAAATGCTCATCTGATACACCAAAAGAAGAATGTCTACCAATAGCGAAATGCATTCCAAACATGTGTGCAACCGGGGAGCCCTTCGCCTTGGAATTCAAAAGATTGGCCGGTTGTTCACCATGTCCCGCTGGCTTCTATTGCAAAAACAGTGGCTATGGTGATATTTCGATATGCTGTCCTGCTCCAGAACCCCCACAAAACTCTCTAAAATGTCCAAATCTCCAAACAATGCTTGCCTCCGTCGATGGTTCATCGTGTGTCGTTGGTTGTCGACACCATTCCGATTGTCCGAATTCATCCTGCTGTTTCAATGGGTGTGGAACAAGTTGTCAATTCGAAACCTCTCCAATCACCCCAACAAACTTCCATAAGATTTCTGTCACCAAGAAGCCATTGTTAAGCAAACTGAAGATTGAAAGAAAAGCTAGTCAGATAACAAATGTGATTCAATCAGTGATAACAACAACAACAATGCTAATCCCCACAAAACTTGGAACATGCCCGAATATCTTGCTGAATCCCGGATGTTCAGAACAATGTAATCAAGACAATGATTGCCATGGCTTCTACAAATGCTGTACTGCATCTTGTGGAACACTGTGTAGTGCACCAAGAATCGCAACAGCCTGTATTCATCGATTGATCGCTTTTGAAACCCGGGAAACTATTCATCCGCCAGCAGTGCAGTGCTCAACAGATGGACTTTTCCGAAAATATCAATGTGATGTGCAAATCAAGTAAGTTTTTTTTCGATAAAACTATTTTCATGCTCAAAATTCCAGCCAATGTTGGTGTGTTGATGTGAACACAGGAGTTGAAGAAATTGGAACCCGAATGTTCAATTTAGGAGGTCTTGGACCAATCGATTGCACAATTCCAAAACTCTGCGCAGTTCGATGTGAACAATCAACTTGTATTTACGGAGTTAGGCTAGATCACAACGGATGTCCTTCGAATGGTGCTTGTGAATGTAATAATATTTGTCAGGTATAGTTCGGGATAAGTTAATCTTCAAAAACATCCTATTCAGACATTCCAATGCCCGCCTCTCATGGAATGTGCTCTCAAAAAAGTCGAATGCACTTCACATCCCTGTCCCGATATTCCGATCTGCGTGGGAGTTCAACAATGCCCGATTCCACAACGAGACATCTATCGAAATCCGATCATTTGCGAGAATGATGGAAGCTGCGGGAACAATGCAAAGTGTCAGAATGGAATCTGTTGTCATCAAAAAGTCCAAACTCAATCATCGGTTAACTTAATGGTCCCAGTTATCGTAGCAACACCTTCAGTTCCAGAAACTTCGTTAGCAACAAGTGAGTTATTCCAGGGGGATTCTTGAGAGGAAAACCAAGACAAATTTCAGATTGTTCAACGATGGTAACTGCTTTCGATAAACTAGTTAAATTTGGAGCCGTGATTCGCGGAGCTTTCCCAAAATGTTCAATAACCGGAAACTATGAGAAAACCCAATGTGACAGTAAACGATGTTGGTGTGTCGATGACATTTCAGGACAAGAAATTCACGGAACTCGAAAGAAGAAGCTGAAAAACGCGTGCAAATCTCAATCACTCTGCTTTTCAAAATGCTCAACAAGTCTTTGTCCCTACGGACTTCTTCTAGATTCAATCGGTTGCCCAAGACCAGAATGTATTTGTAAATCAGCCTGTGAGAATGTAGACTGTCCAAGTGGTCAAGTCTGCATCCTTAGGCAAGTTGATTGTGGAGGAAAGTTCTGCCTCCCAGTTCCAACTTGTGAGCCCTCGCCTTGCAATAGTGGGATGAAACCTCTAGTCGAAGCTCGAACTCGTCAACAATATTCTTGCGCTCAAAAAAACTTGGTTTGTCCCACTGGATATTATTGCACCGCCTATGATAATAATATGCAAGGAGTATGTTGCCCGGGAACTGATTCGATTCTAAGTATCGGTCATAATGATGGATTAACCTGTCCGCACGGTGATCCATTTTCCTTGATCTCTGATGGAACTCCAACAAGTTGCACTGTCAAATCGAATGGCTGCCCTTCAACGCATTATTGCTCCACACAAGCTTCCCAAAAATCGGGGATTTGCTGTGTTTCAAAAAGTGAGTGTCACTCACTCACTGAGTGAAAAAACCCTCAATTTTTTCTTTCAAAAATTAATTCTAGGACACGTTTGCAACCTGCTCAGTGATTCTGGCCCCTGCAAGGCAAAAGTTTCCCGCTTCTTCTACTCATCAAAAAGTCATTCTTGTGAACTTTTTGAATACGGAGGATGCGCGGGAAACTTGAACAACTTCGCAACTCGACAAGACTGTGAGAACTTCTGCGCAGGTATCGGGTTGGATTTATCTTCTCCTTATGATTTTGCGACCGCTCAATTACCCATTGAATCTTATCAAATCGCATTTTCATTAACCGGACAGAAGATCCATGCTGCAAAGAAATTGCAAGCCGAAAAAGAGTTAACCGACACACTTGTTGAAAAATTCCGAATTCCACGTGGATCTATTGATGACGTCACAATTCGAGATGATAATACGGTGAAATTCACGATAACTGACATTGAATCTAGACAATTTGCAAGATCCATATCGGAACAAGTGTCAAATGGACAATTGACGATGGTGTTGTCTGGGAACACACTAAAAGCTGAACCGCACACTCTAATTGCTCATCATTTGGCTGATGAGAATATGGCGAAAGGAACTGCACGAGTTGTGTTTTATGGTAAGTTCAAAGAACATTTCAGAAAAAAATTAATATGTATGTTATTTTCAGCAATGCTTCTGGCTTCATCAATTTTTCTCATGTGTGTGATTTGTGTTTTCTGTTTTTCATGTGTGAGTTTGGGGACAATTTTTAATTTCACAAGGTTGAAAAATCAAACAATTTTGAATAGCAAACAACAATTTCAAATCGGGAAAAATAACTTATTTCATGAGTTACGATAACTTTTCGATAAAAAAAAACGTCATTTTCAAAAAATCGATATTTATCTCAAAATTGACGAAAATACTTGATTTTGTAGCTAAAAACTTTAATTTTTCAATAAAATTCGAATTTTTTAGCTTGACAAAAATTTCGAAACGGAAAAAGTGGAAAATTTTGTCGAGCTGAATTGAATCGACAAGATTTTTCACTTTTTCCGTTTGTCAAGCTAAATACATTCGAATTTCATTGAAAAATTGAAGTTTTTATTTACAAAATCAAGTATTTTCGTCAATTTTGAGATGAAAACCGATTTTTTGAAAATTACGTTTTTTAAATTAAAAAGTTTCGTACTTCAATTTTTCACATCAAAAAGTTACAGTTCTGCTACTACCGAAATGACACATCAAAAAAACAATCAACAACACCAACAACAATCACTGAGAATCGATCGCATCTCGAAGAAATGCATCGAGTCTTCTCACGCGATGATGTTTCGGTTTGTTCGGATTTGGGAGCTCGACCCGAAATGATGATGAGAAGATCGGATCGATCACAAAGTTGGATCGGATGAGTGAGACAAGGGTTCTACGTGTCTATTTTTTCTAGTCTTGCCATTTTATAGCTTTCAGAATACATAATATTTTAAAGTATTTTGCGCTGCAAACGCAATTTCAAATAAAAAAAATCAAAAAAAATTTAAATGACAAGCATTATATTACACAAATCGAGAAAAAATGTACAAAAAAAAGGAAAAAAATTCGATACCTATGAGTTATTATTTACAATTTACAGGTTTTCTAGAGTTAGCACAAGTTTTCTAAGCGGGTTTATAGAATCCGCGAAGATCCAGCGCACTTTTGATGTATCTTTGGGCTTTTTGATTGATTGTTGGTGGTTGGATGAGGATTTTGGAGGCGTCTTCGATTTTTTCCGAATTTCGGCGCACGTAGAGTTTTGCGTCGTTTTGCATTTGTTCGAGTCTGGAAAATTATTGAAAAATATATTTTTCTAGTTGTTTCACTATTTTGATGTTAAAAATCAGAGAACTCAACTTTTTGATGATCAAAATTTGAATTTTAGGAACTTTCCGCAAATATCTTAGGCTTGAAATTGAGGTTAGTTCATGATTTTTCAAAATTTCTGATTTTGCCACGCCATAACTCATTTTAGCTACACAAAATTCATTTTTATGGGGTGATTCAAGTCGAAAAAAAATAATTGAAAAAAAAAATTCGATTCAGAAAATGTCTAACAAAACTATTATTTTCCCATTTTTTGATATTTTTTTCATTTTGCTGAGAGATATTTTTGTGTGGAAAAATAGGAAAAAAAAATATAGATTTTCGACATTTTCTGAATCGAAATTTATTGTCTCATTTTTGTACTCTATCTATCGATAATTTCAGAATTTTCATCCCAATTTTGAGAATTTTGGTTTTAATTTATTCTCAATACGAAATCCCAAAGATCAAGAAAAAACCCCCGGGTTTTGAAATGAACACGTTAAAGGTATAAACATTGAGAATCTCGAAAGTCTTTCAAACTTCGCTTTTTGCAGGTATACATAATGAAAGTGACATTGAAAAAAATATTTGATAATAAATTATATCAAAATTTTGAAACGTATTATTTTTGTTTTTCGACAAATCGGAATTTTTAATCAAAATTTTGAGACTTAATGAATAATGAGCTTATTGATAAAAATATTGTCATTCCGAAAAAAATAAGAACTTGAAAGAGAACCGAAATGGCCTAGGAAACCAAGACCACAGTAGACTTCGCAAAATTTTGGAGTCTATTTGAAAAATAAAATGCGAAATTTACACGTTGGCTATTTGCCAACCAGTTTGATGTGCATGTGTCACGTCATCTTTAGTCTACTGTACGTGACCGCCAATTCAAATGGGGGTTCTTTTATTTTCGGAATGACAATATATCAATGCGACTACTAAAAACTCTTCCACTTGAATTTATCCTATGAATAGTGATTATATTGAAAAAAATATTTGATAATAAATTATATCAAAATTTTGAAACGTATTTTTTTTGTTTTTGACAAATAGGAATTTTTAATCAAAATTTGACCCAAAAGTGATGAGAATGAGATTTTTGTCGAAGTGAAGCAATTTTGAGCTCAAATTTTAACAAAAATTATGATTATCAAGTTTTTACAACTCCAAATAAAAAAGAAAAAGGAAAAAATGGTAGGGGTATCCCTTTTCCCAGAAATTTTCAATAATAGGGGTATGCACTGGTAGATTTAGAACGAGGCTATGCGACGTATGTGCTGAATCGAAATTTTTTGTAAAAAATTTTTTTTTAATTATTTTTTTTCGACTTGAATTTTTATTCCAAAACAAAAAATCCACTCACTTATCCGCATCAATTTCATCCAATCCATAAGTATAAGTCATATACGGATTAAATCGATAATAAACCTTATCCGGCAACATATCATGAACATTTATATGAACTCCTTCCGTATCCGTCGCCGAATCAATAATCTTCAGAAGTTTGTCTTGAAAAGAAGTCGACGATAATGTTGGAACATGTTCAATGTTCGCAACAGTTCTACCATTTCCAACCGATACAACACAATTGAATTTCTCATTTGGCCAGAGAAGTTTGGCTTCATGATAGGCGATTGCGGTTGGATTATTGGCATAAACTCCACCGTCTTGAAGAAGTAAATTATCTAATTTGACTTCGGAGAAATATAGAGGAGCAGCAGCTGATGCTTGAATCGCAGTCCATAATGGATGTTCAGTACCACCTCGATAATGCGAATCTCTTCCAGCTGGATGATCATAATTGCGGAAGATATATGGTTGAATTGTGGGCAAATTCACAATTGACGCGATAACCGCCAATCTTGGCGTATTTAATTTCCTCGAAGTGCTTATCAATGTCACATCTTCGCCAATAATCTCTTTCAGAATATTGATCCAAAGAGTTGTATTATAATACGAGTGTTTCCAAATCAGACCCAATCCTCCTTGGAATTTTCCCTGTGAGAATAGTTTTCTCGAAATATCCATGTAGATTTCGCGGCATTCTTTCACGGAATATCTTTTGACTGTCAACAATGCGGCGATGATTCCTCCAGTGCTAACACCACAAATCATATCGAAATTGTCGCAGATCTGCAAACAACAGGTGTTTTTTGCGGAATTTTGAGTGTTCTATGAACACTTTTCGAGTTCAAACAACTAACTAAATATATTTTCTAGTAGTTTTTGAGATTCTGATCATTTCTCCAAAATTGCAGAATTTTCATGTTTTTTCAGCAATTGTGTTAAAATATTGGATTTTAATCGTATTCATAGGATAGAAAGGTCTAGAATGATATGAATTTCGATGAATTTACGTTATCCCTTAGTGATTTAGCGAGGTTTAGTCGAAATTTTAGTCGAAAAATCGCTAAATCACTTAGGAATAAGGTAAATTCATCAAAATTTATCATTCTAGAGCTTTCTATCCCATGAATACGATTAAAATCCAATATTTCAACACAATTGCTGGAAAAAACATGAAAATTCCATTTTTCTGCAATTTTAAACATCGGAATAATGATCAGAATCTCAAAAACCACTAGAAAATATATTTATTATCGAAAATCTCATCGGTACCACGCGCTCCACCGAAATAAACACATAACGCAGACCGCGTCGCACCACAACACACACGAACGATTCAAATTCCCTCCCTTTTTCGTGTGGCGCGGCGCGGTCTGCGTTGCGTGTTTATTTCGGTGGAGCGCGAGACATCGGAATAGTCTCAAAAACTACTAGAAAACAATTCTATTGTGAATTTCACCAAAGTTTACCAACCTTTTTCCCCGAAAGTGATTCAATTTGCTCAAGAACCTCTAAACCCATCATTCCTCTCGTTCCCCCGCCGTCAATCGATAATAAATTAACACCTCTCCCCTTTGGCGCAGGATGCACACCAATCAATGTCAAACATTGTCGAGATTCTTCTCGAAGATTCGTATCCGAATCATTCAAAACCATATCAAGTAACTCGGCAATAAGCTTCGCATTTTGTGCGGCAACAATTCGAGTCGGCGGAAAATCCATTATATGCTCGCTGAGTTGGCGAACTCTGACAAGCCGACTTTGCGCGCTTTCAGCCAGTAGGATTTTCTTGATAAGTCCACGAGTTTTGGAAGCGACTTCGGAGCGTGAAACGCGGTTTTCGTTCAGTTTTTGGATCACTCTGCAGAATTTTTATACATAAATTCAAAATTTTTCAAGTAACTCACTGTGCTTTTGTCTCAACAACCGGTTCTTTACTCGTACTCGATCCAACATTCAAATAATTCAGCGGATTCTCAACCTTGGATACAAAAGACTTGAAAACATCGGCGAAATATCCATAACTTGTTGCGACTGTGGCGCCCGTTGGTTGTTGAGTTCCAGAAGGTGTTGGAACACCGCCATTCGATGTCGAACTGCTGAATAGTGTGCGAGTAAAAGGTTCTGTTTGGCGAATGAGGCACGATCTGTGCATCTGAAAATTTTTATTGAATTTGGAATTTTCGCACGTTTTTGAAAAAAAAAGTTGTTTTTTAACATCGAAAGATCAATTCACGAAAAATTTCTCTCTCATTTTTTTTCCAAAAACGTGCGAAAAAAGGTCTTTTTCAAATTTTCGTCTTCTAAATCCAATAGGGCTGATTCACGAACAAAAAAAATTTTAAAAATGTTTTTTTAACATCGAAAGATTAATTCACGAAAAGTCAAAAAATGTCGAAAAAACATTGTAGGTCAAAATTAGTTTCTGATGAAAATTGACCTTGGAATTTACTTTCCAGAAGGTTTTTGCTGATTTTTAAGTAAAATAGGGTTCTCAAAGCTTATTTTCATCAGAAATTACTCCAGAAGCTTGAAAAACATCGATTTTTCATCATTTTTGGCTGAAAAATTCGAAAAACTAATGTTTTATCGTTTCTGAATCAGCCCTATTGGATTTGAAAGACGAAAATTTGAGAAAGACCTTTTTTCGCACGTTTTTGAAAAAAAAATGATAAAATGAGAGAGAAATGTTTCAACGACAAACACAGATAAGTACATTTTTTTGGTATTTAACAAAGAAAATCGCTGAAAATCACCGAAAATCTTTGAAAACCCAACCCAGAAAACGACAAAAAATCGTATTGTTATGGATCACGCCACCCAGCTGGACGTTCCTTGGCTATTCTCTCTTTTATATACAACACAAACAAATGCGATGAGACACACTCTCTCAATTTCTCCGCCTCTCTGTGTCTCCGCATCTCTCATCCACCACGTGCGCTTTTATGAAACACAACGGCACGAAATGGAATGAGTGAATGACAAGGAAAGCACCCCACGTGACTTGAACTTTATGTTCTTGTGTCAGACAAAAATATTTGTGATGACTGTTTGAACTTTTTGTTTATAGAAATTGAGAATTAGATGAACTTTTTCATGACGCCACAAGTGGAAAACAATGATTTCTAGTTTCTAGAACATTGAAAACCACATAAAACACCAAAAACCACCCAGAACACGCCAAAAACGGGCTCTCCGCAAAAAAAATCGAAAATATTTCAAAACTTGTCCTTTTGAAATACACAAATTTTCCATCTCAAAATTCTCAATGGAGCGCACTTGCCCACTTTCTTTCATTTGCCACGGTGTCTTTTTTATTTTTCACTTTCACCGATTTTCAGCACCCAATGGGCACTCAAAATGGGACAAATCATCATCCAATGTTCCATTCATCGAACACATTTTCAATCGATGAATCGAAATTATGCTTCAATAAGACGCATTTCAATAGAACTGATTTCAATGTGGAGAGATTTATGAATTTGGCAAGGCAGTGAGTTTTTAAGGGAGAAAATGAAGATAAATTCAATTTTAAAAAAATATTTTGTATTTAGGAAAGCTGATTTGAAAACAATTCAAAAAGATTTGCAATTATATTTGAAATGCGTGCAAAATTCAATGATTGAGCTGATTAATGACGATTATGCTGATTTTGTGCATCTTTCTTCGAATCTTGTCAGTTTACAAGAATCATTGAATAAAATTACAATGGATATAGATGTAAGGTTTTTTCTACCTTTTTAATAAAAAAAACAACGAGAAATTTTTTTTAGAACATTTGGGAAGAATTCGAGGACGCTACAAGAAGTTCAGTTGGAACCGGCGAGAGAATCGAGAAAAAATGCGAAGAACTTTCAATAAATCGCGAAAAGCAGGCAGAACTTCGAGATCGAATCGCATTTTTAACTGCTCTTGAAAAACTCGGCCAAATGCTTAGACCCCCTCCAAAACAATGTTCAGCCCTATGGCTTCAAAAAGTCTCGACTTTTGTTGTTGAATTGAACACTTCCAACATCTCCTTATATTCTGAAGAGGAAAAAGATGCGCATAATTTGGTATTATCGAAATTGGAAAAAGTATTATGTGATGAAGGTGTTCGAAGTGCTTCAAGTGATTGTTTGACATTGCCATTGGTTTTATCGATTTTATCGATTAGTGATAGTTCACATGCTTTGATTGCGAATTTAGTTGCTGATTATTTATATCCACAAATTGTTGAGAAAGATGAGATTAAGAGGGATCAATTTGAAAAGTTACAACATGTTTTTGAGAGTGTTTTGGAGGTGAATCAAGAGTTCTAAGAAAATTTATGTGGTTTTCGAACCGCTGATCATTATTCCGTTGTCTAAAATTACAAAACTCAACTCCTAATTTGAGTTATGCTGATTTTCATGCAAATCTGATAGGTTCCGGATGATTTTTAAGGGGCTGATTTATGAACGAAAAAAATGTTGAAAAACATTGTAGGAATTAGTGTTTCGAGTTTTTCAATAAAAAATGAGGAAAAATCGAGATTTTTGAAGCTTCTGGAGTGATTTCTGATGAAAATTGACCTCGAAATTCACTTTTCAGAAGTTTTTGCTGAATTTTTCGTAAAATAAAAAGGTTTTCATCAGAAATCATTCCAGAACCTTCAAAAATCTCAATTTGTTATCATTTTTGATTGAAAAACCAATGTTTTTTGACTTTTCATTGATCTTTCAATGTTAAAAAATACTTTTTCGTTCATAAATCAGCCCTATAGGATTCAGAAGGTTCATTCAATAATTCGGATGATTTTTCAAAACAAAAATAATTTTTCAACATTTGATCACAACATAGATTTGGTGATCAATTTTGAACAATTATTTTTGATCAGAACTTTTCTGAAAAAAATCATGAACGCTATGAGATTTCCGTGAAAATCAGCTAGTTTTCAGCTCCAAAAATCCCCAATTTTAGACATCAGAATAATGATCAGGGCCCAAAACTACAGTACTAGAAATCAAACTATTTTCCAGACCCGCACAACCTGGACTCAAAAAATCGGCGCCACCCATTTCACCCCAAAACTTCGCTCATTTCTCGATGAAACCCTCCTCACATTCGTTCTAACTTTCATCGATAAACACATGTCAACAGTTGCAGTACCAAGTGATACTCGTTTATTCCACAAATGCTTTTTGGCGACTCAAGATTTCATTGAGAAATATCCGAGTGCGAAATTTTGTCGAGAAATGTTGAAGACTATTCGAGACAAATTCAATCTTCTGGTTTATTTCAAATTGGAAACTCATAAATTCACAAGGGAAATCGAGAATTCTACAAATGAAGTGGAAGTTGAAGCTGGAACAAGTTCA
The DNA here is from genome assembly GCA_947459285.1 of Caenorhabditis angaria. Classification (NCBI taxonomy): domain Eukaryota; kingdom Metazoa; phylum Nematoda; class Chromadorea; order Rhabditida; family Rhabditidae; genus Caenorhabditis; species Caenorhabditis angaria. Next base: position 10,569,380 of record CANHGI010000004.1, on the reverse strand, counting down.
GATTTCAATTGTAAACCAACACATATAATTTTCCAAGCTATAGAACATATTTGGAGTGATGATGTATATATTTCAACAATTGTTGATAAATTGTGGGATTTCACTTTGCGACAAATTTTGAAGCATTTCTCGTGGGCTAAAAATTCAGCAAACGAAAAAAACTATAAAATCCTCTTGAAAATCCGCCTTGATGTCGAAAAATTGCAAAGTGAAGTATTCGATTTCGCTTTGGAGAATATCTGGACAAAGTTAGCCGATATTGGAGTTGACACAAGTCTTTTTGGACAATGTTTGACGAAACATGGGAAAAGTGTTGATTTGTTGTGTAAAGAAATTGATGGGAAAATAGTTGAAGTGTTTGCGGAGAATTTGAATAAGGAGATGGCACAAGTTTCGGATGTTCCGAAACAATATCGATGGACGAAGAAGGTTGCACCAACTAGTTGTTCGAATTATGTGAAAGGAGCGGTTGAGATGATTGAAGGGTTTAGAGAGGAGTTAGAGTGAGTTTGGGGGTTTTTCTAGTGGTTTTGGACGAGCTGATCACTATTTTGATGTCTAAAATTTGGAAAACCTATGAGTTATGACGTGGCAAAGCTTCAAAGTTGATTTTCACACAAATCTGATAGCCTGGGGCATACGTCGCATAGCCTCGTTCCAAATCTACCAGTGCATACCCCTATTATTGAAAATTTCTGGCAAAAGGGATACCCCCTACCCTTTTTCCTTTTTCTTTTTTATGTGAAGTTGTAAAAACTTGATAATCAAAATTTTTGTTAAAATTTGAGCTCAAAATTGCTTCACTTCGACAAAAATCTCATTCTCATCACTTTTGGGTCAAATTTTGATTAAAAATTCCTATTTGTCAAAAACAAAAAAAATACGTTTCAAAATTTTGATATAATTTATTATCAAATATTTTTTTCAATATAATCACTATTCATAAGATAAATCCAAGTGGAAGAGTTTTTAGTAGTCGCATTGATATAATTGATTTTAATTTTTTTTTTAAAGCTTAGGATTGCTCAGATGAGACTATGATTCTCGGCAGAATTTCTGTATTTTCAGATTTTTTTCTTGAAAATTAATTCAGAATTTCTCAGATTAGGCTAAGAATTTCTAGAAGAATTTTTGGATTTTCAGATTTTTTTCTTGAAAATGAAACCTGAATTCTTGAAAATGAAACCTGAATCGCAATGTTTTTCCACATATTTCAAATCAATTTTCAGCTACATTTTCAGCGTTTTTTTTGAACGCTAAATTTCGCCAAGTTTGAGTTCGAAATTTTCCCAGGAATTCGGGAAACAAATTTTTATTCGCTTATGGGGCTATTCATGTTATTTTCTCAACGCTAAGAAAACAGGAGAAAAGCGAAGAAAACCTATTCAGGTAGGCTGAGAAAATACAAAAAGGAGGGAGAAAATGTGTTTTCTCCGCATTTCTCCTGTTTTCTTAACATGTTAAGAAAATACATGAATAACCCCATTAGTTTTGATATTGAATATGTTATCCAACGATTTTGAAAATTCACAGGGCTACTTCCTGAAAACTAGCTTCAAAAATGAATTTCATGCAAATCTGATAGCATAGCGTTGTTCAGAAGGCGAGTTAACCTAAGTTGACCATTTTGAAGAACCCTAGACTATCAGATTTGCATGAAAAACATTTTTAAAGCTTCTGAAACCCGGATTTTTCGAAATTCCACGTCATAACTCATATTAAGAGGGGAGTTTTGCAAATTTTCACATCGGAATAATGATCAGCGAGTCGGAAAGTAGTAGAAATTAATTTTTTTAATTAAATATCTCGATCACAAACAGTACCCTAATCAAAACCCTTTTTTCCAGATCCTCAAATCATTCCAACATCGATTCAATGATAAAATCAATAAGTTCAACATCCATCCAATTCTTCGCCCAAAAAGCCAAAGAAGTTCAAGATTCTGTTGAAGCGACTGGTTCAAGTTTGTCAAGATTCAAGAAAAAACCCGCGTCAGATTCCGGAGTCACAGATGATGATAAAATCAAAATTCAAATCTTCCACGATGCCCAATTTCTAATTGAAAAATGCCAGGAATTCGAGATTACTGTAGATGGTCTTGAAGCGATTGTTGAACGATTCAAAGAAACTGTTATTAAAACACCAGTAGATGCATAATTTTTTTGTAGATTTTTTTTGGGATTTTTTTGTGATTTTTTTCCTAACCTAAAATAACTGGTATTTTTAAAATTCTCTTTAAATTATTTATTTATTGCCTTAAGAAAATTTAATTTTTTAAATTTTTATTTTTTTCCCTGAAAGAAGTTATACTAACTTCTGAAATATCTGATTTCTCTAGAAAAATTCTAATTTTTTTTGTCCAGATGACAAGCTGGGCGGATATTCAAAAATTAGCCGGAGATCTGCAAAGAGTTCAGCTATCTCAAAGTTCGAAAAAGTTATCCGAAGCGAATTGTGTGGAAGTTATTAGTCGATTGATTCAGAATTCATTGATTGATGTTGTTTATACCAGGGATGGACAAAGTTATGTGACGAAGAGGCATTTGGAGACGGAGGTGAGGGGAATTTTCATGGTGTAATCGCGGAGCATCGTTTTAACCGATTTTTGAAGCCAAAACTTCTAGAAAAATCGAAAATGCTGGATTTTCTGAATAAAAATCTCAAGAAAATATTTTCCATTTGAAAGTTGGTTGAATTTCAGTAAAAAGTTGAATTTTACAGGATTTTTGAAGGTGTAACCGCGGAGCATCGTTTAAATTGATTTTCTGCCTCAAAACTTTAGAAAAATCGGAAATTTTGTTTTCGACGTATTTTATTACAAAATATCAATCGGCATAGGTCCGTTTTGGCGCCAAAAATCTGTTTAAACGATGCTCCGCGATTACATCTTAAAAAACATGAAAATTTATAGTTTTACTGAAATTCAATCAATTTGGAGTTTGTAAATAATTTAATCCTTAAAATATTTTTTTTGAGCTTTTTATTCAATTTTTTCCCAAACTTCAAATTTTTCTGGAAATATGAGTTCAGAAAGCGACAAAAATCAGTTCAAACGATGCTCCGCAATTACACAAGCATAAGTAAAACATTTTTGAATTTCTAATAGAATTTTAAATTTTCATAAATTTTTTTGAAGTTTCCTGGGCATTAAATATTTTATTTGAATTTTTCCTAAAATTCAACCAATTTTTATTTAGCTCTCTCTAATGTGGTTGTATTTCAGGGAAAAATTAAATTCAGTAAAAATCTCAATTGAACCAATTTTTATTTAGCTCTAATTTATTTCCCCTTCATTTTCCAGGTCAAAAATGAGTGCATTGCTGCCGGCGGTCGTGCTCCTCTCACCGAAATCGCAACTTCTCTCAACATCGATTTCGATCACATCGAAAGAACTGCCAGAATCATCATCCAAGATCCTGATTTCACATTATCCAATGCTGAACTCTTCTCAACGTAAGTTCAAATATTCAAAAAAAAATAAATAAAAAAAATGAATTAAAAAAAAACATGATTTTTACAGTGAATACGTCCACCGTCTGCGCAATGAGTTACGCGAACTTCTTGACGAAAACGGTTTTCAAACAACCGCCTCACTCTGTAAACATTGGGATTTATCACCGGAATTATTGCAATCCCTCCTTCTCGATCAAATCCGCCAAGATTTTCAAGGAGTTTTGGATGGCGATACGATTTACACGAATTCCTATTTGGAATCAAGGAAATTGATTTTGAGAGCGGTTATTGTAGCTATAACAAAGTATGGATTTCTGTAGAGAAAACCAGTATTTTTTAACCATTTTTTTTGCAGAGTAACCCCAATTTCCAACATTCAAAAACGAGTTGGGCTAACTCACAAAAGATTCTGGGTGGCTTTTGATGAATTACTGACTGCTGGAGAGATTCCGGGACATTTGGTTGGTTCGAGAACTTCACCAGCTTGTGTTTATACACCGGGAATGTATGAGGTTTTGGTGAAATCGTGTGTTTTGGGGCAAATGAGACAAGATGAATATTTGCGTGAGTTTTTTGGTTTTGAAAAATTTGGCTGAAAGGGATTTTTTGAGCTGAAAATGGTGGAAATTGACTTAAAACTACGATTTCTGGTTCAAAAAACTCGAATTTTCATGTCTAGAACCCTAAAAAAAGACCTAAAAATACCCTAAAATCATCTAGAACCCAAAAAAACACAAAAATTGTTCATTTGAGCGAATTTTCTTGTTTTGTTTTGTGGAGCCTGTGTTTTTAAGCTGAAAAATAAAACTGGAAACTAAATTTCATGATTTTTTTCCAAATTTTGGGTTTTTTTTAACCTTAAATTACGATTTCTGGTTCAAAAAACTCGAATTTTTCAAATTTTCAACCCCAAAATCATCTAGAACTCAAAAACATACGTCGCATAGCCTCATTCCAAATCTACCAGTGCATACCCCTAATTTTGAAAATTTCTGGCAAAAGGGATACCCCCTACCATTTTTCCTTTTTTTTTATTTGCAGTTGTTAAAATTTGATAATCATAATTTTTGTTAAAATTTGAGCTCAAAATTGCTTCACTTCGACAAAAATCTCATTCTCATCACTTTTGGGTCAAATTTTGATTAAAAATTCCTATTTGTCAAAAACAAAAAAAATACGTTTCAAAATTTTGATATAATTTATTATCAAATATTTTTTTCAATATAATCACTATTCATAAGATAAATCCAAGTGGAAGAGTTTTTAGTAGTCGCATTGATATATTTTATTTTAATTTTTTGATGTTATTTGTTTTGGTTTGTTTGCCCAAGTTTGAGGTGTCAAAAAACAAAAAAAATACGTTTCAAAATTTTGATATAATTTATTATCAAATATTTTTTTCAATACCACTTTCTTTATTAATAAGATAAATTCAAGTGGAAGAGTTTTTAGTAGTCGCATTGATATATTTTATTTTAATTTTTTGATGTTATTTGTTTTGGTTTGTTTGCCCAAGTTTGAGGTGTCAAAAAACAAAAAAAAAATACGTTTCAAAATTTTGATATAATTTATTATCAAATATTTTTTTCAATATGTTCCTCATTCAATAAATCTCAAATTTTGATTAAAAATTTCTATTTGTCAAAAAACAAAAAAAATACGTTTCAAAATTTTGATCATACGTCGCATGCGTGGGGTAATCGACCCGAGGAGGGGTTATCACTCACCCCAGTTTTTGGAAGGGAATGTCACTTGAGAAAACATTTTGAAGAATTTTTCTGAGTTTTGTACTCTAACACTTATTGGGAGTGATTAAAATTTCCACGAATTTTGATTTCAAAATGTTCATCCAAATTTTGAGAATTTTGGTTTTGAATCAAAACTTTTGATCTATTCTCGAAATTACTATTTCCTATACAAAACATTGAAAAAAATTGAAAATAAATTATATCAAAATTTTGAAACGTATTTTTTTGTTTTAGAAAAATTAGAGTTTTTGAATCAAAATTTGACTCAAAAGCGGTGAAAATGAGAATATTTGCCGAAATGAAGCTCAAAGTTTATCAAAAAATGTAGATTGTCAAGTTTATATGCTGAAAATGAAAAAGGAAAAGGGGGAGGGGTTATCCCTTTTGCCAGAAATTTTCAAAAATAGGGGTGTGCACTGGTGGATTTGAAACGAGGCTTTGCGACGTATGATTTTGATATAATTTATTATCAAATATTTTTTTCAATATGACTCCTATTCAATAAATCTCAAATTTTGATTAAAAATTTCTATTTGTCAAAAAACAAAAAAAATACGTTTCAAAATTTTGATATAATTTATTATCAAATATTTTTTTCAATACCACTTTCTTTATTAATAAGATAAATTCAAGTGGAAGAGTTTTTAGTAGTCGCATTGATATATTTTATTTTAATTTTTTGATGTTATTTGTTTTGGTTTGTTTGCCCAAGTTTGAGGTGTCAAAAAACAAAAAAAAAATACGTTTCAAAATTTTGATATAATTTATTATCAAATATTTTTTTCAATATGTTCCTCATTCAATAAATCTCAAATTTTGATTAAAAATTTCTATTTGTCAAAAAACAAAAAAAATACGTTTCAAAATTTTGATATAATTTATTATCAAATATTTTTTTCAATATGTTCCTCATTCAATAAATCTCAAATTTTGATTAAAAATTTCTATTTGTCAAAAAACAAAAAAAAATACGTTTCAAAATTTTGATATAATTTATTATCAAATATTTTTTTCAATATGTTCCTCATTCAATAAATCTCAAATTTTGATTAAAAATTTCTATTTGTCAAAAAACAAAAAAAATACGTTTCAAAATTTTGATATAATTTATTATCAAATATTTTTTTCAATATGTTCCTCATTCAATAAATCTCAAATTTTGATTAAAAATTTCTATTTGTCAAAAAACAAAAAAAATACGTTTCAAAATTTTGATATAATTTATTATCAAATATTTTTTTCAATATGACTCCTATTCAATAAATCTCAAATTTTGATTAAAAATTTCTATTTGTCAAAAAACAAAAAAAATACGTTTCAAAATTTTGATATAATTTATTATCAAATATTTTTTTCAATATGACTCCTATTCAATAAATCTCAAATTTTGATTAAAAATTTCTATTTGTCAAAAAACAAAAAAAATACGTTTCAAAATTTTGATATAATTTATTATCAAATATTTTTTTCAATATGACTCCTATTCAATAAATCTCAAATTTTGATTAAAAATTTCTATTTGTCAAAAAACAAAAAAAATACGTTTCAAAATTTTGATATAATTTATTATCAAATATTTTTTTCAATATGACTCCTATTCAATAAATCTCAAATTTTGATTAAAAATTTCTATTTGTCAAAAAACAAAAAAAAAATACGTTTCAAAATTTTGATATCATTTATTATCAAATATTTTTTTCAATGTCACTTTCATTATGCATACCTGCAATCATCATCATTTATTATGTATACCTGCAAAAAGCGAAGTTTGAAAGACTTTCGAGATTCTCAATGTTTATACATTTAACGTGTCCATTTCAAAATCCGAGGGTTTTTTCTTGATCTTTGGGATTTCGTATTGAGAATAAATTAAAACCAAAATTCTCAGAATTTTGGATGAAAATTCTGAAATTATCGATAGATAGAGTACAAAAATGAGAAAATTTCTTCAAAAAGTTTTCTGAATTGACAACCCCTCCTCGGGTCGATTACCCCATACATGCAACGTATGGGAGCCCGTGTTTTTGATGTAAAAAAAATGAAACTGGAAGTTAAATTTCACCTTTTTTTCCAAATTTTGGGTATTTTTCACATGAAAATACGATTTCTGGTTCAAAAAAACTCGATTTTTTTCATATTTTCTATCCTAAAATCATCTAGAAATCAAAAATTTCGATTTCAAAAAGGTTTGGGGTTTTTTTTCACTAAAACAATGTTTCGAAATATTCTTGGCACTAAAATTGTTTGATTTTTGGTTCAGAAAATTTTTTTTTGGATTTTTTTACTGAAACATCCACGTGGCATTGTAAAGTTTGAATTTTGAGGCTAAAAATAAAACTGGAAGTTGAATTTCACTGTTTTTCCAGATTTTGGGTATTTTTGACCTGAAAATAGTGAAAAATACCCTAAAATCATCTAAAACTCAAAATTTTGCAGAAATCTCAACTCTCAAAAAATTGGGAATCGATGGAAAACCTGCCCTAGAACAACTTATTGGAAAATCCGAAGTCTCAAAACTCATATCACTTCCAACAATTTATCTAAGCTCATCTCTCCTCGAAACCTGCAAAACTGCAATTCTAGAAGAGGTTGAGAAAACTGGAATCGCTGAAATTCGCCAAGCACTTCAATCGCTCGGAATTCCATTGGATAATTCGGATGAGGATGCGATTGGAGAGCAAATTTCAGGAAAAAATCTGAATTTTTCCGAAGGTTTTGTATTTGAAAATCAGATTTTGCAAGAGGCAATTAAAGCGATTTCGGGAGAAATTGAAAAAAAAGCGCATGAAGAAGTTGATCGATTGGAAAAGGAGAAAAAAGGAGGCAAAAAAGAGATAAAAGGAGAGGATGATTGGGGAGAAAAAAAAGGAGGAAAAAAAGGAAAAGCTGGAGGAAAAGCTGCGAAAGGAACACCTCCACCTTCAAGTTCCGCTACAATTTCTGAAGAAGAACTCGAAAAATGGTTGCAAAATGCGAAAATTGTGCCCGAAGAAATATTGAGCGTTGTTGTTGAGAAAATTAGCCAGGAAGCGAATCTTGAGCTGAAAAAGAAGATAAACGAAGTTATTGCAAGTCAATTGACATTAAATGCGGCGACAGCGAAGAAGAGTTTGACAGCGATGGCTGAGAAGGTTAAACAACTTTATGAGACATTTTGCACTTTTGAGACGGCTACTACTTCTTTTGCTGGTGAGCGTTTTGGGGTTTTTTTGCATATAAATTTGTTAGACTAGGGTATAGTTTAGTCATTGGACAATTTTTTGGGTTTTGGAGCTAAAAAATTGAATTTTCGAGGTTCTAGAGCGAAACAATCAGGTTTTCTCGCTCTCAAAACGAAAAAATTGAATTTTCCAATTTCTAGACTGAAAAAAACGACTTTTTCATCAAAAACTGGGTCTTGGGGCAATTTTCCAAATTCTAGACTGAAAACATCAGATTTTTCAAGTTCTAGACTGAAAAAATCGGATTTTCCTGGTTCTAGAAGTAAAAAATCGGATTTTTCATCAAAAACTGGGTTTTGGGGCAAAAAATCGAAAAAAAAATCAGGGTTTTTCGGTCTTGTAACGAAAAAAGCAGGTTTCATACGTCGCAAAGCCTCGTTTCAAGTCCACCAGTGCACACCCCTATTTTTGAAAATTTCTGGCAAAAGGGATACTCCCCCTCCCCCTTTTTCTTTTTCATTTTCAGCATATAAACTTGACAATCTACATTTTTTGATAAACTTTGAGCTTCATTTCGGCAAATATTCTCATTTTCACCGCTTTTGAGTCAAATTTTGATTCAAAAACTCTAATTTTTCTAAAACAAAAAAATACGTTTCAAAATTTTGATATAATTTATTTTCAATTTTTTTCAATGTTTTGTATAAGAAATAGTAATTTCGAGAATAGATCAAAAGTTTTGATTCAAAACCAAAATTCTCAAAATTTGGATGAACATTTTGAAATCAAAATTCGTGGAAATTTTAATCACTCCCAATAAGTGTTAGAGTACAAAACTCAGAAAAATTCTTCAAAATGTTTTCTCAAGTGACATTCCCTTCCAAAAACTGGGGTGAGTGATAACCCCTCCTCGGGTCGATTACCCCACGCATGCGACGTATGGCAGGTTTCCTGGTTCTTGACTGAAAATATCGGATTTTCCTGGTTCTAGACTGAAAAAATCGGATTTTTCATCAAAAACTGGGTTTTGGGGTAATCATACATAAAATAGGTCCCCCGAGTCAGTTTTCAAAGTTAGGGTCCCTCCTTGAAAATTTTCCAAAGTGAAACACCTTCCTCACATTTTTGAGGGGATTTTGGTAAATTATCAGCAGAAAATTGGCCAATTTAGGCACCCTTCCCTTCAAATTTTTGAAAAAAGTTAAGCCCCTCACCCCGATTCTGGGGACCCAATGGGTCCGACCCATTTTATGTATGGGGGTAATTTTTCTTGTCCTGGAGCGAAAAAAGCAGGTTTTCCAGAATCTAGACTGAAAAAATCGAATTTTTCTGGTTCTGGACTGAAAAAATCAGGTTTTCTAGGTCTCGAAACGAAAAAATCAGATTTTCTAGGTCTCGGAACGAAAAAATCTGATTTTTCTAGTTCTACACTGAAAAAATATAATTTTTCAATTTCTGGACCAAAAAAATCGGATTTTCCTACTCCAAATTGTTTAAAAAAAATTTTGTGAAAGTTTTCAAACTGGAAATTTACAAGAAGAAAAGAATTTGAATTTTTCAAAATTACGATTTTTTCCCCAAAAAATTTTTTTTTCGAAGTTTACAGCAAAAAAAAATATTTTCCAGACCCACTTGCCACCGAACTTCGTCAATATCTTCTCAAAACCCTCGGCCTCGAAATCTCAAATGCAATTCTCTCATATTCAACCGGAATCGATAATGCTCATCAATTAAAAGAAAAACAACGAGATGAAACCATCGATTCGCTTCCAAAAATGCTCAAAGAGCCAATCGCGGCTCTTTTTGCGTCCCTGAAATCTGATTCACTTGAAACATTCCACGATTCGATTTATGATGCAACTTCTCCATCAGCAACTTCGATTTCATTGAAAAAAGCGGATAAGAAGAGTCGAATTGAAAATGGCGCGAAAATTTGTGCGGATTTGAGAGAGCAACTTGAGGCACAAAATGAGCCGGCAACTGCACTTTTGCTATCTGTTTTGTATTTGTTGGCGAAATCGGGAAGACCAACAAGTGCCAGTGGAAAATTTGTGTCACAATTGATTAGGGAACTGGGTGAAAGTTGTTCGCAGGTAGACTTTTTTTGGTTAATTGAATTAGACCACGACCATTTACTCCAATAGAAAATTGCCCCTCGGGTCAGACGAGAGACGACGGGAGTCTGATGACGTCATCTAAGACAGAGAAAGACATCGCTTCGAGATATTTTTGAGAAAATATGTGTCCCTTTGAAAAAATACCGTATTTTGTTTCAAGGAACACATGTTTTATTGAAAATATCTCGAAGCGAAATTCATTTTCGAGATATTTTTGCAAAATACTCTCGTCGTCTCGCGTCTGACTCAACGGGCGCCTTGTATGGTCGTGAGACAATATAGTTAGATAGGGAAAACAACTAGATCATGTGATTTTGAAATGATTTTTGATTTGAAAACTGGAATTTGAAGATCTAAATCATGATTTTCAGCACAAAATTTTGATCGAAAAACTTTTTTTTTTCCCAGAGCAAATTATTATTGGAAAAATTATAGAAAGGCTGTAATTTCAAGGAAATTCAGGATTTTTTGAATTTTCTGAATTAGATCCTGATTTTCAGCACAAAACTTTGATAGGAAAATATTTTTCCAGAGAAAATGATTTTTTGATTTTAAAAATTGAAATTTGAATCGGAAAAATATAGAAAATCTCTAATTTCAAGGAAATTCACAATTTTTCGAATTTTCAGATGATTTTCAGCACAAAATTTTGATTCAAAACTGATTTTTTCAGAGCTACCAAAATGTTGTGCTGAAAATCGAATAAAAACATCAAAGAAAATGTTTTTTTCATAAAATTTTCCCCGAAAAAAAATTGTCAGAAATTTCAAATTCTTGAATTTGACATGTTTCATATTTCCAGAATTTCATTACAAAATTTCAATCGAAAACAGTTTTTCATAGCTTCATGGGAAAATTTTGTGCTGAAAATCATTTTCAAAAAAGTTTCTGGGCTGAAAATTCTGGTTTTTCGAAACTAAAATTGGTTTTTGAAAGAAAATTCTGAAAATCGCTTCATTGTAAATTTTCAAATTTACTAGAGTCTAGTTTAGTCACTACTCGAAATTTTTTACGTGAATTTAAAAAAAAATCTGCCTTCCCCGTATATTTTTCAATTTACAAAAAAAAAACAACTCGAAAATAAGTTTTTTTTTTCATATTTCATAATTTTTGTGGGAACCTATTTTTCATCAAAATTTGAATTTTTCGTTGATTTGTGTGGGATTTCTACAAGATTTCTACTCTCTCAAATTATTTTCCGCCAAATCGTTTCGTTTCTAATTATACCATATCAATTCCACTTTGTTTTGACCACCCAGGGAACAAAAAACGCCGTTCTTAATATGATAAAGAGAAAATTCGCATTTTTTAAATACAAAAATTGGTTTTGCAGGAAATCGTTGATCTTCTTCAAAGTTGTCAAAAAGGCGTCGTAACTTGCATCAAAAATAAGGACGATGATGTTTCCAAAGAAATGTTGGCTGAAGATTTGCAAAAATTGAAGAATCTTATTTTGGCTTAAGAAAATCATCGAGGAGAGGATAAAATGATAATTTATTGCATGTTTTTTTTACTTCTTTTCGAAAATACATGATTTTAATTTAAAAATATACTTTAAAATATGCAAGAGAGGCTCAGAGATTCGCTGGCCAGCTCGCCACCAGATCGCTGCGGCCACCTGGAAGCCGCATGGCCGCCAGGTCGCCTCGAGTTTTCCGGCCATGTGGCCTGTGTGTTTGAAATTCTGGAAAGCTGGCAAGACGGTGGTTTGTACTCAAAACACTGCATTTTCTACTGTTTTTTCACTTCCTAAGGTTTTGAGTGCTGCGAAAAAACAGAAAATGAGCCAATTTTTTTTCGAAAATGCCTCAATTCACAAGTTTTTCAGACATTTTCATGAAAATTCATTTTGATGTGGCGAAGTGGCCACCACATGGTAGCCATGTGGGCTTGACCTAGCCAGAGCTTGGCCACCTTGCCAGCAAAAAAAAACCGGGCGACATGGTTTCCATGTGGTTCCCAGGTCAGCCAGCCTCCCCACCTGGTGGCGAGCTGGCCAGCGAATCTCTGAGGGTATTTAAAGCTGTTAAGAGATATTAGAGGATTTAGACTCTAAAAATTTTAGAGTTAGCAATCAAACTTTTGAAAATTCTCGGCAAACGCTGTCAAAGTTTCCGCCGAATTCACAAATTTTGGAAGTTCGCATTTTTTATCGGCGAGATAGTACATGTTTGGGGGGAGAGGGCAGAGAGCGGCTTGCACGATGTTTGAGCCAGCAGATTCCTGGAAATTTTGAATTTTTGATGGTGTAATCGCGGAGCATCGTTTAAACTATCAATTTTCTTGCAAAAAAATGTGATTCTTCGGGAATTCCTTGAAATTTTTAGCGAAGCCAGCATTTTTCCTTCAAAGCGGCCAAACTACATTTTGATAACTTTTTTCCTTATCAAAATCGGTTCTGGAACAGGAAAACGTGACCTTTTCTAACACATCAATGATTATTTTCATTTTTTCCCTAAAAATGAAAAATTGCGCGCGTGCGGTCGCGTCGCGGTCAAACAAAAATCAATATTTTCTCATTTTTTGCTAAATTTATTGAAATTTCAGCAAAAATGATGAAAAAACTCACATTTTCGGGTTTTCAGACTGAAATGTGTGAAAAACAACATTTTCCAGAGAAAAATATTGATTTTTGCTGCTCGACCGCAACGCGACCGCACGCGCACACAGGCATTTATCAATTTTTGAACAAAAATCAATATTTTTCTCATTTTTTCGCTGGAAAATGTTGTTTTTCACAAAAACCATCATTTTTCGGGCTAAATTAGTTGAAATTTCAGCAAAAAATGATGAAAATACTCTAATTTTCGGTTTTTCAGACTGAAATTTGTCAAAAATCTGAGTATTTTCACAATTTTTGCTGAAAAAACATTGAAAATGAATAATTTCAATTAATTTAGCCAAAAAATGACCGAAACAACATTTTCCAGAGCAAAATATTGATTTTTGCTCGACCGCAACGCGACCGCACGCACACACAGACATTCATCAATTTTTGAACAAAAATCAATATTTTCTCATTTTTTCCGCTGGAAAATGTTGTTTCGGTCATTTTTTGGCTAAATTAATTGAAATTTCAGCAAAAATGATGAAAACACTCTAATTTTCGGTTTTTCAGACTGAAATTTGTCAAAAATGTGAGTATTTTCACAATTTTTTGCTGAAAAAACATTGAAAATGAATAATTTCAATCAATTTAGCCAAAAAAATGACCAAAACAACATTTTCCAGGGAAAAATGGGCAAAAAATATTGATTTTTGCTCGACCGCAACGCGACCGCACGCCAACCTTTTTGGTGATAAACGGTCTACACATTTTGATATACATTTGATGTCTGGCTGGCAATCCATTCATAATATTTGTCACAACAGTTCCTGGATGCACAGAAGTTGCGCTAACTCCCTCCAAATTCAATTCATTCACCCACAACGCCATTGCGGCTTGTCCAATCTTTGAAATCGCGTATTTCATCGCTCCACTTGCGTCTTCTGGTTGCATCGCAACTCTCCACGATTCCACGTTTTTCGGGTCAAACATCAGTGTTCCAATCGGAGTTGCGGAGAAGAATTTGAGAAGAATTGAGGTGACAAACACAAAATGAATTGGTCGATCTTGGTGTTTTTTCAAAACTTCTTGAAAAATGATGTATGGAGCGATGAGATTTGTCATAATTGTCATATCGATTCCATCTTTTGTCTCGCTTTTTTCCGGATGCATTATTCCAGCATTCATTATGTAGATGTCGCTGAAAACTTGAATTTTTCAAAAAAAAAATGAAAAAAAAGAGAACGCGCGTTACCGTCAACGCGGAGTCTCGTTGTTTTCTTTTTATTTTTTTGCATTTTTTTGGGAAAAATGTCATTTTTCATGGAGAAAACGATTTTCTGGAGATAAAAAAATAAATTGAGGAAGTATAAACACAGAGATTCAATATTTTCAGCAGAAAATTGATGAAAATTGCGTTTTTTTTGAGTTTTACCCTAAAAATCCAACATAAAACGAAAAAAACCACTTCCAAAGAACTTAAATTTAATTTAGTTAAACTATAGTCTAGTTTGGTTAAACTATAGTCTAGTTTAGTTTAACTATAGTCTAGTTCGATGCAAAAATTCATGAAATTTCGATAAGTATTCGGCGAAATATGAACGCCCATTTAAAAACTAGTTGATTTTTGGGACTGCTTATTTTTTGGGACTGCTTATTTTTTGGGACTGCTTAACTTTTTGGGACTGCTTATTTTTGTGTCTGCTTAACTTTTTGGGACTGCTTAACTTTTGGGACTGCTTATATTTGTGTGTCTGCGTATATGCAACGTCAACGCGGAGCCTCGTTGTTGTTTTTTTATTTTTTCGTATTTTGCATGAAAAATGCCATAAAAAACTCACAATTTCTCACCGGCAACAATATCAGCGAATTCGCGAGTTTTCTGCAAGTCCGACAAATCCGAATGAATATATTTTATAGTGTTTTCAACACTCTCCATAATCTCCTTGGCCTTCATCGAATTTCTTCCCGAAATAGTCACGGCATGTCCAAGTTTTGCCAATTGTTCAGCAGCTTCTCGACCAATTCCATCAGTTCCGCCAGTTATTAGAATTTTTTTCGTGGACATCTGGAAGAAATTCAATTTTTTTAAATAAATATTATCAAATCATAAAAACAACCACGAACATAGTTATTTTGTTTTGTTTTATCAACAACAAAAAATGGGCGTGGCTTTGGAGGCGGAGCTTCTTCTTTTTTTGGAAAATTGAACTCACCCATCGACAGGCTCGAAACATCGTGGATTTTTCGATTTGCCAAAAATCGATAATGAAATTTTTCCCAGAAAAAATTAACATTTGGAATTCTGTGGTTTTTTGGCGCGTGTAGATCAAATTTTTTTTTTGGAAAAAAATTTGGAAAATTTCTTTTTTTCCTGAATTTTTTCCTGAAATTCAAAAATTCTGAGAAATTCCACATGGATTTCGTTTCTCAAGAATTCGCCCCCTTCAGAAAAACACGTGGGTTTTGCAAAGAAAAAAATTTGTTATTGTGTTTTTTCATTAAAATTAATTCGAAGATCAATTTGTTGAGACCAAAACAAAGATAAAAAGTACAGAAAAACTTTCAGTTTTTGTGTAAAAACAGCAAAAAATACAAAATTTCCAGGAAACCATGAAAATAATGACGCAAACCAGTTATTAGTCATGAAAACACACCACATTTTCAATGAATCACATTTCATTTATCGACAATTTCATGCGCGCTTCTTCGCACCCGTCGATAGCTCAGTTGGTAGAGCGGAGGACTGTAGAGTCAGTGGGTATCCTTAGGTCGCTGGTTCGAATCCGGCTCGACGGAATGTTTTTTGTTTTGGGACTGCTTAACTTTTTGGGACTGCTTATTTTTTGGGACTGCTTAACTTTTTGGGACTGCTTAATTTTTGGGACTGCTTAACTTTTTGGGACTGCTTATATGTTTGGGACTGCTTAACTTTTTGGGACTGCTTAACTTTTTGTGTCTGCTTATTTTTTGGGACTGCTTATTTTTGTGTCTGCGTCTCTCAGAAAATAAATTTTTGTATTATAAAGTTTTCCTTTCTCAAAAAGTACAACAAAAGGGCAAACCAATCAGTTTCTTAACCAGTTTAATTACCAAAACTAGAAAAAAGTTTATTTTCCTAAAGAATGCGATAGATGTAATACAAAGAGGAGGACGAGTCAAAAATCGCCTCGGAAGTTTATCCCTTTTGGCGCATCGCTTTCGGTGTCGGCTTATACATAACAAAATTGCAAACCATATTTTCGTCAACTCTCATCGTGGCCGCAAAATTGTCAAATTGTCCACAATAGTGGGGAGCCGAGAAGATTGTCACCATCTTTTTCGACGCAAAGAATTCATAACCGTCTTGGACAACCTGGAAAATTTGAGCTTAGAAAATCAGAAAAGGGGAAAATCCAAAAAAAAAAATTTTCTGAGCAAATTTGGGCTCATTTTGCTCCAAATTTTGAGCCCCCAAAAAATAGGTACCTGGTGAGCACGAGCCACCAAATCCAAATCCAATCTTTGGCACAATTCCGCCACAATATCCTGCCCAAAAACATACGAAACACCACGTGTATTCGCCTGCCAGCCCTTGACCCATTGATCCGGATCAGCCCACAACAAATCAATGCCAATCGATGGATTTGGTGGATCTTGTGGCCGTGCCAAATTTCTCAATTGATCCAAACTTTGCAAATGCGGCGACAAACCGCCGTGCATGCAAAGAATTCGTGCTCCAATCAAACCGCACAGCGGCATCCAATTAAAAGTGTCCTGGAAGGTTGACCAGAGACGTGTCGATTTGTAGCGACGATTGCATTCCTCGTAGAAACCGTAGACACGATTAATTGCGGGGCATTCGTGATTTCCACGCAACATGAAAAAGTTTTCCGGATACTTGATTTTGAAGGAGAACATTAGGCAGATTGTCTCAATGTTTTGACGTCCACGATCGACATAATCACCCAAAAACAAGTAATTCACATCTGGCGGAAAACCATTCTTGTCAAAAATACGCAACAAATCCGAATATTGTCCGTGAATGTCACCGCAAACCACCAATGGTGGCTCAACTTCGAGCAATGATGCTTGAGAGGCAAATGTTGATTTGGCCACAGCGCAACATGCTTGCAATTCTTGCTCGTTTACCTGAAAATTTGAAATTTTAATTATTTTGTGCTCGACAAAAAACGGGAAAGGCCAAGCGCTATGTTTTGTGTGTGGGACTGCTTATTTATCTCTCTGCATGCTAATCAACGAGAGACGCAGAGATGCAGAGAAATTTGGGACTGCTTATTTTTGGGACTGCTTATTTATCTCTCTGCATGCTAATCAACGAGAGACGCAGAGAAGCAGAGAAATTTGTGTCTGCTTACTTTTTGGGACTGCTTATTTATCTCTCTGCATGCTAATCAACGAGAGACGCAGAGAAGCAGAGGAATTTGGGACTGCTTATTTTTTGGGACTGCTTATTTATCTCTCTCCATGCTAATCAACGAGAGACGCAGAGAAGCAGAGAAATTTGGGACTGCTTATTTTTTGGGACTGCTTATTTTTGGGACTGCATAGCTCAGCTGGTAGAGCGCATGCCTCAAGAGCACTAGGTCGCTGGTTCGAATCCCGCTCGCCGCGAAATTTTTTGTTGAAGCTCTAGGCTCCTCCCCACTTGAAGTTAGCCCAACTCACCGAGGTTGTCAATCTTCCTCCCGCCATTCCGACGTTCAAAAGACGGCTCATCAGGTTGTCGACATCGATATTCGCTGTCATCTTTATTCTTCAGTTCTGCAAAAACTACAGTAACTTTTTCCGATCTGTGTTGAGGTATACTGTACCTGGAAGGCGCGTCTTCAAATTTGAATAATAGCACTGGCCGTCCGGTTGGGTTGGAACAACAAAATGAAGACATTGGTGTTTGCGTCGAGCTTAAATGCCGGATTTTTCGAGATCTTATCGCTGATTTTCCACGTGGCAAGGCTGGGTCACGCGGATAATTTTTTTTTTTTTGAAAAAAATTTTTTTTTTTCACGTGACAAAAAAATCTTGGAAAATAGCAGCGCGCGTAGCTAAGTGGCAGCGCTTTTGCCTACCAATCTAAACACCCTGGTTCGAGCCCACCTTAGAACTTTTATTATTTTTTATTTTTATCGATGTTTTTTCCATATCATTTTTTTT
The DNA here is from genome assembly GCA_947459285.1 of Caenorhabditis angaria. Taxonomy (NCBI): domain Eukaryota; kingdom Metazoa; phylum Nematoda; class Chromadorea; order Rhabditida; family Rhabditidae; genus Caenorhabditis; species Caenorhabditis angaria. Next base: position 10,551,202 of record CANHGI010000004.1, on the reverse strand, counting down.
CTTATCTAGAGTCCCCCATCAAAAAAGTTCGGTCCGTCCTTTTTGTTTTGAAACTAACCCTACACTTTTTTTATTTTTATTTTCATTCAAAAAATTTTTTGTTTTTTATTTTCTATTGTTTGTTTCTAACTAGTTTTTCTATTGCCTTTGAAATTTAAAATTTAAAATTCAAATTAGAAATTTTTTGAATGTTCATAGTTCATCAAACAGTGCACAACGACCTTTTTTCGTACAAAAAGTTCCATTTTCCTTAGAGCTCCGCCCATTTTTGCTCTTGTTTGACTACGTTTTCTGACCTCACTTCAAAGTTTTGTTATTTTCTAGTGTTTGAATGAAAATGCGCTTCGATTTCGACACTTTTGGAGTTTTGTACATTTTTGCGATTCCGTTTGTTTTACAACCGTTTTTGTCGTGTTGGATGACGCCAAATGTGAATGATGATACTGTAAATGGATTTGTTGATGAGAAATTTGCAAAAGTTTTGGAGGCTTTTAGGTGAGTTTTGATGACAAATATTTCGGGTTTTTGTGGAAAAATTGGGAAAAGTTTCTTTGAAACTGATTTTTAAATTTAAAATTTTAAAATCTAGTTTTCCTAACTCAGAGTAGTGTTTAAAAATTTTCAATTCATTTTTTCATCCCTAGAAAATACTATTTTTCATGCGAAAATAACATTTCCCCCAAAAAAAAAAATGCAAAAAATAAAAAGAAAACAACGAGACTCCACGTTGACGACTCCCAAAAAGTTAAGCAGTCACAAAAATAAGCAGTCCCAAAAAATAAGCAGTCCCAAAAATAAGCAGTCCCAAAAAGTTAAGCAGTCCCAAAAAATAAGCAGTCCCAAAAAAATAAGCAGTCCCAAAAATAAGCAGTCCCAAAAATAAGCAGTCCCAAAAATAAGCAGTCCCAAAAATAAGCAGTCCCAAAAAATAAGCAGTCCCAAAAAATAAGCAGTCCCAAAAAGTTAAGCAGTCCCAAATTTCTCTGCTTCTCTGCGTCTCTCGTTGATTAGCATGCAGAGAGATAAATAAGGAGTCCCAAAATTTTTTTTTTTGATTTTCTCAAAAAAAAAATTATCAACTCGTGATTTTCCAAATATACAAATCACAAAAAGAAAATTCTCTTCCGATAAGGAATCGCCAAAAGTTCAAAAATTCCAGAAGAAACTTTGGTCAAGGCGAAGAACGTGAAGGCGCAGCCTTCGCAGTTTATCACAAAGGCGAGCTCGTTGTGAATCTATACGGTGGCTATGCCGACAAAGAATCCAATCGAAAATGGGCCCCGAATCAGAAAAGTGTGATGTTTTCCTCAACAAAAGCTTTAACATCAATCGTAATTGCGATGCTGGTAGATCGAAAATTCATCAAATATTCTGACAGAATCATCGATCATTGGCCAGAATATGGACAATTTGGGAAGAATTCCACAACTATTGAAGATGTTATGAGTCATAAAGCTGGAGTTCCATATTTATCCCAAGATGTTTCCATCGAAGATGTTCGAAACAATTGGAAATCTGTGATGGAAAAAGTGGAGAAAACAATTCCAGCTTGGAAACCTGGAACAGCTTCTGGCTATCACGCGGTCACTTTTGGCTTCATTTTAGATGGTTTAGTTAGAAAAGTCGACCCGTTATCTAGAGGAATTCAAGAATTTTTCGATCAAGAAATCGCTGAACCCTATGATTTAGACATCTCAATTGGAATCAGGGATAAATCTGAAGTTCCATATCTCACAAGATTGACGACTCCGAGTATTTGGGAATTTGCGAGGGATATTATAAAAGATCCGAAGATTTTGATTATGTTGTGTTTGATGTATGTGAGATTGGATGAAATTGTGGATAAAATGAGGAGTAATCCGGATTGGTTATTGGTTAATTATGTGAGTTTTTAGACTAATCTGAGCAATGGCTCAGTTTTTTCAAGAAAAATCCAGAAATTCTGCTATAAATCATGGTCTACCCTGAGCAATCCCTATATTAACTTGAAGAAAAAAATCTGAATCCAGAAATTCTGCTAGAAATTTAAGCCTAACCTGAGCAATGCCTAATTTTCTTCAAAATACAAAAAAATGCCTAATCTGAGCAATCCTGAATTCATTTTCAGGTTTAAAAATCAAAAATCCGGAAATTTTAGTCTAATCTGAGCAATGCCTAATTTTCTTCAAAACCCACCCAATTTCTCAGCCTAACCTGAGCAATCCCTAAATCATTTTCAGTTTGAAAAATCTGAAAATCCGGAAATTCTGCTAGAAATCATAGTCTAACCTGAGCAATGCCTAATTTTCTTTGAAACCCACCAAATTTTTCAGCCTAACCTGAGCAATCTCTATATTATTCGCAAGGAAAAATAAAAAAAATCCAGAAATTTTGCTAGAAATTTAAGCCTAACCTGAGCAATCCCCATTTCATTTTCAAAAAAAACAACAATTTTACAGCCTAATCTGAGCAATCCCTGAATTCATTTTCCAAGAAAAAAACTGAAAATCTCGAAATTCTTCTAGAAATTTTAGCCTAACCTGAGCAATGCCTAAATTTCTTCAGAATACATCAAAACACCTAATTTTTCAGCTTAACCTGAGCAATCCCTAGATCATTTTCAGGTTAAAAACTCTGAAAATCTATAATTATTTTCTAGAATTTTTAGCCTAACCTGAGCAATGCCTAATTTTCTTCAAAATTCACCAAATTTTTTTCAGCCTAACCTGAGCAATCCCTAATTCATTTTCAGGATTAAAAATCTGAAAATCCAGAAAGTTGAGCCCAATCTGAGCAATGCCTAATTTTCTTCAAAACTCTCCTAAATTTACAGATTAATCTGAGCAATCCCTAATTCATTTTGAAAAATTTCCATTTTTAGGGAAATCTGAGCAATGCCTAAATTCATTTTCCAGAAAAAAGCTGAAAATCTAGAAAATTTTCCATAAATTTGAGCCTAACCTGAGCAATGTCTCATTCTCTTCAAAACTCTCCTAAACTTTCAGTTAAACCTGAGCAATCTTAAATTAATTTTCAAGAAAAATTCATTTTTAGTCTAACCTGAGCAATCCCTCATTTTTTTTCAAGAAAAATTTTGAAAATCTAGAAATTTGAGCCTAATCTGAGCAATGCCTAATTTTCTTCAAAACCCACCCAATTTCTCAGCCTAACCTGAGCAATCTCTATATCATTTTCAAGAAAAAATCTGAAGATCCAGAAATTCTTCTAGAAACTTGAGCCTAACCTGAGCAATCCATAATTCATTTTCAAGGAAAATCCATTTTCAGCTTAATCTGAGGAGCAATCCCTATATGATTCTCAAGATTAATCCAGAAATTCTTCTAGAAATTTGAGCCTAACCTGAGCAATGCCTATAAAATCTCCAATGTTTCCAGGACACAATGGTTCTAAATGATCCCGAAATCGTATCTCTTCCACTTCCAGCTGTAACTGGAATCGGAAGTGCCCCAGATATTGCAAAATTGATGTCTCTAGTTGTGGAAAATCAGATTATCTCAAATTCCACTCTCAAAATCCTATCGCAACCAACTTTGAATAGTTGGCATTTGGAAAAAGTGACAATTTGGCCAGTTATCAAAGGACATGGATTCTTCTATGAGAAACATCCGCTAGTTCCGGTAAGTCACAGACTACACTGTAGTCTAGAAATCTAGGCTAGAAATACTATTTACTTTCGTGATTTGACCATTTCGTTCAGACAACATCAAAAATAAAATAAATAAATATTGTTTTTTGGAGTTTTTGTGGTCTGAACTTGTGGATTTTTGAATTTTGGAGCGAGTCGGGAAATTATTTTAGTTAAGTTCTAAAAATAAGGGATTAAAATGAACTTAAGGTGAAGTTAGCGGAAATTAAGGATGAAAATTGAGGCTGAAACTTATGTTAACTTAAGGTTTAGGCTTAGCTGAATTAAAAGCTGAAAATGAGCCGAAACTTTGCTTAAATTAAGGTTTTTCTAAATTTAAGGCTTTAAGGTTGAACCTAAGGCTTAGGCTTACTAAATTTCAGGCTGAAATTATAGCTGAAACTTAGCTTAACTTAAAGGTGAAGTCAACGCTGAAATTAAGGCTTAGGTTTAGCTGAATTTGAGGCTGCAAGTAGGCCTGAAATTAAGGCTTAACTTAAGGCTGACCATAAGGCTTAGCCTTAACTCAATTTAAGGCTGAATTTAAGGAAGGCTGAATTTAAGGCTGAAACCTGTAACTTAGCTTAACTTGAAGCCTAAAACTCCCAAAAAAAATTGCAACATTTTCATACCTTCTCATAAAATTTATGTGGTCATAAAGTTTATGGAAAAAAATATTTAACAAATTTTATTTTTAATATTTTTGAAGAACAATTTTGGGATTTTTTAAAAACAATTTTTAAAAACTCACTTTTCGTCCAGTTTTCGTCATGATTCAAAATCATTCGACCAAAATTCGCTTCAATATTTCCATGACGTGGTTTTCTGTAAAATAGAAATTCGTGAAATTCAAATAAGAAAGAAAAAACTGAAGAAAACTTCAAGAAAGCACATTTTTCAAAAAAAAATTACTTGTTGAGCACCAATTCTAGTATAAAACTATCAAAAATCAATTGAACTTGTGTTACTTGTAATAGGAAAATAGATAAATATGAATTTTACAACAAGTTTCTTCGAAAAACAGCAAAAAATACGTTTTCGAAATAAAAAACAAAAAAACACGAAAATAAAAGTAAAAATGGAAGTGCGCTCCATTGATAAAAATTGCGCGCTCGTTCAAAAATTTGTGTGTTTTATTTTTTTTTGTTTTTTTATAGGGAAAAATTATCAGATAAAAGGCATATCACGCTTAGTTTCATGCAAATTTAGTTAAAAATTTTCCGGCGAGGTGAAAACAACCTTTTTGACTGAAAATACGACGTTTTTACTGAAAAACAAGCAAAAATTTGATGTTTTTCAAGAAAATCTCAATTTGGCGAGTAAAAGACTGTGATTTCCAGGATGCTTACACATTTGGTCACCCTGGCTATGGTGGACAATTTGTTCATATGGACCCAGTTTCCGAATTGGCAATAGTCTATTTGGCAAATGGTTTGAAAACTGGAACTGGAGAATTGTGTGCAACTTATATGCGACTTTTGAAGGAAACTTATAATTCGATAAGGATTTGAGAATTTAATTTTTTAAATTTTAAAAATTAAAATTTGAAATTTGAAATATTTTTTCTGTTTTTCGGGTACTTTTTGATCTCATGCATTGATAAATTTGTCATCATTTTTATTCATTTTTCGTTGAGCAACAAGGGAATGAATTATCCCAAAAATAAGCAGTCCCAAAAAATAAGCAGTCCCAAAAGTTAAGCAGTCCCAAAAGTTAAGCAGTCCCAAAAAATAAGCAGACACAAAAAATAAGCAGACACAAAAAGTTAAGCAGTCCCAAAAAATAAGCAGTCCCAAAAAAATAAGCAGTCCCAAAAAAGTTAAGCAGTCCCAAAAAATAAGCAGTCCCAAAAAATAAGCAGTCCCAAAAAAATAAGCAGTCCCAAAAAAATAAGCAGTCCCAAAAAAATAAGCAGTCCCAAAAAATAAGCAGTCCCAAAAAATAAGCAGTCCCAAAAAAATAAGCAGTCCCAAAAAATTAAACAGTCCCAAAAGTTAAGCAGTCCCAAAAAGTTAAGCAGTCCCAAAAAATAAGCAGTCCCAAAAAATAAGCAGACACAAAAAAATAAGCAGTCCCAAAAAATAAGCAGTCCCAAAAAATAAGCAGTCCCAAAAAAATAAGCAGTCCCAAAAAGTTAAGCAGTCCCAAAAGTTAAGCAGTCCCAAAAAGTTAAGCAGTCCCAAAAAATAAGCAGTCCCAAAAAATGCGCGGGCGGTTTGAATTTATTTTGTTTTCTAGAAAATTCATTTTCATTCATTTTTCGTTGAGCAAAAAAAAAGGGAATACAAATAATTATGTCTCGTAGAGTTATTACAAATTTTCAGTCAAAAAACAACATTTATGCTGTAATTCCAGCGAGTCTTGTCAATTTTTCAGCCACCGATTCATTGAAGCGAGTTGTATGATCGGGTGAGATGAATTTCAGCAATTCTCGCGCATTTTTGTAGTATTTTGTGTGGAGAGATATCTGGAATTAGGGTAATTTAGGGTGAACCTTAAATTTAAGGCTCTAAATTTAGGGTTTGGAATAAATTTAGGTCTTTAAATAAAAATTTCTAAAAAAAAACAATTTTTTTAATCTCTAAAATTTGAGCTCTAAATTTCGGCCTCTAAATTTAAATCTCTAAATTTAAGGCCTTAAAAATTAAGGTTACCTTAGTGTAGTCTCCATTCATACAATCTGTGTGAGATGAGGCGATTCGCCAGCCTTTCATTGTCAGTTCCAAAGTGTAGGGGCAGCCTGGAAAATTTGAAATTGAAAATCTTGAATTTCAGACCTGAAATTTGCCACGTGGATTTTCAGACTGTTTTTTGAACTTCAAAATTTTCCAAAGTAAATAAAAATCCAGAAATCCAAAAAAAAATACAAATTTCAATTTTCCAATTCAAAATTTGGAGAAAAAAACTCTGAAAATCTTTCAGGTTTGATTTGGAAATTTTACCTGTCAAAAAATTTTCCAAGAAAAATCTACTTTGAAAATCTGAATTTTAAAATTTAAATATTTAAAGTTTTAAAAATTTTATTTAAATTCAGAATATGAAAACTTGGCTTCAGTGAAAAAATTTTTGAATTCAAGATTTTTCAAACTTTAATTTTGTTCCCATGACAAATTCTGAAAATATTCTTTAAAAATTGGATTAAAATATGCCACGTGGATTTTTAGATTTTCAAAAAAAATTTATGAAACCAAATTTCAGAAATTCCGAAAAGAAAATTAAATTTGAAAACTGTTTTTCAACATTTTTCAAATTGAAATTCAAGCTTCAGGGAAACAATTTCAGAATTTTTTATATTTTTAAATCTAAAAATTTCAGAAATCCTACAAAATACTTCAGAGTGTCCAAAAAACCAACCTTCCTGTGTTTTAACATTAACAAAAATCAAATCACTGGTCCTCGGCAACATTTCCGAAACACTAATATCCTGAACTTCTTGCGCCAATTCATGAACAGCTGCGATTGCTTCAAGTTCGAGTGGTCCGACACCAGGACATGGTGGAAGAACACCACCTTCGATGTCATGACGACGACGATTCATATCAGCAATATCTTCCAATGATATTGGAGTTCTGTGGGGAAAAAATAATATTATGAAGAGAAAAATGAAAAACTGGGGAAGAGCACAGGAAAAAAATAATAATGATTTGGTTTTTGACCTCGAAAGCGCTCATATTTGTTTACAATTTCCCAGCTCTTCGAAACTTTTCATTCAAAAAAAAATCGAAAAAAAAAATTTCTGCGGGCAGGTGGATTCGAACCTGCATCTCATCGATGCCGGCAGAACACTCTACCACTTCGCCACGCGCACATTTCTAGCGGGAAAGCGATGCGCTATGTTTTGTGTGTGTGTCTGCTTATTTTTGGGACTGCTTATCTTTTTGGGACTGCTTAACTTTTTGGGACTGCTTAACTTTTTGGGACTGCTTATTTTTGGGACTGCTTATTTTTGGGACTGCTTATTTTTGGGACTGCTTATATTTTTGGGACTGCTTAACTTTTTTAGGACTGCTTAACTTTTTGGGACTGCTTATTTTTGGGACTGCTTATTTTTGGGACTGCTTATTTTTGGGACTGCTTATATTTTTGGGACTGCTTAACTTTTTGGGACTGCTTATCTTTTTGGGACTGCTTAACTTTTTGGGACTGCTTATATTTTTGTGTCTGCTTATTTTTGGGACTGCTTATATTTTTGGGACTGCTTATATTTTTGGGACTGCTTAACTTTTCGGGACTGCTTATATTTTTTGGACTGCTTACCTTTTTGGGACTGCTTATTTTTGGGACTGCTTATTTTTGTCTCTGCGTCTCCCAAAAAATTAAAACTCACTTTGTTGTTGACAATTTCGGACTTGTCAATTGATTGATTGTCGATGGAGCAATATCAAAAGTGAATTTTTCGTCTTGAGTTGGGCTAACTGCACGCGATGAACGGTAGACTTGAGCAGCCGCATTCCAACGAGCAGAACTGGAATTTGATTTTTTTTTGAAGGAAAATCTAGATATCTGAAAAAAACTCACTCTTGTTGTTTATAAAGTGGAGAGACTTTCAAGGTGTCAGCAAGTGTGTTGGCAGAAAGAGCTGCAAAAATTCTTTATTTTTTGTTAAAACTAGAGTCTAGTTTGATTTTTTTAAAGAATTTCCAGAAAAACTTCACAAATTCATCAGAAATTGAATTAGCAACGAAAAACGGGCAAAAAACAAAAAAAAACAACGACACTCCGCTTGCCAGTTGTTTAATATTCACAGACTGTTTGAACGAGCGGAGTGTCGTTGTTTTTTTCTAATTAAATGCGCTTCTCTAGCTTCTCTGCGTCTCTGTAAACTATATTGTCTCTAGATTTCCCAGCTTCTCTAGCCTCTCTAGCCTCTCTAGCCTCTCTAGCTTCTCTAGCCTCTCTAGCCTCTCTAGCCTCTCTAGCCTCTCTATCTCCTCTGCGTCTCTATCTACCCTAGATTCCCTAGCTTCTCTAGCCTCTCTAGCTTCTCTAGCTCCTCTGCGTCTCTAACTTCCCTAGCTTCTCTAGCCCCTCTGCGTCTCTTACCAATTGGCACAGATCCACAATAGCAATTAGCCTGTGTTGATTTTGTTGGTGTATTTGGTGGCGAATCCGGATGAACCTGTTGAAGATCCGAAGATGACATGCTGAAAAATCTGAAATTGAAATATTTTCAGAATTTTATTTTAACAAGTGTAAACAGAAAGAAAAAAGGAAAAGTAGAGGAAAAGTTCGGGTAACAAAATAAAAATTTTCTTCTTCTCTTTTTTTTTGGGGGGACAACAAACAACTGAGAGAGAGAGAGAGAGAGAATGAGAGAGCACGAGAGAAAAACAGAGAAAAAAAAGAGCAGTGTGTGTGTTTTTTTATTTTATTTTTGTGAGGAAAGGGTCAGAGATTGCGGGGAAAAAAAGATAACATGAAGGAATTTTTGGGGGATTTTTTTGGTAGATCAAAAAAGTTTTTAGAGAATTTTTCAAGTTATGAATTCTTAATTCTGAAAAATTTGAGCCAATTATTGCCACGTGGAAACTTTTTTCGGACATTTTCATAATTTTTCTGAAATTTCTGAAATCTGGGGATTTTTTGGTAGATCAAAAATGTTTTTTTCAGGGAATTTTTCATAATTTTTTTCTGAAATTTTTGAAATTTCTGAAATCTTGCCACGTGGAACCTCAAATTTTTAATTTTCAAAAAAAAAAAAGATTTTTCTGGCTTAAAATTCTTCTAGAAAATTCTGAAAATATGGATTTTGGCACCGAAAACTACCGTATTTTCATCTCAAAAAAGTTTTTAGTGAATTTTTAAGAATTTTTTTAGTTGGTGAAAGTTCTGAATTGAAATTCTAAACAAATTTGAGCCAATTATTTCCACGTGGAAACTTTTTTTTTTGAATTTTTCATAGTTTTTTTCTGAATTTTTAGATTTTCAAAAAAACAAGATTTTTCTGGCTTAAAATGTTTCTAAAAAATTCTGAAAATACAGTAATTTTTCAGAAACATTTTCATCTGAAAAAAATCAAAAATTACAGAATTTTTTCTCAAAAAAGGAGAAGAAACTACAAAGTTCTAAATTTTTCTGAAAAAAAAATCATAAATCACAAAAATAAATGAAAAACAACAAAAAATTAATCATGCATGAAAAAAAATTGTTTTTTGTCTGAAAATCTGAAAATTCTTCTAAACAAACACAAAACTTTTGTTTCCCAAAAAAAATGAAAAATTTTTGATCTCAAAAAAGAGAAGAAACTGATGAAATTGATATCAAAAATCAATAAAATCAACCAAAAAAAAATGTTTTTTTTGGGAAATGAAAAAATAAATGAACGTGACATTCAAAAACCAAAAAAAAATCGCAAAAAAATCTGGAAAAAAAAAATTCATTTTGTTTTTAGGAGAAATTAGGAAATTGGATAACTACCAAAAATTTACAGTAGGTTTTTTTGGGGAAAAAAATGAGAGTTAGAGACGCAGAGAAATTAGACAGCTAAAGAGTTAGAGATGCAGAGAAATCAGATAGCTAGAGAGTTAGAGACGCAGGGAAGTTAGAAAGTTAGAGACGCAGAGAAACCAGGTATTTTGAAGGTTAGAGATGCAGAGAAATTAGACAGCTAGAAGGTTAGAGACGCAGAGAAACTAGAAAACTACAAGAGGTTAGAGACGCAGAGAAATCATACAAAAATATACATATTTCTGAGAAAATCATAAAATTTTGATGTAAACCAGACATTTTTTGCATTGTACGATTTTTTCTTTGTTTCTGTACAATTTTACCGTAACCTACAGTAACCCGAGACCAAGTTTTGTACAAATTTTTGAACTTCCAATCCAATTTGATGACAAAAACCAGTTTGTTTCACAAAAAAACAAGTTAGACGAACTTTGAATCACCTTTTTCCCAAAAAAAATGAAAATAAATAGTTTTGGCAGCAAGTTTGCTCCATTGATAATCTCTGCAAGACGCTGAGAAATTCGAAAAATTTGTGCGTTTTTTTTTACTTTTTTTCCAAAAAATAAATAAATTCGTCACAGTTTTTTGTTTTGAAAAGAAATGAAATGAAAATAAAAATAATTAATTTCGATTCCTATTGTTTTCATTTTCTTTTCACTTTTTTCATATTTAATATTATATCATTTCGATGATTTTTTCATTTTTCCATCAAAAATTGTGTTTTTTTTCGCCGCGCGGCATTTATTTACCTGATATTTGATATTTCTGTTCCGGTTGACCGGAAATTTCAAAACACTGTGTTTCTTTTCACTTTTTTATTTTTTATTGTGCATAGTTTGGTGCAAAATTTGAAAAATCCAAGCGCGCCATTTAAATATGATATTTTGGACTGCTTAAAAAAACGCGCGAGTGGCCGAGTGGTTAGCATTCGCGTCTGTTGTTCGCTAGGCGAGGGTTCGACCCCCACCCGGCGCACATGTTTTTTTTATTTTTTCCTGAATTGTTGCATCATTAATTGAAACTCATTCATAGGAACAATTTTTTTCATTTCTCATTGTTCCCACAAAAAAAAATGTATAAAAGTTCAGTTCAAAATATTTTTTTCAGAATAAAAAATGATTAATTGGCAAGCATATTTGTATGGAACAATAAGTGTGACAATTGTTTCGTTATTATCATTGGGAGGAGCTGTGATTGCACCATTGCTCAGATCAGAGACGAAATATAGATGGCTTCATTTCTTCATCGCAATGGCTGTGGCAACATTGAGCAGCGATGCGATTCTTCACATAATTCCCGAAATTCTTGGAATTCATTCACATTCACATGGAAATGAACTTGGGCATGGACATGAAGAACATGAAGATCACGATCACGATCACGATCATAATCATAATCATGGATCCCTGGCTTGGTATGAAATCAGCAAAGATCGGCTTATTCTACTTCGTCTCTCTTTGGTTTGCCTGTCAATTTATGTGCTGTACTTTTTCGAATTCATCATTTTCTATCGAAATCCACAGGTAACTACTTTATTGGGAGCCGCACAGTCTTTTAACACAGGCGATACAAAAATAAGCAGTCCCAAAAATAAGCAGTCCCAAATTTCTCTGCTTCTCTGCGTCTCTTGTTGGTTAGCATACAGAGAGATAAATAAGCAGACACAAAAAATAAGCAGTCCCAAAAAATAAGCAGTCCCAAAAATAAGCAGTCCCAAATTTCTCTGCTTCTCTGTGTCTCTTGTTGGTTAGCATACAGAGAGATAAATAAGCAGACACAAAAAATAAGCAGTCCCAAAAAATAAGCAGTCCCAAAAATAAGCAGTCCCAAATTTCTCTGCTTCTCTGCGTCTCTTGTTGGTTAGCATACAGAGAGATAAATAAGCAGACACAAAAAATAAGCAGTCCCAAAAAATAAGCAGTCCCAAAAAATAAGCAGTCCCAAATTTCTCTGCTTCTCTGCGCCTCTCATTGATTAGCATGCAGAGAGACAAATAAGCAGACCCACACACAAAACATAGCGCTTGGCCTTCCCGTTTTTTGTCGAGCACCCTTCTAACCGAAAATTTGAATTTTTTGCAGAACCAAAGTGAATATGAAAATGCGAAATCCAGTGATAGTCACGAATCGAATAATAATGAGATCAAAATTGTGAGTTTTCCGGGGGATTTAAAGGTGGAGTCCGAGCAAAAAATAAGTTGTGCTGATTTTAAAGAGCATGTTCTAATTAGTACAATCCTCGAAGGATTTTTTCTGGAAGCTTCTCAAACATTAATTAAAAAATTACAAAGTTCGAAAAAACAGTGAGAAAAAATTTTTGTTACAAAAATGTTCAATTTCAGAGCAAAGACGAGATCAGCACAACAAAAAGTGTGAGTGAAGAATCGAATAACAATGATTATTCGGAAAATCGATTGAAAGGTGGACATGAATTGGTTACGATTAGTGAAACAAATAATGAAGGTGGAACTATTTGTGGATTAAAGGTAAGAAGTTCTAGATCTTAAAGATCAGGGGATAAGAGAATCAGATTTTCTAGCTTGATGCAAAAATTCAGAAAATTTCGATAAGTAAATATGAAATCCCATTTAAAAATTAGTTTTTGGGACTGCTTAACTTTTTGGGACTGCTTAACTTTTGGGACTGCTTATTTTTTTGGGACTGCTTAACTTTTTGGGACTGCTTAACTTTTTGGGACTGCTTAAGTTTTTGGGACTGCTTAACTTTTTGGGACTGCTTAACTTTTTGGGACTGCTTATTTTTTTGTGTCTGCTTATTTTTGGGACTGCTTATTTTTAGGACTGCTTAACTTTCGGAACTGCTTATTTTTGGGACTGCTTAACTTTTTTCAAACCTGTCGTCAACGCGGAGTCTCGTTGTTTTTTCTCCGGTTTTTTGGAGGGAAAATGGGAATTTTCATACAAAAACTGGAATTTTTCTGGTGATGGAAAAATAAAAAAATAATTCGACAATTTTGCAGCCTCGCGCAGTCATCATTCTTTTCGGCGATGGTGTTCACAACTTCGTAGATGGTGTGGCAATCGGCGCATCATTCCTCCATTCCTACAATCTCGGCTTCATCACATCAATCGCTGTTATCTGCCACGAACTTCCGCATGAAATTGGCGATCTTGCAGTTTTAGTCGATTCTGGTTTATCCATGTGCAAAGCGCTGATTCTCAACCTAATATCGGCTCTCACTGCATATGCTGGATTATATTTTGCTCTTTTGATTGGTGAAAACAACGAGGTCAAGATTATTTTGCTCGCAATCACTGGTGGAATGTTTTTATATGTTGCATGGGTTGATATGTTGTCGCATTTGAAACATGAAAGATCTTCGAATGATCATTGGTTTCTGACGTGTTCTATTCAATTTCTTGGGTTTATTTTCGGGTTTTTATTGATTTTTTCACTTGGATGGTTTGAAGGAGTAATTAAAGAGACGTGGCTTTGAATATTTGGTTTTTTTTGCCTAAAAAATAAATATTTTCCACGAAAAACTTTTATTTTTCTGTTTTTTTTCTATTTTTCAGCCTTAAAATTTGAAAAAAAAATATTTCAAAAAAGTAATTTTTCATTGAAAAAACCGGAAAATCCGGAATTTTGAAAAATAATTTTTATTTTTCTAGTTTTATTCATTGTTAACTTTTTGGGACTGCTTATTTTTGGGACTGCTTAACTTTTTGGGACTGCTTAACTTTTTGGGACTGCTTAACTTTGAAAAATAATTTTTATTTTTCTAGTTTTATTCATTGTTATTTTTCTGAAAATATTCTGTAAAAAATTCATTCATTCTAAACAAAAACTTGCAAATTCCCATCAACAAAACTCCAAAAATCGCCAAAATTTCGCATTTTTTGCTCACAAAACCATACCGTACTTCGACAAACTTGCAGATCCCTAAAAAAATCACATTTTTTTCAGTTCAGAAATTTTTTTTTTCAAATTTGATGTAACTTACACCAAATCCTGCACACATTTTTTGACTTCTCGTATGATTTTCGGGTTGAAAATTGGTGGATTTTTGGGGAACACGTGGCGTATAATTTGGTGTAATTTATCGATTTTTTGGGGCGATTTGAAGATTGAAAAGTTTAGGGAGATTTCGGGCGAATTTGGTTCGGTGTAGGCGTTTTGGCGAAAATGAAGAAGAGCCGCAGAGTTCTGGAAAATTTTTAGGCTTAGCTAAGGTTATTTTTTTTAGGCTTAGGCTTAGCTAAAAATTAGGCTTAGCTAAGGTTTTAGGCTTAGGCTTAGCTAAGGTTATTTTTTTAGGCTTAGGCTTACCACATTTTTGGTCACAATTTTCCTTCCACCAACAAATTTCTGAATCGAATGTGTGCACAAAACATCCACCTCCGCCACTTTGAAAATCAATTTGGGTGGTCCCTTTTTCCGCATAAACACCGGCCTCAAAACACCGTGAAAATCCAAAGTCTCGATTTTCGGGTAGAATTTGACGAAGAAATGGGGAAAACTGAGGGCTCCGATGAAATTTGAAGGAGCACTGAACTCATTTTCAATAAATTCCAGAGTTGTTTGATTTTTGCTCCGCGGAGCCACGAGAATTTCATCGAAATCCGAAATTGCGCCGAATTTCGTGTCGATTTCCAAAACACACAAATTTTGCGATAAAGTATGACCGCTTCGATAGGATGAAGAATCGGGGCTTGGAAATCGGTGGCGATTTTTTGGCGAGGAAAGTTCGCCGAATTTTGGCCATGGGATGATTCGGAGGATTTGAAGGTTCTCGTAGAATTTCAGCAATTTTCGAACGGGTTTCGTTGCCGAGTGATAGTAGATAATGAATTTTGAAGCACCTTGGGCTCGCCAAGCCTGAAAATTTAGAATTTAAAAACAAAAAAAAATTGCGGCGGGTGAGGGTCGAACCCTGGGTCTGCCAGAAAAACTAATTTTCTATGCAGACACAAAACACAAAATAAGCAGTCCCAAAAAAATAAGCAGACACAAAAATAAGCAGTCCCAAAAAGTTAAGCAGTCCCAAAAAGTTAAGCAGTCCCAAAAAAAAGGCAGACACAAAAAATAAGCAGTCCCGAATTACTCTGCTTCTCTGCGTCTCTCGTTGATTAGCATGCAGAGAGACAAATAAGCAGTCCCAAAAAATAAGCAGTCCCAAAAAATATAAGCAGTCCCAAAAAATAAGCAGACCCAAAAATAAGCAGTCCCAAAAAATAAGCAGTCCCAAAAAATAAGCAGTCCCAAAAAATAAGCAGTCCCAAAAAATAAGCAGTCCCAAAAAGTTAAGCAGTCCCAAAAAGTTAAGCAGTCCCAAAAAAAGGCAGACACAAAAAATAAGCAGTCCCGAATTACTCTGCTTCTCTGCGTCTCTCGTTGATTAGCATGCAGAGAGACAAATAAGCAGTCCCAAAAAATATAAGCAGTCCCAAAAAATAAGCAGACCCAAAAATAAGCAGTCCCAAAAAATAAGCAGTACCAAAAAATAAGCAGTCCCAAAAAATAAGCAGTCCCAAAAAATAAGCAGTCCCAAAAAGTTAAGCAGTCCCAAAAAGTTAAGCAGTCCCAAAAAAAGGCAGACACAAAAAATAAGCAGTCCCGAATTACTCTGCTTCTCTGCGTCTCTCGTTGATTAGCATGCAGAGAGACAAATAAGCAGTCCCAAAAAATATAAGCAGTCCCAAAAAATAAGCAGACCCAAAAATAAGCAGTCCCAAAAAATAAGCAGTACCAAAAAATAAGCAGTCCCAAAAAATAAGCAGTCCCAAAAAATAAGCAGTCCCAAAAAGTTAAGCAGTCCCAAAAAGTAAAGCAGTCCCAAAAAAAAGGCAGACACAAAAAATAAGCAGTCCCGAATTACTCTGCTTCTCTGCGTCTCTCGTTGATTAGCATGCAGAGAGACAAATAAGCAGTCCCAAAAAATATAAGCAGTCCCAAAAAATAAGCAGTCCCAAAAAATATAAGCAGACACAAAAAATAAGCAGACACAAAAAGTTAAGCAGTCCCAAAAAAATAAGCAGTCCCAAAAAATAAGCAGTCCCAAATTTCTCTGCTTCTCTGCGTCTCTCGTTGATTAGCATGCAGAGAGATAAATAAGCAGTCCCAAAATAAGCAGTCCCAAATTTCTCTGCTTCTCTGCGTCTCTCGTTGATTAGCAGGCAGAGAGATAAATAAGCAGTCCCAAAAATAAGTTAGCGCGCTTGAAATTCCGAAACTCACCTCAATAAAAAGCAACACATTGTGCAATTCCGAATAAAAATAAACCGGTTGTACACAAATCGTCAACCCATCTTTCTTCTCAATTTCAACAATTCTAATATTCTCTGCTGAAAATCTCAAAATCCTTCCAGGTTCTTCCAAAAACAGCTCCAATTTCTCTGGAATCTCCCGAATTTCATTGATAATATCCGCCTCAAAAATATACGAATTATAAAAACAATTTTTGGCCCAATGCCAAGGGCATTCTCCTTCAGTCGGTCTTCCAAAAAACTTCAAATCCTCCACAAAACTCCCATTTTTCCTGGTTAATTTTGCATTGAAATGAAACGATTTGTGAACACATGGATTCATTGAGAATAGTCGAATCTTCCCGATTTTCTGGTCGATGTAGCAAGTTTTATAGAATTTGATAGGGATTTTTTCGATTTTTCGAGTTATCGCAACTTTTTTGGGGTAATTTTGATTGAAAAATCCACCGAAATAGAATAGAGATCCAAAAATAAATAGAGAAAATATAAGTTTTCGCATTGTAAAAAATAAAAATATGAAGAAATGTTTTGCACAGCGTTCTAAAAGCCAATTATGAAAAACTCTGTCAGATTGCAGCCATTTTTTGTAATAAAAATGGGCCGCGAAAAATGTTTAGTTTTGATAAATTGGGCAGCTGTCCGAAAGAATAATAATATAATACAACTTTTTTTTTTGACACATCTGGTTGGTTAGACAAAGTTTGGGGCACACTTACTACTCATAAACAATGGGAAAATTAGGAATTGAAGCAATTATTTTAATGAGAAATGACTAATTCTAATGTTTTGAATTTTTTCGAAGAGCGAAAACACTGCGAAAAAAAATTTCAATATTTTTGTGTCTGCTTATTTTTTGTGTCTGCTTATATTTTTGGGACTGCTTATTTTTGGGACTGCTTATTATTTTGGGACTGCTTATTATTTTGGGACTGCTTATTTTTTGGGACTGCTTAACTTTTTGGGTCTGCTTATTTTTGGGACTGCTTATTTTTGGGACTGCTTATTTTTTGTGACTGCTTATTTTTCAACATCTTTCAAAATTTCCAAATGACAAACCTTATTAGCGATTCCAGCCAAACCTAATCCAAAACATCCTTTTTCTCCATTTGTTCCTGAAGGTGCTTGTCCTTCTTCTTCAGCCAAATCTTTCAAGAAATCCGGAAATTTCAGCCTTTTTTGTTTATAAATATAGTTGGCAATCCGTTTCTTCATAATTTTCATAATATCTTCTAGCATATCGAAATTAATAACATGTTGAATTCCTTGAAAATCGAGAACAAAAACATCTTTTTCATCATTTTTTTCCGATTATCAACATCGATTTTCTGAAAAATGAACAATTATATGATGAAAACGTGAACTTTGACGTGGCAATTTGAAAAACAATTTTAATTTTCTATAGAAAATGTTACTTAAAAATTCAATAAGTTCACGCAAAAATAATCACAAAACATTGAAAATGGAAGAAGATCCCCTATTGCGTCAGCACTCTCCACACTCCACACACTCTCTCTTCTTCTCTCTCTCTCTCATCCGTCTCTTCAGCAAACCGCACTCTCTCATCTTTTTTTGCGCTTGTTTTTTGCTGAAAAATGCTGGAAATTTGAATTTTTGTAAGTAAATCGAATATGGAGAAGACAGAGGAAGGAAAATTGAAGGCTATTCCAAGTTGTTTGATGAAATATGGTTGAGAATGAAAGGAGCTGGAGCTCTTTTTAAAAAAATTGAGCAAAAATATCATTTTTGACCCAGGAAAGCTGATAAAATGCACTTTTAAGCTTTTAAAACATTGAAATAGGACTTCTCAAGTATGTGGAATCAATAATTCACGAAATTAAAAAAAAACACTTTTTTATTTCGTGAAATACTGCTTAACCGCCTTCAAACGAATAAAAATCAAAAAATAATAAATAATTTATTTGAAAATTCAACAAAAATAGAAATATTACTTATTTAATAACATATCTGTTCATCATTAACCGTACGAATTTCAATTTCATGAATTGTAAAATGGGCGGCACCAAATTCAATCGATTTATCGTGTAACATAACCAGTGAAAAAGATCTTGCACCAATATCCAATGGAAACATCACTTTTTTCGGGGACGTGTCCAAAACTCGCGGTCCAGATAATTCATGACAAAATGTGGGATCAGTTGTGGCTTCTGGGCAAAGGAGAACACGTGAGCCGAACGTTGATTGGGATATTGTGATCATGAGGATTGATGGGTAGGCAAGATCGAATAGGGGGCTGTGAATGACTGAGCGAATTCCACCACCAGAAAGTGTTACGGTTGCACCATTTGGTGTGATTTGAACTGGAAGATCGCCCGCTTTTTCGATTGCTGATTCGTATTGACAAAGTGAGTCTTTGAAATTACAGGCTAATTGATCGCAGACTGTTTGTTCCGCGGTTTTGAGGGGACAGAATTCGCCGGATGTTTTGATGGATTTTACGATGACCACTGCGTTTGCACGAGAAGACGCTTCGATGGTGACGTGGAATGGGACGGTTGAACTGACGCCGATTGAAACTATACCATCTGATGTTGCACCATCGACACATTGATCAAGAGCGCAGATGCGGATTTGAGCATCTTCAGATCTGAAAAAAACAATTTTAAAACAAGTTGGGGTGGGGTCGAACCCTGGTTCTGCCAGCCCAACACAGAAACACGCAGACACAAAAATAAGCAGTCCAAAAAATAAGCAGACACAAAAAGTTAAGCAGTCCCAAATGTCTCTGTTTCTCTGCGTCTCTCGTTGATTAGCATGCAGAGAGATAAATAAGCAGTCCAAAAAATAAGCAGACACAAAAAGTTAAGCAGTCCCAAATTTCTCTGCTTCTCTGCGTCTCTCGTTTATTGGCATGCAGAGAGATAAATAAGCAGTCCCAAAAATAAGCAGACACAAAAATAAGCAGTCCCAAAAAATAAGCAGACACAAAGTTAAGCAGTCCCAAAAAGTTAAGCAGTCCCAAATTTCTCTGATTCTCTGCCTCTCTCGTTGATTAGCATGCAGAGAGATAAATAAGCAGACACACACACACACAAAACATAGCAAAAAAACCAAACTCACTTCATATAAGTCACATCAATTTGTCCATTATAAGAACACGTAACTTGTCGACTTTTCAAAACACTCATTGTAACATTTTGCAATAAAAAAAGAGCAACATTTCCCTTTGCTGGAAAATTGCGAGGAATCGGGAACAAATTCGAATCTCTTGGCATAACTCCATATTTAACAATTCCATCATAATTCACCCATTGACTACAATAATCCTTACTGAAATCACAATCCAATGATAAATCATATGGAACATATCGGCCAGCACCGGGTTGAAGGCCGAATATTTGATGAATTGTTGGTGGATTGATGGTGGTGAGAATTGGTGGAGCTGGTTCGGAACATAACAATCCGCTGACTTTTAATTCGGAAATTGCGATTAGACCGATCGAATTTTCATCGAAGGCAATGATGGCGATTGTGAAGCGGAAAGGTTTTGAATATGAATCGAGATCGATTGAAATTGGACCAGGTTGATCATTTGGTTCCAAATATGCGCAACTTAGAGCAATTCCATCTTCATCGATTGCACAAATTTCTGCTTGAGTTCCGGTTTTCATCCAATATCTGCAAAAATATTTAGATTTTTTGGGACTGCTTAACTTTTTGGGGCTGCTTATTTTTGGGACTGCTTAACTTTTTGGGACTGCTTAACATTTTGGGACTGCTTATTTACTTCTCTGGGACTGCTTATTTATCTCTCTGCATGCTAATCAACGAGAGACGCAGAGAAGCGGAGAAATTTGGGACTGCTTATTTTTGTGTCTGCTTATTTTTGTGTCTGCTTATTTTTCGGGACTGCTTATTTTTTGGGACTGCTTATTTTGGCTCTGTTCGGAAATAAAGGGTTTTCCGAAAATAAAGAGTTTTAGAGAAAATAAAGGGTTTTTCAGAAAATAAAGGGTTTTTCCGAAAATAAAGGGTTTTACAGAAAATAAAGGGTTTTTCAAGAAAAAATGGTTTTAAGAGCCCGAAAAAGTAAAAAGAACTTCCCAATAAAACCCTTTATTTTCTGAAAAACCCTTTATTTTCTCTAAAACCATTTATTTCCGAACAGAGCCCTTATTTTTTGGGACTGCTTATTTTTGTGTCTACTCATTTTCTAAATAAATAACCCTACCTCATCGAAATAGTCGTCGTCCTTTGTGAACATGGAATAACCTGACTAGAAAGTGTTGAATAAGGCCGAGGTGAGAAAACATCAACCGCCAAAAACAGAAAAGACGAATTGGGATGCGATTGATTAGCCGAAGTCTCAAAAATATCGGCCCATCTGTCGACAGTTCGACCAACTCGCCATTCGGAAAGTCGCGATTTTCCCTGATTTTCCCAGCGACAACTTCGAAGTGGACGTTCGCAACTCAAATCCGACATTTTTTCGAGCGCTGTTTCTTCGAATGGCGGAACGATTAGTGAGGAAAAATATGAGGGAAAGGCTGGAAATTTCAATTTTTTGGTGAATTTTCTATTTCTCTCCGAAAAACTTACGACTTTGCTGACAAATATTTCCAAAATATCGAATATGATCAATCATTGCAAAACTTCCAACAGTATTATCTTTCAAATCAAAAGCTCGAATCGCAATTCGAAAAGGCTCCTTTAATCGGTGGAATTTCCACTCGACATTCCTCAGCAGCTTTCGAACCGCCCAAAAAATCACATTTCATTTTTGGTCTCATCAAAACTTGTAAATGTCTTCTTCGATTCATTGCTCGCAAAATGATCACTTCAATTTGTGCATGATTATAAAGCCAATAATTGAAAGTGAAGTTTGAAAATCCTTTTTGACACGCAATTGGAGCACTGGTTATCACAGCACCTTGAGCAGTTTGCGTGGTATTTCCAGCAATTAGAAAATGTTCGCCTTTTGGGATTTTCGGGTTTCCTGGTTGGATTTGAACTGGCAATGATTTATCGTCGGTTTTCTGTGGGAAAAATTTAAAATATTAGAAAAAAATACTTTTTTGACAACTAAAAAATACCTGAAAATACCACCAATCACTTGTATCCAATAAATCATCAGTTGGTGCATTTCTCCACGAGCACTGCTCCGATTCAAAATCGCAATTCAGCTCATCCGGCGATTCGATATACGTGGCAAAATTCACCGGTTCTGCAAGAACTCAGGGAAACGAATGCTCCGGAGCGAGCCCCAAATGCCAGGGGCATGAATCGAATCCGCCCCATTTCGGCCCCAATTATACAATAATCCGGGCAAAAATAGGGGCGAATTAGGGCAAACTGAAAATATCGTCCCCAAGAAAAAACTGCACCGGAGCGGGCTCCAATTTCAGGTTCAAAAATCGAAAATGCCCCATTTTTAAACTCCAATCCTTTAAAACTCTTTGGGAAAATGAAGGAGAAATGCAATTTACCGTTGGTACAGTAACCTCTTCTGACTGAAGTTCATCGAATCTGACTGAAGTTCAATGAAGTTCATCGAATGACTGAAGTTCATCGAAAAGAAAAAAAAGTAATCAGAACTACTTTAACCGCGAAACAATATAAAAAACCCTATTTTTTCAAGCTGATTCCTGATATTTCGGAAACTATTCGAACATTTTGGAAAGAAATAGTGCAGGAATTCAACCAAATGGCGATTTCCGATTCTGAGTTTCACAAAGTAAAATTCACTTTTTCTTGTAAATTAAAAACTCTGTGGAAGGTTAAAAGTGTATATTTAGTATTAGTAACTATCCCCTCAAAATACTGCATGAAAAACTTCTGAAAGAATTGAGTTCCTATCGCACACTCGCGCATTTTTCACATGCGAATTTATCTATGCAATTTGAGACATCGCCCAGGGTATGCAGGTTAGCGCAGTGGTAAAATTATTCAGGTTCAATTCAATGGGAAGCACAAAGTGAAAGAAGTTCGAGGAATAGTGAGAGCAACTGGGGCAAAACATCAGCGCTCCAAATGTTGCCCCGATTTCGTTTTCGAAAAAAACTCAGTTTTGCCCCAATTCGCCCAAAATTTGACCCCAATTTGCGCCCCAAATAATTTGGATTTGCTCCGGAGCGCGCTCCGGGGGCCGAAATCAGGGCGCGCTCCGGAGCATTCGTTTCCCTGAGAATGATGTGAATTTTTCAAAAAAAGACGCACGCAAACGTGGTGTCAGCGCGGAGTATCGTTGTTTTCTTTTTATTTTTTTTGGGGGGAGAAATGCCAATTTTCATTTGAAAAATGCAATTTTTGTGCCTGCTTATTTTTGGGACTGCTTATTTTTTGGGACTGCTTAACTTTTTGGGACTGCTTAACTTTTTGGGGCTGCTTATTTTTTGGGACTGCTCATCTTTTTGGGACTGCTTATTTATCTCTCTGCATGCTAACCAACGAGAGACGCAGAGAAGCAGAAAAATTTGGGACTGCTTAACTTTTTGGGGCTGCTTATTTTTTGGGACTGCTTAACTTTTTGGGACTGCTTAACTTTTTGGGACTGCTTAACTTTTTGGGACTGCTTATTTTTGGGACTGCTTAACTTTTTGGGACTGCATGCTAACCAACGAGAGACGCAGAGAAGCAGAAAAATTTGGGACTGCTTATTTTTTGGGACTGCTTATTTTTTGGGACTGCTTATTTTTGGGACTGCTTATCTTTTTGGGACTGCTTATTTATCTCTCTGCATGCTAACCAACGAGAGACGCAGAGAAGCAGAAAAATTTGGGACTGCTTAACTTTTTGGGACTGCTTATTTTTGGGACTGCTTATTTTTTTGGGACTGCTTAACTTTTTGGGACTGCTTATTTTTTGGGACTGCTTATTTTTTGGGACTGCTTATCTTTTTGGGACTGCTTATTTATCTCTCTGCATGCTAACCAACGAGAGACGCAGAGAAGCAGAAAAATTTGGGACTGCTTATTTTTGGGACTGCTTATTTTTTGGGACTGCTTAACTTTTTGGGACTGCTTATTTATCTCTCTGCGTGCTAACCAACGAGACGCAGAGAAGCAGAGAAATTTGGGACTGCTTATCTTTTTGGGACTGCTTATTTTTTGGGACTGCTTATTTTTTGGGACTGCTTATTTTTTTGGAAAACTGAAATTTTTCAAAGAGAAACTGCATTTTTCTATGAAAATTGCCGAAATTTTCAGTGAATTATCAAATTTTCTAAAAACTTACCAGCTTCAATTAATTCTCCCCGATTATCGGGTCGAATTCCCAAATACGCATCCAAATATCGCAATTCTTTTTCGAATTGTGGATGACAAGTTTCGCCGAATTTCAGCAAAAATACTAAAAATACCAGAAAATTCCTCATTTTTTATGGGTGGATAAGGATAATAAGAGGGGAAAAGCGATAAAGTGAAATCAATCCGAGTGAAAAACTGGATTTTTTTTCGCTTCGTTCCGATTTGGGCAAAAAGATATTTATTTTTCCGTAAAAATCAATCGTTTATTAATGACGCAAAGAATAATATTACTACAGAGATAAATAAAATAAATATGTACTTTTCGAAAAAATTCCCTATCACAGTAAGGCAATAAATAAATATTTTTACAACAAAAACAAAAAAATCCCTAAATTGGGTTGTGTTAAAGAGATTTTAGTTAGAAAACCTCCCAGGAAAAAAATAGGTACCCATAAAAATATCTGAAAATCGCTGAAAATCTCAAAAATTGTCTATTCATCCTTCATCATCCGTCACATTTTGTCCCAACAATTTCAAATTCTTCCGATAACTCGACATTTTATTGTGTTGATCCGCCAATAACATGAGCAATTCTTCTTGTTCTTGTTTGAGTCGCGATAATTCTTCGATTTCAGTTGGATTTTCAGCAGGCTGCAAAATATTTTGAAAATTATTTTGGGGCGAAAAATCAATAATTTGTTTACTTTTCCATTTGCGATGACACCATTTGAAAGTTGGTTTTTGTGATTGTTCTTCCAATTTTCGATTTGCTTCAGCGAGAAGATTTTCGGTTTTTTGGAGAGATTCTTTGAGTTGCGCATTTTCAGTCGTGTAATAGAGAATCTGTAGAGGAAAACTATTTTTTTAATGAATAAAAAACATAATTTTTCCAATGTTTAGGTTAGAGACAACGTGAAAATGAGAGAATGTAGACAGAAAATACAATTTCTCTCAATCTTACATTATCTCTAACCATTTTTGGACGTTTTTCGAGAATTTCGGGATTTTTATTTGTGAAAAATCCAGATTCAACTCAAAATTCATCCATTTTTCAATCAAATCACAATTTTGGTCAGATTTTGTTCAAAATTTGGCCAAAAAAACTTGAATTGAGGAAATTTCGGTTAATTTTCGAATAAAAAACAAGATTCTGCATTTTTGAAGTCAAAATTCCGCCATTTTTTTCATCAAATCACTGTTTTGGCCAGATTTTGTTCGAAATTTGATTCTAAAAAACTCGGATTGAGGAAATTCTGGTCAATTTTTGACTGAAAATAAAATTTTTGCATTTTTCAACTCAAAATTCGGGCAATTTTTGATAAAACCACAGTTTTGGCCAGTTTTTGTTCAAAATTTGGCCAAAAAAAAACCTCCGATTGAGGAAATTCTGGTCAATTTTTGCCTGAAAAACGAATTCAAGTCAAAAATCGGTCAGAATTTGGCCAAAAAACCTCGGATTCTGGTCATTTTTCTGCATTTTTTTCAAAAATTCGAATTTCCCCCACAAAAATGCCCACCGTTTGCGATTGTTGTTCAAAAGCCTGATATCCAAATCCCAACTGCTGCTCAAGTTCCCCAATTTGCTGCTGCAATTGCCCAATTCCAACCTCCGCACCATTCGGCAATTGTCCCAGTTGATAATTCTGCCATTGTGCCGCCCATTGTTTATACCTTTCCGCTTCCGCAAACCATTGTTGCGTCAATCTTTGCGCTTCCGCGAGTTGACTATTCAATGTCTCAACTTGCACATGAATTCCACAATTTTTCTCTAATTTCTCTCTCAAATCCTCAACTTCTTTCTCATATTTCTCATTATTTTTCAATTTTTCCACCTCCAAATTCGTTCTTTTCGCATCCGCCTTCAAAATTGCAATCTCTTCATCTTGCCTTTTAATCAATTCCTTAAACGATTGTATAATACTATCATTATTTGTTGTTCCATTAAAATCTCCATTCGGTCGAAGTTGTTTGATCAAAGTTCCCTCCAGTGATTTAAAAAGCTTCACAAAATAAAAATCGAGAAACAATTCTTGACCGAGTTTCGCAATTGGTTGTGGTTTTTGTGCGGCTTTTACAAATTGCTCAGTTCGAGATAAACCTTCTAATGCACTTAGCACAACTTCTTTTCCAACTCTTCTTTCAATCAATGCTTCCATTGATGTTCGAGCATCTTTATCTTCCAGATTTTTAAGGCAAGCGAGGAGAACAAATGCGAGAAGACCTCGAAGTGCTTGTTGTTCACTTTCACTTCCTTCGCCACATTCATCAACTGCAAAAAATCGATAATTTTTGGTTTTAAAAAATATTTTGGGATTTTTTGGCTTATCAAAAAATGATTCGATTCTAATCTTGAAAAAATTCCAATAGTTATCAAATCTTAGATTTAGCTTAGTTCAACTATTGTCTAGTTTGATGAAAAAAATTAACTTTTGGGTCTGCTTATTTTTTGGGACTGCTTATTTTTTGGGACTGCTTAACTTTTTGGGACTGCTTAACTTTTTGGGACTGCTTAACTTTTTGGGACTGCTTAACTTTTTGGGACTGCTTAACTTTTTGGGACTGCTTATCTTTTTGGGACTGCTTAACTTTGTGTTAACTTTGTCTGCCTATTTTTAGGAATTTTTCATAATTTTCTCAAAACCCTCACCAATATTCGTCGTCAAATATTGCAAATTCTCCTCCTTTCTCCATAAAAATCGCCACCGCTTTCGGGCAATTCACAAGCCACGTGCCAAGCAACATCAACAATCCCGCCCTCATTTGTGGTCGTCGATTGCCCATTGAGACGACTAATTGAGACACGTGGGAGATAAGAGATAGTGCCGGTTCACCATTTGCAACAGTTAGCTGAACTCGAAGAAGTTGTTCGCTGAAACAAAAAAAAATGTGGGGATTTGGGGAAAAATATCGAGAAGACGAAGCAGACAACAATTTTCGGTTTGAAATTCGCTGCGAGACCTCAAATGGCGATAGATTTTTTGGGACTGCTTATTTTAGTGTCTGTTTATTTTTTGGGACTGCTTAACTTTTTGGGACTGCTTATTTTTTGGGTCTGCTTATTTTTTTGGGACTGCTTAACTTTTGGGACTGCTTAACTTTTTGTGTCTGCTTATTTTTGGGACTGCTTATTTATCTCTCTGCATGCTAATCAACGAGAGACGCAGAGAAACAGAGAAATTTGGGACTGCTTATTTTGGGACTGCTTAACTTTTTGGGACTGCTTATTTATCTCTCTGCATGCTAATCAACGAGAGACTGCAGAGAAACAGAGAAATTTGGGACTGCTTAACTTTTTGTGACTGCTTATTTTTTGGGACTGCTTATTTTTGGGACTGCTTATTTTTGTATCTGCGTCTCCTACAAAAAATACAAACCTCAAATGATCAACTTGATACAAGCAATGTAAAAGCACAGTACTACCAAACCATACTTGCAGTGCTTCCGAAGACGAAACCGCCTGACAAATCAATCCGCCAGTCGTAAAACTCTCCTCCTTCTGTCCAGATTGTGGTAAAAGTGTTTCAATAATCTTCGTTTTACCAAACTCATTATCGAACAAGTACGATAAAAAGCAATAGAAAACCGCGCAACGAAGTTTGAACGGTTGTTTTTCGGTTGTCATTGAGATGAGCAATACGAGAAGTGAGGAGCGGGGTTGTTGAGAATTGTTTTCCGGTGCGGCGAGCGCGGTGTTGGCAAAATATTCTTGATTCGTGTAATTCCCACGAATCGCTTCAGCTACAACGATAACAGATTCAGTGAGGATTTCAACAGAAGATCCAACTTCGGAGAGAAGAATTCGACATAATTCAGCAAGAATTTCTGGAAAAAAACAATTTTTATATTTAAATTCACAACTTTCTTCAAAAACTCACTTGATTGATAGAGAACTTTTTGCGCGGCATGCACATTTTGCGAAGTATTCTCAGTGCTCACAAGTGCTCGAATAATTTGCAGCAAAAATATGACATTTGCTGTTCTTTGTTTTGCCCATTCAGCCGTATCCATTTCTTCCTCTTGATCTTCATGTCCATAGAGGAATGTGTGCAAAATCAAACCAAGTCGTGAAATTAGGCTGAAAGATACAAACTTTTGTATAGATATATATTTTAGAAATAAGCAGTCCCAAGGAGATAAGCAGTCCCAAAAATAAGCAGTCCCAAATTTCTCTGCTTCTCCGCGTCTCTCGTTGTTTAGCATGCAGAGAGATAAATAAGCAGTCCCAAAAAGTTAAGCAGTCCCAAGGAGATAAGCAGTCCCAAAAGTTAAGCAGTCCCAAGGAGAAGCAGATACAAAATTGCTCTGCTTCTCTGCGTCTCTCGTAGATTAGCATGCAGAGAGATAAATAAGCAGTCCCAAAAAGTTAAGCAGTCCCAAAATCTCACTTATTCTCTCTGAATAATTGTTGATTCATGGCATTTTTGCGCAACAAATTCAAAATCACAAAAAGACAATCCTCAATAACAATACTATCCAATGGCTCAGTTTCAATAACATCAAGAAGAACCGCAAATAAATTGTCATAAGCTAAAAGTTGTTGAATTTGCGAATTCGAGCGGCTCAATTCGCAAAGCATCAAAATCGCTTCATTTCTTATAATCTCTCGATTATCATGAACAATATCAACCAATTTCGAAACTCCCATTGGTTGATTCATAACAGCGGTTTGAACTTCAGGTCCACGATGTCTTAGAAGACTTGTTAAAAGTTGAACACCAGTTCGACGAACACCAAAATCAAATTGATCGATTGCAGCGAGAACACTTGCAATGAATCCAGCTCTTTTCAACATAATTTCAGCCAATCTTTCGCCCAATTCATCTTCTTCCGAACTTTCATCTTCAGTTGATAAAACAGCAGACATTGTGTCCAAAACAAGAGTCATAGCTTCGGTATTCATTCGATCTTTCTCCAAAATATCAAGATAGGCATTTAAACCCATTGTTCCAACAGCAAGACGATATTTCTGCGAAAAACACATGAAAATATAGAAAACAAACCTTGTAGAACACAAAAACAATAAAAAATTCATGCTCACTCACCTTTGCCAAACTTCTAAGAGCTCTCAAAGCGTCTCGTCGATCTTCCGGAGCACTACAAGTTTCCACGCGTTCCACAAACGTTTCCACCAATTCGGCGCCATTTTCCTCTTCCCGATCATTACTCGGACCTCCGAAAAACGTCCGGAATAATGCCATCTGCAAAATTATTCACTATTTTCAATGTTTTTGAGGCGAAAAGCGAAAAAAAAGCAAAAAGAAAAAAAAGAAAAACGAACCGTTGGATGTGTTTGCAGTGGAGCGCGCTTGCTGCCTTTCACATATTTGCCATGTCTTTTCGGGGTTATTGAGTGACGTGGGGATTTGCTGGGGGTTTTCTGCAAAAGTGCATGTTACAAAAGGGATTTGGAGCTTGCCAGCTACAAAAACATGTATAAATCATGATTTTCCAGGCTCTTTCAAATGAAAAATGAGGGTTTTTTGAAGGAACATTAGACATTTCAAATTTGGGTCACGTAGCGTACCTGTCTGAATGCATTATGAATAGTAGTATCACTGGAAAATGATTTGACTGAAAAACTCGAACTGCTGCTATACATCTTCCCGCTTCTAAGAGGAAAAGAAAAAAGAGGTGTAAAAGTTTATTTTTTGCTCAGATCACTTGGTGTAAATCATAAAAGATTGGGAAATCAGAAGAGACGCAGACAATGGGAAGAAAAAGAAGAGGGAAAAAGAGGGAAACTACATATATGATACTATTTATTTATGCAAATATACTTAAAGGAATAAACATACTTGTAAAAAGTACAATCTTAGATTTAACTTAGTTTAACTATAGTCTAGTTTGATGAAAAAAATTAGAAGATTTCGATAATTATATGAAACCCCCTTTAAAAACAAAACAAGTTTATTTTTTGGGACTGCTTAACGTTTTGGGACTGCTTAACTTTTTGGGACTGTTTAACTTTTTGTGTCTGCTTATTTTGTGCCTGCTTATTTTTTTGGGACTGCTTAACTTTTTGGGACTGCTTAACTTTTTGGGACTGCTTAACTTTTTGGGACTGCTTATTTTTTTGGAAAACTTGTTGTAGAAACACAAATTTTCAATATTTTCAGAAAAAAAACTGTTTTCACCAATGGAAACTGAGTCTCTAATCCTCATCTCCCTTCAATACGCGAGGATTACTGTAGAAGGGGCGCGAAAAATGGGCGGTGCCCGCCTGCATTTTCCTCAACCATTTTCTCATTTGAAATTTTTCCAAAATGCTAAAATTCTCCATCGATTTTCTACTTCGTCAAAATCACTACAGCAATTCGGAAACCTCTTCTGAAGCAGGTGAGTACTGTAAAGATTACTGTAGATCCCAATTTTTTGAAAAATTATGTAGATGACGATGGAAATAATAAGAAAAAATATGCTTGCGAGATTTGCGAGAAGACTTTTAATGCACATTATAATTTGACAAGACATATGCCAGTTCATACGGGAGAAAGACCATTTGTTTGTAAGGTACGGTAATTGATTACAGTAACCCTTTTGGATTACGGTAGCTTTGAATTTTCAGGTTTGTGGGAAAGCTTTCAGACAAGCTTCAACACTTTGTCGACACAAAATCATACACACTGATAGCAAACCACATCAGGTAAGTAAATCCTTTTTGAAAATTGTTTTTTTTTTGAAAATCAAGGTCGAGAGTTCCCCAAACCTCCCTCTTGACGCCAAAAAGTCTACAGTAACCCACAAATTCTAATCGGATAAAAGTTGGCGCGAATTTATAATCCGTTTCGTCTTTATTCGTCCCATTTTTACTATTTTCTTTCTTTTTTCACGAGATTTTTGCAGTGTAAAACTTGTGGGAAATGTTTCAATCGATCTTCGACGCTTAACACTCATATCAGGATTCATCAAGGTTTTCTGAAACTGAAATAAAATGTTGAAATACGATTTTTTTCAAATTTCAGGATTCAAACCATATGTCTGTGATATTTGTGGGAAGGGATTTCATCAAAATGGAAATTTCAAAAATCATCGATTGACGCATGAAGATGTTAAGAAGTTTTCGTGTGAAATTTGTAATAAGGTTGGTTTTGGAAAAATAATGTGCAGACACAAAAATAAGCAGTCCCAAAAAATAAGCAGACACAAAAAGTTAAGCAGACACAAAAATAAGCAGTCCCAAAAAGTTAAGCAGTCCCAAAAAGTTAAGCAGTCCCGAAAAGTTAAGCAGTCCCAAAAAGTTAAGCAGTCCCAAAAATAAGCAGTCCCAAAAAGTTAAGCAGTCCCAAAAAAGTTAAGCAGACACAAAAATAAGCAGTCCCAAAAATAAGCAATTTCACTTGAAACATGACTTTTTGAGAAGCTTCGAACTCTAATTTTTGAAATCTTTATTTCCAGGCCTTCCACCAACCCTACAATTTGGCATTTCACATGTTCACTCACGAAATATCCAAACCTTTCAAATGCAATTCATGCGACAAAGGATTTTGCCGAAATTTCGACTTGAAAAAACATTTGCGAAAAGTCCATTCGACCTTATGAAAAAAACCTAAAACTTCTTGGCGCATTTTCTTTTCTACAGTACTTTCTACATCAAATAAAACGTTTTTTTGTTGCTGTGAAGAAAAAAAGAACACCCATTAGACACGGCTAATAAGTTATTTGTAAAAAGAACTTATTGATATTTTTTTTTCATATTTATTACTTTCTGTATAAAATATAAAACGCAAAAAACCAGTGAAAATTTGCAAAAAAAAAACACACCGTGATTAGCAGACACAAAAATAAGCAGTCCCAAAAAGTTAAGCAGTCCCAAAAAGTTAAGCAGTCCCAAAAAGTTAAGCAGTCCCAAACAATAAGCAGACACAAAAATAAGCAGTCTCAAAAAATTAAGCAGTCCCAAAAAGTTAAACAGTCCCAAAAATAAGCAGTCCCAAATTTCTCTGCTTCTCTGCGTCTCTCGTTGATTAGCATGCAGAGAGATAAATAAGCAGTCCTAAAACTTTCTCTGAAAACTTTATTCCTCAATAAATATATCCTCGATTAGTCAAAGAATATTGCAAAAAAGTGATGGCAAAAAATATAAAATGACTGGTAAAAAGCAAGATCCACGTGGTTATTGAAACATCAAAAGCGTCTTCATAATCCACGTGGTGCGCTTCGTGATTTTCAAGTTCTTGCGCTTTTTGGTTCTGAAAAAATATGATTTTTTTCGTGTTTTTTCCCAAAAATCAAAAACCAACCATTCTCTGAATTGCACTTGTCCACTCATTTTCAGATCCCGAAAAAAACGCGAGCCAAATATCATTATTTGTCAGCGCGTAAAATGTATCAACTCGACAAATTGTTGCACGATATTCTGTTTCTTGACCCTCTTTATTTTTGAAATATTCATCAACACATTTTCCAGGAATCAATTGCTCATATTTGGAATTTGTTGAGTTTCTGACAATACATTCAACTTTTAGGAGAAATTCTGTTCCAGGATTTTCACGAAATGTTGAAACAACACAATATTCACAATTTGATTCCATTTTTAATTTGGCATTTCCATCGATTTTTAGATGATCGATGTTTGGACAGGAGACTGTGGAATTTGATTGATCTTCGAATGGATCTTGGGGAATTGGGGTGTTCTGGAACAATTTCTAGACTACTGTAGATCTTGAAACCTACTACTCACTTTCGAATTCACAAGTTCTGCGATAATGATGAGGAATATCACTACGATGATATTTTTGATAATTTTCATTTGGAAACAAATTTAGAAATGGCAGAATTTTTTTTTTGAAAAATATTTATAATTTATCAAAAAAAAAATTGGGTCACGTTGAAATATTCATCTCAAAAATCAAAAGAAGCTTCAATTAGTTAGGAGAATTTTGTAATTTTCAAAAAAATGATGGAAATTAGGCCAAAAATTAACACAAAACACTATTTTCATAGAAAAATCAGTTTTTCTTTGAAAATATTAAATGTTAGATAAGCAGTCCCAAAAATAAGCAGTCCCAAATTTCTCTGCTTCTCTGCGTCTCTCGTTGATTAGCGTGCAGAGAGATAAATAAGCAGTCCCAAAAAAGTTGAGCAGTCCCAAAAGTTAAGCAGTCCCAAAAATAAGCAGTCCCAAAAATAAGCAGTCCCAAAAATAAGCAGTCCCAAAAAATAAGCAGTCCCAAAAAGTTAAGCAGTCCCAAAAATAAGCAGTCCCAAAAATAAGCAGACACAAAAATAAGCAGACACAAAAATAAGCAGTCCCAAAAATAAGCAGACACAAAAATAAGCAGACACAAAAAGTTAAGCAGTCCCAAAAATAAGCAGTCCCAAAAATAAGCAGACACAAAAATAAGCAGACACAAAAATAAGCAGTCCCAAAAATATGCAGTCCCAAATTTCTCTGTTTCTCTGCGTCTCTCGTTGATTAGCGTGCATAGAGATAAATAAGCAGTCCCAAAATAATAAAAAAAACTTGTGTTTTTTTTGGTTCATAAAATGCAGAATTCTTTGATCTTTGTCGAAATATTTTCCCAGACTGATTTTTTGACCGCGAAAAAAACCATGATTATGCCCGAAAATGTCTGGGAACATCGTGTATTTTTCGCTTCCCGCTAAACAAATTCGCCAAATTTTATTGCTATTTATTCAGAAATCAGTGTGTATAAAAAGACAGTTTGAAAACGAGGAAACATGAAAATATACAATCATGATGTCTTCCTCTTCTGTGATTTTTGTTTTGGCGTTGGCCTCTACAGTATCCGCAAACTATCTGATCAACAGTACTTATTGGAGTTGTGGAGCTGGAACTTTGCCAACAATGGTTTCTAATCAGGTTTTGCATGCCTGTGATGAATACTGTAAGTAAGTGAATCCTGATTTTGATCTACAAACCTTCCTTTTCAGATGATTACAATCTTTGCTGCGCAATTCATGACGATTGTTACGATCAACAATTAGGAAAAGCTAATTGTGACGCAAACTTCTGTGCGTGTGTAGCTGTAAGTCTGACACAAAAATAAGCAGTCCCAAAAAAGTTAAGCAGTCCCAAAAATATAAGCAGTCCCAAATTTCTCTGCTTCTCTGCGTCTCTCGTTGATTAGCATACAGAGAGATAAATAAGCAGTCCCAAAAAGTTAAGCAGTCCCAAAAATAAGCAGTCCCAAATTTCTCTGCTTCTCTGCGTCTCTCATAAAATTGCATGCAGAGAGACAAATAAGCAGACACAAAAATAAGCAGTCCCAAAAAAGTTAAGCAGTCCTAAAAAGTTAAGCAGTCCCAAAAATAAGCAGTCCCAAATTTCTCTGCTTCTCTGCGTCTCTCGTTAATTAGCAGGCCGAGAGATAAATAAGCAGTCCCAAATTTCAGAAAGCCGGTGAAAACACAACATCATCCGATGGTGTTTGTAACACTGCCGGTCCAGCCGCGTGCCTTCTTGTCAACGTAACCGACGCGGCAGCGGAAGCTTACGCAAACGCCGGAGAGAGTAGCACATTGGTCTATACGATTTCGACCAATAACAAAATCAAGAATGCGTATCCCGTGCTTTTCCAGAAATGCTTGTATCAATATTGTAAGTTTTTTCTTGAGATCTTAAAATTGATATATTTTTCCAGTAACAATCGATATCTGTGGATTGAACTTTGACTTCTGCATCAATGAAAGCAGCAATAAATCGGATAAGAAAAACTGTGCAATTGGGGTAAGTTCCGCTAATTCCCAGTGAATCCAGCAATACTTTTTTTTTGATTTTTCAGCTTCGTAGATGCCTCAATCAAACAAAATACAATCGTGTTGCGAATACTCAATGCGATAATGCAGTGGCTCAAGTGGTTACTGTAATCAATGAGGTAATCACTAATTTGTCATAAGTTTGAAAGTTGAATTTTTTGAAAATACATAAAATCATTGCATTTACAAGGATCACAAAAAAACTATCAAATTATTTAATTTTTCTTTTTGTCCAAAATTCCATTTTATTCGTCTGAAACTCGAAATTCGAATCGAATTTAACAAAAAAACATTCATCAACATTAGAATATTTCAGATTTTACAGTATGCTATTTCAGAAAGTATTTTTTATTTTTGCGTTTTTTCTGCCAAGAAATCACTGTTGCTAAATAGATTTATCAGATTGATTTCGAGAATTCAGAAAAAAATTGATGAATTCTGTCGCTGACCAAACGATCTTCCGCCAAAATTCTCACTTTCCTCTCTCATCAAATCCAACAATCCTTTAGCCGATTCAACAAATGGATCAAAACCCAATACATCTTCTAAACCACAACTAACAACAAATTGTGCCGATGTTTCGTTTTGTTGTCCAAATGGATCTGATATTATTCCAATACAAATATCTTCTTTTTCATCATCAATTTCTTGTGAGATCCGATAAATATCAACTTCTGGATTTGTTGATTGAAAATCACTTTGTTCCTGCAAAAATATCCAAATAAGTATGATTATTTTTAGAAATTAAAATTTCACGGCTTACGTCAAAATCATATTTAAAAAAAATCAAACTATAAACATTTGAAATTATAATTTTCATGTTTGCTCCGGAAAATCATCTTTAGTAGTAATACCTTAAATATTACCTAAATTTTAGGAAATTTTCTCAGTTTATGATAAAAATGTTTTTTTTTTCAATTTTTCAAATTTTTTTTTTGATTTTCCGGCTCAGGCCTGGCTAATACCGTAAAATTCGGTTCAATATTCTCTCTACTAATAGTTCTTTGTTCCTCGATTCCTCCACTAAGAAAAGTCTGGTTTTCAATAGGCTTCAGATTTTCTTCACGCCGTCCATCACAAAAAAACCAGATCGCGAAATTTAATTTGTAGTGCAGTATGTTCGCTCTGTTGCACAGAGCGGCGACACATTTGTGTCAACTTTATGGATACGGAGTTTCATTTTTTTGCATTCTGAATACTAATTTTTCTCGGCGGAGTCTGCAAAGTCAACTAAGAAAATCTCACCGTTTTTGTTCGAAAACACTCACCTTAGTCGGTCCCTTTGCAGTGCATCAGCTTGCCTTTCAAGTTCACTTATGCATTTTTTGAGATGCGCATATTCCAACATTGATATTTGCTCATTTTCCATGATCAGATGAATTTTGAGAAATTATTTTCCCAAAAAACGCTTGGACGCCACATAATAAAAGGTATCAAAACTTGGGAAATAGTGTATAGAAGGAAGAGAGAAAGAGAACGAGAAGGACCATGATGATCAAAAGGTGGAATGCGAGATAAAAACAGCGTCTACTCATCATTTTTTGACTTTTAGGCTTAGGTTTAGCCAGTACCTTAGGCTTAACCAATAATTTTATTTCTAGGCTTAGGCTTAGTCACGATCTTAGGCTTAATGAAGATTATAGGCCTAGGCCTAGGCTTAGACAAGATCTTATGGGACGAAAAAAAATATTTTTCGACAAAAAATTTCGATGTCAAAAAAGTATTTTCTCATTTTTGTGTGGAAAAAAATCGAAATTCTTTGTCAAAAAATGTTTTTTTCATTATTGTTTATTTCTTTTTTGTTCAATTTTTACAACATTTCTGGCCAATTTTCCCCTGAAAACACATTTTTATGGAACTTTTTTTAAAAACGAAATTTACGAAAATCATCATTTTGCGGTAGTTTCCACGTTTTTTTGCAAAAAGTTAGGTAGAGTTCGGAAATTTTGAAAAATCAATATTTCGGAAGCTCTCTGGGCGTTTATATCTGTATTTACAAAATTAATATTGTTTGGCTGGAAATACATTTTAGGCGCAAAATTTGCGAATTTCAGATTTCAGGGCTCAAAAATCAGCCAAAAGTTTGGAGTTTTCAAGTTCCAACGGTCAAAAACCTCATTTTTCCCAATTTTTTCCCAATAAATGAATTTTTTGCAGATATCATGGAAAATCAAATAGAATTTATTACGCGAGAACATTCTGCGAGATTGAAAAAACAGCTAAATGCAAATATAACACGAATGAATGAAGTGAAAGAGAAACATAAAAAGTGAGTGTTTTCCTGATTTTATTTTTAGTTAACTAAAAAAATCAATGATTTTGCAGACTTGAAGATGAAATATTTCGATTGAGGTTAGAAAATTTAAAACACGAAGAAGGACAGAATGAAATTATACAATCGGAAGGGATTTTTGGATCTGGCAAAGTATCTTTGGCCTGTGGTGAACATGATCGGATTCAAAACCAAACTAGAATTAGTGGAGAAATCGAGAATGCACAAAAATGTGCAAGCACTTCTATTGATGTGAGTTTTGTTGGTATTAGCCAGGCCTGAGCCGGAAAATCAAAAAGAAATTTGAAAAATTGAAAAAAAAAACATTTTAAAAATTTTTTTAAAAACTATAAACTGAGAAAAACAAAAATTTCCTAAAATTTAGGAAATATTTAAGCTATTCCTACTAAAGATCATTTTCCGGAGCAAAAATGAAAATTATAAGAAAAATTTTGAAAAAAATGATTTTGACGTGAGCCGTGAAATTTTAATTTCTGAAAAAAAAAATCATACTTATTTGGATATTTTTGCAGGAACAAAGTGATTCTCAATCAACAAATCCAGAAGTTGATATTGATCGATCACAAGAAATTGATGATGAAAAAGAAGATATTTGTATTGGAATAATATCAGATCCATTTGGACAACAAAACGAAACACCGCCACAATTTGTTGTTAGTTGTGGTTTAGAAGATGTATTGGGTTTTGATCCATTTGTTGAATCGGCTAAAGGATTGTTGGATTTGATGAGAGAGGAAAGTGAGAATTTGCCGAGTTTCACCGCGTTTGGCGGAGCATTGTTTGAGTTGCAGCTACAATTGGTTGCAGCCTCATCATTTCCAGCATATTCTCTGTTTTCAAATGAATATTTCTACGGAAATCACGAAAAAAATTATGAAAACTGAGACTTCTGTGTAATTTTTTGTACGATTTATTTATTTTTAATTTTTCAAAATAAAATTCATTTAGCCCTGAAATTGAAAACGAGAAAATCAGCGTTAAAAAAATTAACTCTGAAAATTCCAAGTGGATTTTTGGCCGCAAATTTTAGAAATCTTGAAATTTTTAAATTTCAAAAAAATCCACGTAAATTTTTGGCGCCAAAATGTTGAAATTTTAAATAAAAAAAAATCCCACGTGGATTTTAGGTTTCAAAATGTTAAAAAATTTCAAATTCAAAAATTCCACGTGGATTTTTTAGATGAAAAAAATAACATTTTGAAATTCCACGTAAATTTTCGGCCGCCAAAATCTTGAAATTTTTGAATTTTTAAAAAAATTCCACGTGGAAATCTTATTCTAAATCTCCCCCTCTTCCAAATAGGAGTTAGCCCAACTCTTTCCCCCCTGGAATATTATTATTCTTATTATTCTTATTAAATCCATCCACACTTCGGTGAATTTTGAAAGCCCGTGCTCGAATAATCGAGTTGTTCCCCTTTTCTGTCCTCCTGTAATTGATCCCCCCTTTCATTTTCTTTTTTCCCACGCGACACCGGAAATCGAAGAAAAAAATGTAATAATTTTTTTTTTTTGACTCATCGACCGACCTCGGTGCATATTTGTTTAATCGAATTGAATTGAATCAAAGTTTTTTCGCCCCCAAAAATGTGAAAATGTTGCCAAGCTGTCAATTAGCAATACCAATAACATATCCTATAATTACAGTAATCCTCCCCACAAAATTCGACCTTGATTATTGTTTTATTAGCGGGCGCGCGAATATTTCTGCTATTGTTTACAGGTGTTTTGGGAAAGGCGGTGTGTGAAACATGGGACAAAAAAGATTATACATAGTTTGGAGGTGTCCTCCTGGAATTTTTGCGATAAATTTGGAAGACTAGACTCTATTTGGGCTTGGATTTAGGTGAAGACTAGACTCTAGTTGGCCTGAAGATTTGAGTTGAAATTAGAAATCGGCTGAAAATCCTGAAATTAGGGTTTTTGATGAAAATTGACCTAATGTAGCTCTAAATCTTATATTTGACCTGAAATTACCCTTAAATTATGTTTTCAACAGTTTTCGTGGTGATCATGGGAAAAATCTGTGCAAAAAAGTGAAAACTCGAAAAAAAATAATTTTTTTTGAAAAAAAAATTGTTTCGTCGCGATGAGACCCTGTGTGTTTTTCTGCTGTTGCGCCTTTCAAAAACTACGGTATTTTTTATTTATTTTTGTTTTTTTCCTGGTTTTCGAAATTTCGAGGTTTTTGCATGAAAAAAAACGCGGAAATCAACCAAATTGATAACAAAATGAAGAATGGAAAGCAAGAAACACTATAAAAACGATTTTCAAGTGTTTTATTGAGACAAAACCGATTTTTCGGTTGAAAATTACGAAAATCGAGCAAATTCATCTCTAAATTAGTTATAATTCACTTTTCTCATGTTATTTCGAGTTGAATTCTTCAGGAATAGCTCAATTTTCGTAATTTTCATCCGAAAAATTGGTTTTTCCTCAATAAAACACTTGAAAATCGTTTGTGGCGTAGAAAATGGCGTTTTTGGTGGCTATTCCTGATCAAAACGATGAATTCAACTGAGAAAAGTGAATTAAAACTAATTTAGAGATGATTTTCCTCAAATTTCGTAATTTTGAACCTAAAAATAGGGTTTTTCCTCAATAAAACACTTGAAAATCGTTGTTTCTTGCTTTAAACAGGGTTAAACCATCTCCATTCTTCGATTTATCAACAATTTGGTTGATTTCTCCGTTTTTTCATGCAAAAACCTCGAAAACCCGAATTTTCGCGAAAAACAAAAAAAAATAAAAAATACCGTAGTTTTTTCAAGGCGCAGCAGCCAAACACACAAGGTCTCGTCGCGACGACAAAGGAGGGGGAATTTTTTATTTTTTTTTATTTTTTCAGAAAATTTTTTTTTTCTTTTTTCCCTCACAACGTTTTAAGCCTGAACAAAAATGACACAGGTGAGAGTTTTTCGTTTTTGGAGGGTGCAGAGAAAAAAAGAAAGAAAGTGCGCTCTATCGAACTGTTCGCACCAGCTTTTTTTTCATTTTCGAAATTCATTTTTTTGTTTTTTCTTTTCTCTTCTCCTTTTCAGCTGATTATCGATGATTTCTCTATCAATAAGTTATGTTTCCAACTGTAGAACATTTTTCAGCATGTTGGGTTGCTACGGAACGTCGATTTTGCCACCTACACAGGAAAAACAGGTCAGTTTTCTTGTTTTCACGATTCGGCAATTTGTTGTTTATTTCAGAGTTTTTTGTATAAGATGAATCGAAAATAGGATTGTTATGATGTATAACCAATTGGGCAATCATCAAACCGAAAGTTTTGCACCAGCAATCTCGACAAAACCGCCAGCGAATCAATCATACACTCGGAACCGAATTGCTGTTATTTTATTCAACGCTGAGGAAATGCCGAGTGTCATCCGACTTTTTGATGACCTCCCAATTGTTCAATTTATGAAATTTGGAACAACTGCTTGAAAATGGCATGTGAAATTTGACTGTTGGTGTTTAGGCGGTGAATTTGTTCAAGCGACTGTTGATGATGCAAGTTAAAAAAGGAGAATTCAACAAAAAACAATGATGAATGGCTATTTTCATGTTGATTGATGATTGAAAATATGATGCTCTTGAGGAGAAATTCAATTGGATGTCTCGAGAAATTTGATGAAAATCGCCGATTTTACTTTTTGAGTGATGGCAATTGCCGAAAACCTTTGATGACGATCACCAATTTTGCTCTTCGCTTTCGAAAATCGCGGAGAACACTGAGGATAATTGAAATCCCATTTAATTATAGATGTTTTATAGCATTGTATCTTGTTTATTTTCTTCAATGTGTATTTTCTGAAATCTTGAGCTAAATTTGTTGTTTTACGCGGTAAAACAGTATTTTTTCGAATGAAATGTTTTGTCTTCTCCTAAAAATTTCAGATTCATCTCTTTAAAATCAATACCGATAGGTTTTTATTCTGGAAAACCCACTTTAAACTGAAAAAAACAGGTTTGAAATAGAAAAACGTTTTGTGTTCGGTAGAGCGCACTTCACTGTTCTCTGCGTCTCCTCGGGTGTTTCTCTCTCGCCTGTGTCACCGTAAAACGTTGTGCCCTGTCTCGTTTTTCTCACATGTCATTCACCTTGTTTACAACAATCCTTCCTGTCCTCTCGTTTCTCCCATCCCAAAAACGAGGTGAAAATAAATAAGAAATCGGATCGGCTTAGCGCCAACACAATACAACAATCATAATCTGTTTATTGGTAGTATTACTGTTCTTCAGATTCTTTCTCATTAAATATTCCAACCGGAAAAGGAACAAGAAGATCCCTCTACACAATATTTCAAGGTTCATCCCTCCTCGTTTTCCCAAAAAATTGCATCGATCATTTTTGGTGTGTTTTGACAAGTATTTTTGATAATTGAGGAGAGAGGATGAGCGAAAATATTTAATTGACATATATTTATTA
The DNA here is from genome assembly GCA_947459285.1 of Caenorhabditis angaria. Taxonomy (NCBI): domain Eukaryota; kingdom Metazoa; phylum Nematoda; class Chromadorea; order Rhabditida; family Rhabditidae; genus Caenorhabditis; species Caenorhabditis angaria. The sequence goes on along the minus strand of CANHGI010000004.1, from coordinate 10,510,270 downwards.
TTATTTGTGAGTTAGTACATAAATAAATATATGTTGCTTCTTTTTATTATATCCAAAAAAATGGGGTAATTAATGTGTCAGAAATGAGGGAAATTGAAGGAATTTGACATTTTATGGTAATATTTTTTAATTGTATGCGGTAATTTTCAGGAAAACACAGGATTTGAAGGTAAAAATTTGATATTTCATAAGGTTTGTAAAAGAAAATTCACCCAAAAACCCCTATTTTCATGGAAAAATCGATTTTTTTGCATTTTTCACCCAAATTTCACACCACCAGGGTGAAATTTCATGCCAAATCCGATTTTTCCCAGTTTCGACATCAAATTCCACCCGGAAAACCTCGAAACCCCCAGGTTTCCCCCGAAAAATGACTAAATGCAAAGCGTGCACACTGTTTCTGCAACCACCGCACACTTTTTGCAGTTGATTTTTTTTGCATCATTTTTCGTTTTTTTTTGTTTTTCAGCCAAATTTTCATATATTTTTCAATTTTTCCGAAATCCTTCCCAAAAAACTCACAAATCGCTTCTATTTCTCAAATAACACACAAAAATCATCGAAAATTCGAAATCCTCCAAGTTTTCCACGTTTTTGACATTAAAATCCAATATTTCAAGCTGAAAATCAGAAAATTTCAATCAAAACCCTGTTTCTTTAGAAAAAACCCACATTTCTTCAATAATCCTCGGATTTTCCGTTGAAATCGATAATTTGAGCCTTGTAGAACATCTGAAAATTCAATTTTCAACTGAAATCCACTGAAACCTGAAAACCCAGCGAAAAAAAAACGAAAAATGAAAAAAATATTCTCGTGTTGCGCTAAACATCGGGCAAGCCGGAGTGTCGTTGTAAAACTCAATTAATTTTCTATTTTTGTTTTTTTATTTTTTGAAAAAAAACGAAGCGGTGTTTGCACACATCGAAACACTTGATGTGACGCCAAATTTTCAGTGATTTTTTGCTGACATTTTTCCAAAAGTTCATGATTTTGCTGACGCATTTCCAGTGGCTAGAAACTTTGCTGGCGCTTTTCCAGAAGCTAGGAATTTTGCTGGCGCTTTTCCAGGAACTCATGAAGCTTCTGCTGACGCGTTTTCAAGTAGCTCATGATTTTGCTGACGCGTTTCCTGGATCTTGAGAAGCTGTGCTGACGCATTTCTAGTAGCTAGAAACTTTGCTGGCGCTTTTTCAGGACTCAGAAGCTTTGCTGACGTGCGTTCAAGAGCTCATGATGTTGCTGACGCATTTCCCGGAGCTTGAAGCTTTGCTGACGCTTTTCTAAAACCTTTGAAAGTTGCTGACGCATTTCTAGTAGCTTAAAAGTTGGTTTTTCCCGATTTTTTGTTGTTGTCAAAATCGAAATCGTAACAACTTTTTGCTACAGTATCCCCTTTCCGACATTTTCACCTTCGTCACGCTTGTTTCACAGACATTCAATAGGCAAGATAGATACAACATTTTGACTATTCTTTTGTTTGTGTTTTTTTTGTTGTTGGGCGGCTGAGGAGTGAAAGGAATGGGGTACTGTAGGGGAAATGGGGTTTTTTGAAGATGATGAAAAATCCTGTAAGCAAAAATTTATTGCTAGATCTACAGTAATCCTTCAAAGTTTTCTCTAGATCTACAGTAATCCTTCAAAGTTTTCTCTAGATCTACAGTAATCCTTCAAAGTTGTTCTAATATTTACGATTTCTCAAAAATCCGACAATTTTCCGTATTTTTTTTTTGAAAAATTGTCTGTATTTCCAAATTTCTTGAAATTTGTCCAAAAGTTATCCTAACTTCCGAAAAAGGCTCCAAAAAGGTGCCAGAATTATGGCCATTTATATTCAATTTATTTACAAATTTATCCATTTTAATGGGATTTTCCTGCAAAATTTTTTTTCTTCCTAAAAAAAAACCACTGTGTATTTACGAGTCATTAATCAGAACAACCTTCAGGTTTTCTTTTCAAAAAAAAAAATTTTTTTTTGCTTTTGTAAACAAAACTGAAGAAACCTATTACCGTAATCTAGAGTTTTTCTTGAAAAATTTTGAAAAAAAAACTTTTTTTAGAAAATTCTGAAAAAACATTTTTTTTAAAGAAAATTTTTTAAAAATTTTTTTTAGGAAAATAAAAAAAAATGTTTTTTTCAGAAAATTTTGAAAAAAAAAACTTTTTTTTAGAAAATTCTGAAATTTTCTATTATTTTCCAATTTTTCAAGAAAATTTTGAAATAAAATTTTTTTTTTAATTTTGAAAAAAAAATTTTCACATTCAGAAAATTCTCAAAAATTTTTTTTTAGAAAATTCTGAGAAAAAAATTTTTTTCGGATTTTTTTTTCGGAGAATTTCGTATTTTTTTCTAAAAAATCCACAATTTTCTGATCACAGGAAAAATATGATTTAAGACGTGGCATAATTGGAGTTTAGCTAACTTATTTTCAGAAAAAGTTTTGGAACTTCTGAACTTTTTTGAAAAATCTTCTGAATTTCAGATTCTCATAAAAATAATTTTTGAAGTTAGCGAAAGTCTTGTAAAGTCCCGATTTTTTGAAAGTTGTCACATCATAACTCAAAAATATTATGACGTGGCAAAAAATTCAGGATTTTCCTTCCCTTCTCGAAAAAAATATATTTTTCTTGGAAGCCAAAATAAACCAATTGTCAGGTACTCAAATTGAAATGAATTTTATTAGAGAGCTTTTGGGGGTTCCCAAGAGACGCTTTTAACAAAATAAGATTTGAGAGGAAAAAAAAGAGACTAATGCACATTTTTTATTTATACAATTGAGAAGAAGAAAATGGGAAAAATCACATTAAAAAATTTGAAAAAAAAAATAAATAAAAAAATAGTGGAAGAGAAAATCAATGTTTGGTTTTCTAGGCCAAAAATGCTCAAATACCAATGAAAATGGCTTAAAATGCATTTTTCCTCACAGAAAATCAATGTGGCCGAAGTATTCGGGTGGAAAAATTCGCTTCAGAACCCGAATTTTCATAAAAATTTCAATTTACATGGTCCCGAACCTGAATTATCACCCCAGGACTCGAATTTTTATAAAAATTTAAATTTTCATGGTCCTAAACCTGAAAATTTTCTTCAGGACTTGAATTTTCATGGAAATTTCAATTTTCAAGGTCCTGGACATGAAAATTGTGGCCGAGAATTGTCGGGAATTCGGCCACATCTGTTTTTCATTTTTTTTCGAAAAATCCAAATATCGATGAAAATGGCTCAAAATGCATTTTTCCTCACACAAAATTGATTTTTCATCAATATTTGAACATCCCCGTGGCCTAGAAACCCAAATTTGATTTTCTAGGCCATCACAATTGCCCTGAATAAGATTGCGGTAGGATTCCCAACGGTGTTCGCATCATCCAATCATCCGATGGTTGTTGCTGCGGATTCGAATACACCAATGACATATCAGCAGCCGATTTTGGATCAAAGCCAAGTAGATCATTTATTGAATATGCTGGGATTGTACTGTAGTTGCTGTTACTGCTATTGTTATTATTGTTGTTGGGATTTGAATTTGTGGAAGGAGATGTTGAAGGTGGTTGAGAAGAAGGTGGAAGTGGAATTGGAAGTGGAAGTTGATTAGATGTTGGATTGGAAGAAGCCATGAAGGATTTATTGCGGACGATTCTGTTGATTGAGGAGACGCTTGGAACGTTGTCACTGTCACAAACTCGATCCTGAAAAATTGTTTTTTTTTGAAAGTTCTGAATTATTTTCTGCTAATCTTGAGGCTTTCAGAAAATTGATGGGGAATTTTTGAGCTGAAAATCTTAAACTATGAAGTTCAGCTGGAAATTTTAGAGATAAGAAAATTGGCAAAAAAATCAGCTTTTCCGGCATTTTTTCTTGGACGAGATTTTTTGATCTACCAGATCTTTTTGATCTATTTTGGCGCCGAAATTTGAAATTTTCAAAATAATTTGCAACGTGGATTTTTTTTCTCGCTTTTGAATCTCAAATTTTTGAAATTTCAAAATTTAAAAAAAAAATTTGAATTTGGTAATTTTTTCTCGAGTTTCAGATTTTTTTAATGAAAAAAAAGGAATTGAAGAAAAATTCGAACTTTTTTTCAAAGATTATTGATTTTTTTTGAAATATTTCGCCACGTGGATTTTTTTTTTGCTTTTGAATCTGAAATTTTCAAAATTTGCCGCCAAAAATATGAATTTCTAACTTTTCCAAAATTTTTTAGAAAAAAACAGGATTTGAAAATTTTTTCGAAAATTAATTTGTTTTTTGCAAATTTTTTCTGAAATTTAAAATTTTTTTAATTAAACAAATAATTTTCCACGTGTATTTTTTTCGGCTTTTTGAATCTCAAATTTTTGAATGTTCAAAAATTTTTGGAATTTTCAAATTTGAATTTTTCAATGAGGAAAAATAACATTTGAAATTAGGTTCTACACCGAATTTTTCAAATTTTCAAAATTTTTTTCAGAAAAAAATATGAATTTTCAAATTTTTTCTCGGATTTGAAGAAAAATTTGAATTTTGTTTCGAATTTTTTCTGAAATTTAAAATTTTTTGAAATATTCTGCAACGTGGATTTTCTGACGCCAAAATTTTTTTCAAAAAATTTGAATTTGCAACTTTTTTTTGTGAAAAAAAGGATTTGAAGAAAAATTCAAATTTTTTCTGAAATTTAAAATTTCTTAAATGGTTCTATGACGTGACAAAATCAGAATATTTTTGAAACAAGCCACAATTTTCAAGAGTTAACCTAACTTCAGTTTCAAAAACATCCCTGTGCCTTTAAAAAATCTCAGACAATTTCTGGCGAAAAAAAATCTTTTAACAAAAAATCTTTTAACTTTTAACATTAACATTAAAAAAGTTAGCCTAACTACTAACCTGCAACAATTTCTCCCGAATTTCCCACGCAAACATCGTCGGATTCGCTCGTTTATACGAAGCAATACAACCAACAACTCTTGGAGTCGCAACTTTCGGCTTGGATCCTCCGATTACACCAGGTCGCACAGATCCAGTTTCGTAATATCGCCCAAGGATTTTTGAAACACATCCGTGACTCACCCTGGAAAATTTGTGTTTTGATTTACAAAAAAAAAAAAAAAAAAAAAAAAAATAAATGAAAAAAAACCTCAGCTGCCTTGATATATCACAAGGTCGAACTCCTTGATGTGCCATATCAACAATCCGACTTCGAATATGATCAGGAAGGGGTCGACCATTTACGAAAACTCCGCCAAGTTGATTGACACCCGTGTGACTATTGTCTGAAAGCGCGCCTTTTTAAATATGACATTCTCTTATCAAAGAAAAAAGGGCTGGGTGGCCGAGTGGCGCACACGCGTGCCTGCTGGTGGGGAGACCACGGTTCGATCCCCACCCGCTGACAAAGTTTTTTATTTTTTTTGAGAGAGGAACTGGTGGATTTTTAATCCAATTTATTTTTTTTGTGAAATTTTTGAAACGTATATTTCGCTGTTTTGGATTTTTAATGAAAAATGATCCCACTAAAGATTTTTGTGGCTAGAAATTCAAAAAAAAAAAGGAATTTTTGATCAAAATTTGGCAAATTCAAATTCAGATTCAGAAGCTTCACAAAATCCAGAATTAGTTAGCCTAAGTTCCCCTGAAGAATCTAGATCTCTTCTTCAGAAAATTTTTGGCTTCAGAAGTTCAGAATAAGATTCAGGAGCTTCAAAAATTTAGAATCTTCAAAAATACAGATTCAGTTTCAGAAGCTTCACAAAAATTTAAATTCAGAATCTGAATCTGAATCCAAAATCAGTTAGCTTCTAAGAGTTAAATAAACCTCTAGAAACCTTCCCCAGAATTTCAGATTCAGTATCTAATTCCAAAAATAAAGTTAGCATAACTTAAGAAACACCTAGATCCTCCAGAAATGTTTTAGAAGCTTCCCAAAAATTCAGAATCTGAATCTAAATCCAAAAACAGTTAACCTAACTTAACAAACATCTAGAACCTTCAGAAATATTTGAAAAGCTTCACAAAAATTCAGAATCTGAATCTGAATCCAAAAACAGTTAGCCTAAGTTCCCCTGGAGAATATAGAACCCTTCCCCAGAAAAGTTTCTGGCTTCACAAAAATTCAGAATCTGGTTCAGAAGCTTCACAGATTCAAATTCAGATTCAGAATCTGAATCCAAAAACAGTTAGCCTAACTTAAGAAACATCTAAAACCCTTCCCCATAAAAGTTTCTGGCTTCACAAAAATTCAGAATCTGATTCAGAAGTTTCACAAAAATTCAGAATCTAAATCTAAATCCAAAAATAGTTAGCCTAAGTTCCCTTCCCCAGATCTTACCAATCGGAAAATGCGAATTTGTCGGAACATTAGCTAAATTAGCAGCAGCGGCAGCTGGATACGGATAATAACCGCGCCAAAGTTGCTCCATACTTTTTTTTTCGAAAAAATTTCAAAAACGATGTGCGCAATCAACCGTTTGGCTGCACGTCAATGCGTTTTCTCTTCTTCTTCTTCCGATGTTGATTCTACAGAAAGCCACGCCCCCTTTTTTGACCATAGGAGGAAAATGGGCGATTAAGCCACGCCCATTTTTGATTCTGATTGGTTTATGAGAGAAAATATGGAGAATTTTTGTGAGGGAGGGAAAAAAGAGAGGAAAAAAGTGTGGAAAATTAATGAGTTGGGGGAACTTTTTCTGGCTAATTAGCAAAAAAAAATGATTATGTGTTGTTCTTTGCAACACATTTTTCAGCAAGAAAATTGCCACGTGGCATTTTTCTCTGCGTCTCTAGCTCTCAAACTGTATGATTTCTCTGCGTCTCTAACTTTCTGTTCGAAAATTGCTTGAAATTTTAAATTCGAAAAAAATCCACCTGGATTTTTCTCTGCGTCTCTAAATTATACGTGCTCTCTAAGCTCTCTGCGTCTCTAACATTATAGTTATATATCTACATAATTGTCTGGTTTCTCTGTGTCTCTAACTTTCTGTTCGAAAATTGCATGAAATTTGAAATTCAAAAAATCCACCTGCATTTTTTTCTGCGTCTCTAATCTATAGTGATGTCTAATTGTCTGGTCTGATTTCTCTGCGTCTCTAAATTTTACACAAAATTTTTCACTGGATTTTGGCACATATCAAAAATTTTTTAAATAAAAAAAAACAAAAAACAAAAATTTAAAAAAAATCAAAAAAAAATTTTACGTCACGTGAAAATCCATCAAAATTCGGGGCATTTCTAAAAAAATTCTCCCTCAAAATGAGAGAAGTTCAATTTCATTCCGATGCTGTGAAATACGAAACAATAACGCGATGCAGTCGATTTTATGGTCCACTTCGAATTCCGAAAAAGATTGCACCGAAAAATTATGGGAATCTATTGAAAGTTCTACAAACTTATTCGAACTTTGATTTGAACAAAAATTGGTTGAAATTGATTGGCGATCAATTTAATGGAAAATCGATTGATTTTCAAAATGATCAATTAATGACTACCTATACAGCTAATGTGAGTTTCAAAAAAAAAAGTTTGCCACGGAGCGGGATCGAACCCCTGACCTAAAATTCAGGAGACGCGCGTGTTTCCCACTCGGCCACGCGCTCATATTTTTCTTCCACGCGAATGTTTGACATCACACACACCTAGGCTACGTATACCTTACGTATACTTTAGGGATACTTTATCCATAACGTATACTTTTTTGTCCATAACGTATACGTGTTTTCAACGGATACAAAACGTGTAAAATTTCATGGAAGATTTTGAATGTTTTTTTGGACTAAATCTGTCCCTTATGGGCTTGGGAGTTGGTTTAACAAGTTTTCGCGAGGTTTCGAGACCATTTCGAATAAATTTATGGTGAAAATTGATATTTTAGAAAAGTGGACGTAACGTGCATATTTTTCATCCGTAAAGTAGACTTGGCAAAAATTGATAAATCATTGGAGGTTTTTCGAAAAACTTAATTTTCGTTGTTTTCTCAATGTTTGTGATGTCAAAGAATGAATCAAAAACTCAATTCGATAATCGGAAAGACTTTTTGAAAAGTACACATAACGGAAATGTATTATTTCCATAACGTGTACTTTTTTATCTCCATAAAGTATACGTTAAGTACATTTTTTGTAACCTATAAAAAATACATTTTCATTTTTATAAATTTTCCATCCTGCGTCTTAAAGATAAGCTATGTCATGATTTCAGTACTTATTCTTCACTAGTAAATTGTTTTTATACAATTTTGGCCATTTTTGTCTTCATTTTCCACTCAAAAAGAAAAATTTGCTCAAAATTAGGTCTAAGTTTCATTCCTGGACTGATATCCCATCTATTTTCAGTCATTTTCATATTTTATCACGTTTTTATTTGCAAATAAACATTAGTAAAACTCAAAAATTGCAAGAAAAACGCGAAATTCAAAAAAAGATAAGCCCCGCCCACTTCCCACGAAAAACATAGCGTAGCGCGCAGCACGCGAGGTGTCGGTCGCTAGAATTATATAAGTAGACAGAGCGCTTTCCCTTCCCCAAAGCGTGTTTCGCTGAAAAACGCCGAGGAATGGAAGTTTTTTTAAAGCAATATTGAATTGCAGTCAATTTTGAACTGATCTATAACTGAAATAGATTCACATTATCAATTTGAAAAATAAATTCTGAAATTTCAAAAGTACACTTTTTATGTCCGTAATTTTGTCCGTTACGTACACGTGAGAGTCTCCATATGGACATCTCAGGTGTACTTAACGTACACGTGTGCGAGAATCAAAAAGTGTACGTTATGGAGACTTTACGTATACGTACCCGAGGTGTGTGTGATATGACGAGGAAAAAATAGTGTTTTTTTGCAGTTCAAAACTCGTTGGATGTATTTCTCAATGTTTTTCACAATTTTAACAATGATATTTATTTATTTTCTATTCTCCATGTCAAAAACACTAACAAATCGAGTTTTAAAATTTATCAAATTCCGAAAATACTACACGGCCTATACAATTATCCCAGTTTTTTGCTGTATTATGATTATTTCGATTACCGTAACATTTGGAAAAGAAACGACTAAAGCTGAAATTGCTATTGGGAATTCGGAAAAATGGCTGGAAACTGCGCAGAGACGTGGGTTTTTTCAGCTAGTTAAATTTTCACTGAAAAAGTTTTCAGGTAGCAGATATGTGAGAGAGCAACGTTGGGACGAATTGAATTGCTCAACTGTTTTACCCGAATTAAGTGCTCAGGATTTAGCCGAGTTTGAATTTGGGATTTTTGGAATCACATCAGCGATTATAAATGGAGCCATCAAATTAAAATTAGGAAAATCGATGAAAAATCAATTGTCAGATCTTGCGGTTCGCGCATTATTATATTACTACAAATTTCAACATGAGGTGGTTTTCAACGAGTTTTTTTTGCTGAACCATCGAACTTTTGAATTGCTCAAAATTCCCAGTGAAAATCTGATAAACACTGCGAAATATGTGATTTTTATGGTATCCATGGTTTCGATTTGCTTCACTTCTTTTATTTGTTTGATGGTTTTTTTGGATTTGAAAAATCAATGTGAGTGAAAAAAAAATATATACCGTAGTTGTTTCCCGACGAGACCCTATGTGTGTTTCGGCTGTTGCGCCTTTCAAAAACTACGGTATTTTTTGTTTTTTTTCCGGTTTTCGCTGTTTCTACATGAAAAAAGGCAGAAATCAACCAAATTGATAACAAATCGAAGAATAAAGATAGTTTAACTCTGCTTAAAGCAAGAAACACTATGAAAAAGTGTTTTATTGAGACCAAACCTATTTTTCGGTTGAAAATTAGGCAAATCGAGCAAATTTATCTCTAAATTAGTTATAATTCACTTTTTTCATGTTATTTCAAGTTGAATTCCTCAGGAATTGCTCGAATTTCATAATTTTCAACAGAAAAACAGATTTTTCCTCAATAAAACACTTGAAAATCGTTTATGACCTTAAAAATAGCGTTTTTGATGGCTATTCCTGATCAAAACAAGGAATTCAACTCGAAAAAACATGAGAAAAGTGAATTATAATTAATTTAGAGATGAATTTGCTCGATTTTCGTAATTTTAAACCGAAAAATCGGTTTTTCCTCAATAAAACACTTTTTCATAGTGTTTCTTGCTTTAAACAGGGTTAAACCATCTTTATTTTTTTTTTGATTATCAATTTGGTTGATTTCTGCCTTTTTTCATCTAGAAACATCGAAAACCCCGGGTTTTCATGAGGTAGCCTAACTTTTTTTCAATTTTTATAGATTTTTTTCATATATTTTTCAAATTTTTCCGAAATCTCTCCCCAAAAAACTCACCGATCGCTTCAAATCACACAAAAATTCGAAATCCTTCAAGTTTTCCACGTTTTTGACATTGAAATCCAATTGTCCATCAATATTTCGAGCTGAAAATCAGAAAATTTTTTGAATTTTTCATGTAGATTGAGTTCTGCTAACTCCATTTCTGTTTCTATAGATTTCTGAGGGCTTTTTCTGGGTCTCACAACAATTTTCTAGCTATTTTTCAAAGGTTGACAGCAAAATCTTACCCAAACCCATTTTCCATCGATTTTTGAGTGAAAAATCCAGTAGTTTTCATGAAATCCGATGTTTTTTACTTCAAATTCAATCAATAATCGTTCTCCTCACATACAAAATAATTTTTGACTCTGAAAACCCAAAAATTTCAATTGAAACCCTGTTTCTCTGAAAAAAACCCACCTTTCTTCGATAATCCTCCGATTTTCCGTTGAAATCGATAATTTCAGCCTTGTAGAACATCTGAAAATTCAATTTTTGACTGAAATCCACTGATTTTCCCCGGAAACCTGAAAACCCGGCGAAAAAACAACGAAAAATGAAAAAATATTCTCGTGTTGCGCTAAACAGCGGGCAAGCGGAACTCCGGAGTGTCGTTGTAAAAGTCAATAAAATTTTCTGTTTTGGTTTTTTATTTTTTGAAAAAAAAAACGAAGCGGTGTTTGCACACATCGAAACACTTGATTTGACGCCAATTTTTTAAAAATAATATGTTTTGCAGACCCACAAATCATCAAATTCATCCAACTTTTCTCCCCAATTCTCCTCCTATTCATAATCCTTGGTTATTTCTTCATCTGGTTCATTTTCACCTCGATTGTTGGAAGTTACACGGTATTCTTGCATTTGACACATTCACAAATTCAAGACGAGATTTGGTTTCATCGAACTGAAACTCAACAATTTTTTGATTGTTTAACGAATTATAACATTATAAGTGTTCCGAAGGATGTTATTATGAAAGGAGTGGAGTCGAAATCTTTGACGATTTTTGATGTTTATCCGAGAAAAATCATCGAAGAATTGATGAGTAAAACGATCTCGAATCCGGATTCGACTCATCCCGATTATCAATATCATCATTTTCTCTCGCAATGTGTAAGTCACCTCTTAAATCAAACAATCTTAAAAGCCCGCTAAAAACTGCGAAAGTCGTCAACGAGGAGTCTCGTTGTTTTCTTTTTTTGTTGGAAAATTACAAATTGCATGAAAAAAAAAACAATTTTCTGAGGATAAAAACTAAGATTCAATATTTTCAGAAGAAAACTTGTATTTTTGAGTTTTTTGAGCGAATTATGCAATATTGCGGTCAAAAAATCAATATTTTCATCACAAAAATGATTGTCAATCCGAAAAAAAAACATTTTTGCAGCTAAAAAATGAGACTTTGTGCACTTGGCAACTTCCGCACTTCTATTCGAAGCACCCAAGATGGATTCGTTTCCTAGCGTTGATTAAGAACGATTTTCGTGTGTCGGCAATCAGCTATTTGAGATATTTGTCGTTTTTTAAGCAAAATACATTCGTGCCAATTGCTGGTTTGGTTTGGAATATTCGTAAGTTTTTTTTTTTTTTGAAAAAGACCACCCACGAAGTTCAATGTATGCAATTCTGGTCATTTAGATACCCCATAAAGCTATGTTCCTTTAAAATTTGAGGATTTTTGCAGTTCCCCTACCAGCGCTGATCTTCTTCAATCTGATCTTCATCCACTTCGCAACTCCATTGATTCGTAAAAAATCTGAAGAATCGAGCTCTGATGTTTTGATGTGATGTGATAAATAAATTTTTTGGCGCGAAATTTCAAAAAAATATTTTAAACGTGACACAAAAATTTTATTTTTGCGAAAAAAAAAACATTTTTTTTAAATTGGGCCAGGCTATTGTTTTTATTTTTGGGGCGAAGAAGTCGTGATTTTTAAAACAGATCGAGAAATATAATCGCGTAGATAACGTAAATAATAATTATGGCGGGAAGAGGTGAAAATAAATTCAAAAACCGGTTTTCGCGGGGATACCGTACACACAAGCACGCCCCTCTTTTCGCTGTGAGATATCGCAGTTGGGTAAATCGGTGCGCCTTTATTTCAATCGATTTTTTTTTGTTTTTTACGCAAAACCGGCGTTTAACTTGGATACGTCGAGTATTACTAGCTATTTATCGATTATTTAGGCAGCATGCGACATCTGGAGAAAGAAGGTAAGACTTTTCAGGCGAATTTCCATTGAAAAATCATGATTTTCAGGATTTCCGCCAAAATCAACCGGATCTTCGCCAATTTCGCCGAAAATCAACCGGATTTTATCAATATGTTCAACAAAAGCTGCAAGAGCAAACTCTTCCAGGTTCAGGTGAGAATGTTCATTTGAATTTTCATGAAAATGTGAAGATTTTCAGGTTTAACAGCAACAACTTCGGGAATTTCGCCGTTATTTCGCTCAACATTTGCATTTTTAATAATTACCTGATTATCAACGAGAATAAATTGTTTATGATATATAATTGATTAACTAAAACTGAAAGTACCCGAAATTCACATAAGAATAAACAAAAATCACCTTTATCTTCGAATTTTATTGTTTTCCTCGATTTTTGATGATGGGTTGAAGAAGTTGAAACTATTGCAGCTGTTGCTAAGCATGCCAATGAACTTCGGCATGTGTTCAGTGGAATCCGGTTGATTTTCGGCGAAATTGGCGAAGATCCGGTTGATTTTGGCGGAAATCCTGAAAATCATGATTTTTTAATGGAAATTCGACTGAAAAGTCTTACCTTCTTTCTCCAGATGTCGTATGCTGCCTAAATAATCGATAAATAGCTAGTAATACTCGACCAGGGCTGGGCGGAATTTACTTGTCGGCATTCCGCAACGCCGACTTTTCGTGCCGAATTTTTTTTCGGCATTTTGGGATGCCGACTTTTTGTGCCGAGAAAAAATTCGGCAATTCGGCAGTGATTCAAAAATTTTAAAAACACTCAAAATGATAGAAAAATGAATAAAATTATATTTTAGTTCGATTTTAGTCATGCGTCAATGGAAATAAAGTTGAAAACAAGACGTTCTGCTGAAAAAAGAGGTTAAAACGCATGTTTTATTTTACGTGAGAAAATTTCGGTTGTGATTTCGGCACATTTTAAAGTCGGAACGAAATTCGGCTTCTATCAAGTGCCGAAAAAATGTTTCGGTCGGTAATGCCGATTTTAAAAACTGCCGAAAATATTTTCGGTCGGTAGTGCCGACTTCAAAAATTGCCGAAAAATCAACGAATTTCGGCATTTCGGCAAGTCGGCGTGCCGATTCCGCCCAGCCCTGTACTCGACGTTTCCAAGTTAAACGCCGGTTTTGCGTAAAAAACAAAAAAAAATCGATTGAAATAAAGGCGCACCGATTTACCCAACTGCGATATCTCGCAGCGAAAAGAGGGGCGTGCTTGTGTGTGTGTACGGTATCCCCGCGAAAACGGGTTTTTGAATTTATTTTCTCATTTTGGTGCCAGCCACTTTGACGTTGATAATACGCGTAGAACCGCCCGAGAAGTGTTGCAAATTTTTGGCCCGCGTGCTCGTGGTTGGAGAGTGTTGGAGAGTGTTGGGAACAGATTGAGGTAGGTGTCATGACGTGGCAAACATTTTTTGACATATATATATATATTTAGGGCCCAAATTTAGGCCTAGGCTTATTTGGACTCAAAAAATGTAGATTTTCAAGCTGAAACACACCTGACGAGACGTGTCCAAAAGGAACAATGTACAAACATTTTCAAAAGCCACGCTGCACATTTTTTGACGAAAAAAAGTGAAGTTTTTCGTTGATTTTCAGCGGATTTTGATGAAAAATTTCAAAAAATTCAAAATTTCACTCTGCACAAAAACTTTGGGACAATTTCTCGCCAGGTGTGAGCTGAAATTTAGGTTTAGGCTTACATTCAAGCTTAGACCTATTTGGACTCGAAAAACGTGGATTTTTCATCCGAACATTAGGCTTAACCTTATTCTAACTCAAAAATTTGCAACATTTCCAGAAAATCCGCCAAACTTGCACCCAACGAAGCCTCTCACTCCGAATTATCACCGAAAAATTTCACCCCACAGCCCTCAAAAATCGTCAAAACCTGCTAGATGAAGTATGGAAGACTCGTGAACAGTTTCAAAGTGATGCAATGCGTTGCGCCATGTGTCAACTGTTTTCCGCCAACTTTTCCGCATTCAAAAATTTTGGGGCCAACGCGAAAATTGCCTCCGTCCTCAAATACGCTCTATCGCTAATCGCTAATCAATCAAAATATTATCGAGTCCATTTTCGGTTCCGCGTGACCTTCTTCCGCGTGTCATTGACACGTTGATGACACGTGGCACACCGAATTCGCCGCCAATTCAAAAAAGCCGTCCGCCTTCTTGGCACATGTGGATTTTGAGGAGAATTGGCCAGCTTTTTTGAGATGAGAGATGAGGAGGAGGAAGATACGCAGAGAAGGAGAAAAAAAGGGAAATGGAGGTAAGTGTCCTACAGTACTCCTAGCTTTTGATGACACAAATTGGGTCTCAAGAATTTTTGTTAATTTGTTGACCCTAAAATTAGGGTCTCAACACGCTATTTTCGTTCCTAAATACATTCTACAGTACACCTAAACCTTGGCGCCAAAATCAAAAAAATTCAAATTTTTTGCAGATTCCGAAAATCGATAATCGATTCGCTTCTGACTTCGTCAAACTCGCTCACACCCAAAATTTTGCACCAAATCTGCCAATTTCAGCCGCAGAGTTGCAATTTTGACGAATTTTACCCTGGCCATGTGGATTCGCTGAAAATCCAGATGCAAAATCTGAAATTGCTCAAAAATCCGCAGCCTGAAGAGCATATTGACGTCGGCGGAAAAATGATTGAGGAACTTGTCTTATATGCGTCACGTGGCAGTTGGAGTCGGCTGAAAATTTTGGCTGAAAATGACAATTTTGAGAAAGTTTTGAAATTCTCGCCAGCAAAATTGGAGAAAATCAAAAAGTCGGAGAAATTTTCGCGGAAAATTTTGGAGCAAGTGATTTTTGAGAATAAGAATGATGTTTATGAAGTGGCTTTGAAATTTGAGAGATTTGCGATGGTTTTGACGCAAGATGCGTTGAGTGAGAGAAGCGAAAGAAAGAGTTTGGTGAGTAATTTTTTCCGCGCGGAAAATTTGGAGTTCAATAGAGCGAAGCAAAAATTCCTAGCAAAAATTTGAGAATTACTGTTTGTTCAGTAGAGCGCACTTTTCTACTTGAACATTTCAAATTTTTACAACAAGAAACATTATTATGCATACTGTATATTAGCAACATAGGTACTCTAGTTTAGCAACCCGACTACTGTAGTTTAGCAACCCAGGTCATTATGAAAGAACAACAAACTCATTTTCTGTTCATTTCTAGGTGCTCTTGTTTCTTTAATATTTTTCAAATCCAATTTTTTGGGCTTGACCTAAAAAAAATAAAAATCGTGACATTTAATAATTTGTTGGCACGTTCACGTGAAAAATCCAACAAAAATGAACCATTTCAAATTTTATCATTCAAAAAAATTGTTGGTTTCGAGTGATGTGAGTTTAAATAATTTTTGGGCTATGACGTGGAAAATGTGGATTTTTATCTGAAAATCCTGGAATTCTCTGATTTTCCCCGAAATTTGAGATTTTAGTTGAAAATCTTAGAAATTTCATCATATTTTGAGATTTTTCAAGCTGAATTTTCCAATTTTCATCAAGGTTTTCAAATTTGGAGCCAAAAAATCCACATGCCATCAAAATATCAAATTTAGTTTTCTCTGGTGTCAAAATTTTGTTTTTCCACGTCACAACTCGATTTTTCAAAAATTCGGACAACCCAGGCTTTTTAATGCAAAAAATAGGCTTATTATCTATCAAAATAGCCCAAATGTTTGTCACGTGGCAAATAAAAATTATATTTTTCCAGAGCGCCTTTCAAACACGGAATATCCATTGGAAATTGCAGCTCCACCTCCGAAAATTCCCAATTGTTGCTCGAAGAAAGTTTGCCATCGCAATTAATAGTGAGTGGGTGGGAGATTTTGGAGCAAAAAATAAATTTTTAAAAAATTGAGTTCACAAATTCTGGTGCCAAGCACAAAATTTTTACAGTTTCAAATTAGGGCGGGAAAAATCTTGGATTAAAATTTGAAACTGATTTTAAGGTTATTCTGAAAATGATCTGAAACATGAAAAAAATTAAGGGAAATCTAAATCGTTCGACCAAAAATATGAAAATTTGGCTGAAAAGCACTAAAAATCGTAAAAAGTTAGCTTAAAGAAATTGTGTTTTTCTGATAAAAATGTGTCAATCCTGTTTTTTTTTGCAGAATCGAATCAAACATTTGGAGGAAGAATTGATGGAGGCGCACCGAAAAATTGAAATTCTTGAATATTGCTTAGAAGAAAAAACGGCGGAAGCAATTCAAAACAAGGATATCGCTTACGGATTCAAATTTGAGTATGAATTTATGGTGGAGCAGAATCGAATTAAAGAAGAAATCATCGAGGAAATGGAAAGGCAAAATGAAAAGTTCGTTTTTCTGGGAATTTTGGAGGGAGAGTAGGGGGTAAATAACAAATTTTTTGTTGTCGAAAATTTCGGAATTCTGAACACCGTATCTTCAGAATTGGATAGAATATTTTTATTTGGAATCTGTAATCTAGATGAAAACTTCTACCTTTTTAATAAAATCCCGGTTGGGTGGTGTCTCGATGGAAGCAGCATTTTTCAATGGGGTCCCCCTGTTCTCATTTTTTGGATGTCTAAATTTTGGACATTTTCCCATTTTTGCCCCTTTTTTTCCGAAATCATACCTTCGCGAACGTCCAAAAGGATCCGATCCTGGACCTTCTGAACAAAACACACGTGATCTAACCACTTGACCATTTCTGACACAAGAAATTACCATCAATTTGCTTAGAAATGCTCGATAAAAAATTTTTACGTGAGAAAAAGAATCTACCTTTTTTCAGAAAGAAATTCATTATCAGAAAAAAGAACATTTAGTGAGTATTTATTGAGTACTGTCTAAAGAAAATTCTTTTTTTAAAAATCAAATCTGCCTGGGGACTAACAGCCCCTATCGAGTATACATTGAATACAGAAAAAAGATTTTCCATGGCAAAATTAGGAAGCTACCTCTTACGTTTCACCTCTTACCTCTTACGAATACATTTAATTCAAAAAAATAATTAAAAAAGTATTTTTTCGGAAAATTTATCGATGACTTCATCCATGGCAAAATTAGGAAGCCTTCCAGATTTTGCCACGAGTCATTTTTTGATAAAAAAAACTGAAATTTTCTATAAATTTGATTGTAATTCGTTTGTTTAACATCTTACGAGTACATTAAATTCAAAAAAATAATTAAATAAGTTTTTTTTTCGAAAGTTTTTTCAAAAAAAAATCGGCCCGAGTTTTTCAAAAAAAAAAATCGGCCCGAGATTTTTCAAGAAAAAAGTTACAGATTTGGAATAATCCAAAAATGTAAAAAATCGGCCCGAGTTTTTCAAAAAAAAAATTACAGATTTGGAATAATCCAAAAATGTAAAAAAAAAAATCGGCCGAGTTTTTTCAAGAAAAAAGTTACAGATTTGGAATAATCCAAAAATGTAAAAAAATCGGCCGAGTTTTTTCAAGAAAAAAGTTACAGATTTGGAATAATCCAAAAATGTAAAAAAAAATCGGCCCGAGATTTTTCAAAAAAAAGTTACAGATTTGGAATAATCCAAAAATGTAAAAAAAAAATCGGCCCGAGATTTTTCAAAAAAAAAAGTTACAGATTTGGAATAATCCAAAAAATGTAAAAAAAAATCGGCCCGAGTTTTTCAAAAAAAAGTTACAGATTTGGAATAATCCAAAAATGTAAAAAAAATCGGCCCGAGTTTTTCAAAAAAAAAAATTACAGATTTGGAATAATCCAAAAAATGTAAAAAAAAAATCGGCCGAGTTTTTTCAAGAAAAAAGTTACAGATTTGGAATAATCCAAAAATGTAAAAAAAAATCGGCCGAGTTTTTTCAAGAAAAAAGTTACAGATTTGGAATAATCCAAAAATGTAAAAAAAATCGGCCCGAGATTTTTCAAAAAAAAAGTTACAGATTTGGAATAATCCAAAAATGTAAAAAAAAAATCGGCCCGAGATTTTTCAAAAAAAAGTTACAGATTTGGAATAATCCAAAAATGTAAAAAAAAAAATCGGCCCGAGATTTTTCAAAAAAAAAAGTTACAGATTTGGAATAATCCAAAAAATGTAAAAAAAAAAATCGGCCCGAGATTTTTCAAAAAAAAGTTACAGATTTGGAATAATCCAAAAATGTAAAAAAAAATCGGCCCGAGATTTTTCAAAAAAAAAAAGTTACAGATTTGGAATTATCCAAAAATGTAAAAAAAAAATCGGCCGAGTTTTTTCAAGAAAAAAGTTACAGATTTGGAATAATCCAAAAATGTAAAAAAAAATCGGCCCGAGATTTTTCAAAAAAAAAAGTT
This sequence comes from Caenorhabditis angaria, assembly GCA_947459285.1. Classification (NCBI taxonomy): domain Eukaryota; kingdom Metazoa; phylum Nematoda; class Chromadorea; order Rhabditida; family Rhabditidae; genus Caenorhabditis; species Caenorhabditis angaria. The sequence continues at coordinate 10,491,475 of CANHGI010000004.1, read as the reverse complement.
ACAGATTTGGAATAATCCAAAAATGTAAAAAAAAATCGGCCCGAGATTTTTCAAAAAAAAAAAAGTTACAGATTTGGAATTATCCAAAAATGTAAAAAAAAATCGGCCGAGTTTTTTCAAGAAAAAAGTTACAGAACGAAAAAAAGATTGTAGAAGTTTTTTTTCGGAAAATTTATCGATGACGTCATCCATGGCAAAATTAGGAAGCCTTCCAGATTTTGCCATGAGTTATTTTTTGATAAAAAAACTTGAAATTTTCTATAAATTTGATTGTAATTCGTTGGAATAATCCAAAAATCTTACGAGTACATTAAATTCAAAAAAAATAATTTTTTGATTTTCATCCTGAATTCAAGAAAAATCGGCCCGAGTTTTTTCAAAAAAGAAGTTACAGATTTGGAATAATCCAAAAATGTAAAAAAAAATCGGCCCGAGTTTTTTCAAGAAAAATCGGCCCGAGTTTTTTCAAGAAAAAAGTTACAGAACGAAAAAAAAGATTGAAGAAGTTTTTTTTCGGAAAATTTATCGATGACGTCACCCATGGCAAAATTAGGAAGCCTTCCTGATTTTGCCACGAGTCATTTTTTGATAAAAAAATTTGAAATTTTCTATAAATTTGATTGTGAGTCAATGTTCTGTGGACAATAATCACAGAAAAAAGTGAAACGGAAATAAATGAGAAGACTGTTACGCCTGGGGGCTAACAGCCCCTATCTTTCGATTAAAAATCCCAAATACAAAATCACTTCAAATATACAATTTTTGAAAGAAAGTCATTTTTCATACATATATTTATTCAAATAAATCAATCTCATTTACTTTTTCAGTGTTAATGAAGAAAGTGGTGAAGAGAGAGGGCCAACGTTTGTTGCCGATGAAACATCGGAAGAAAAAGAAGAAGAAGAACCAGCACTTCAACAACCACCACCACCACGACAATCGGTATGGGTTTTTTTGGGGAGGGGTGGGGGAGGGATTTTAGAATTTTTTGCGGAGGGCTGAAGAATGGATTTTTCTGGTAAAATTTTGAAGTATTTCGTGAGAAATTTCAGAATTTCGAAGACTTTTGATTCTAGGAGCATGAAAAATCAAATTTTTCATGAAGTTTTACACCGGAAATCAATGAAAATTCAAGAATTGTTGAATTTATTGAGTTCCAACCGACATTCAAATTTTTATCACAAAAAATTTGACCAAAAAAACAATGATTTTCTATAATTCTTGCCGCAGAAATATGCAAAGTTTCCAATTTTTATTGAAAAAAAACCCGGTTTTAAAAATCCCAGATACAAAATCACTTCAAATAGACAATTTTTGAAAAAGAGTCATTTTTCATATATTTATTCAAATAAATCAATCTCATTTACTTTTTCAGTGTGCATGATGAAAGTGACGAAGAGAGAGGGGCGACTTTTGTTGCCGACGAAACATCGGAAGAAAAAGAAGAAGAGCAAATACGACCATGCTCACTTCCACCACAACAACCACCACGGCAATCGGTATGGGTTTTTTTGGGGAGGGGTGGGGGAGGGATTTTAGAATTTTTGCGGAGGGCTGGAGAATGGATTTTTCTGGTAAAATTTTGAAGTATTTCGTGAGAAATTTCAGAATTTCGAAGACTTTTGATTCTAGGAGCATGAAAAATCAAATTTTTCATGAAGTTTTACACCGGAAATCAATGAAAATTCAAGAATTGTTGAATTTATTGAGTTCCAACCGACATTCAAATTTTTATCACAAAAAATTTGACCAAAAAAACAATGATTTTCTATAATTCTTGCCGCAGAAATATGCAAAGTTTCCAATTTTTATTGAAAAAAAAACCCGGTTTTAAAAATCCCAGATACAAAATCACTTCAAATAGACAATTTTTGAAAAAGAGTCATTTTTCATATATTTATTCAAATAAATCAATCTCATTTACTTTTTCAGTGTGCATGATGAAAGTGACGAAGAGAGAGGGGCGACTTTTGTTGCCGACGAAACATCGGAAGAAAAAGAAGAAGAGCAAATACGACCATGCTCACTTCCACCACAACAACCACCACGGCAATCGGTATGGGTTTTTTTGGGGAGGGGTGGGGGAGGGATTTTAGAATTTTTGCGGAGGGCTGGAGAATGGATTTTTCTGGTAAAATTTTGAAGTATTTCGTGAGAAATTTCAGAATTTCGAAGACTTTTGATTCTAGGAGCATGAAAAATCAAATTTTTCATGAAGTTTTACACCGGAAATCAATGAAAATTCAAGAATTGTTGAATTTATTGAGTTCCAACCGACATTCAAATTTTTATCACAAAAAATTTGACCAAAAAAACAATGATTTTCTATAATTCTTGCCGCAGAAATATGCAAAGTTTCCAATTTTTATTGAAAAAAACCCGGTTTTAAAAATCCCAGATACAAAATCACTTCAAATAGACAATTTTTGAAAAAGAGTCATTTTTCATATATTTATTCAAATAAATCAATCTCATTTACTTTTTCAGTGTGCATGATGAAAGTGACGAAGAGAGAGGGGCAACTTTTGTTGCCGACGAAACATCGGAAGAAGAAAAAGAAGAACCAGCACTTCAACAACCACCACCACAATCGGTATGGGTTTTTTTGGGGAGGGAAGGTTTGGAAGGTTTATCTCAAACTGAGCAATTTGTGAAAGCTGCACAAAAACCACAGCCAATTGCAAAATTCGGTCAAGAACTTTTTCTTGATTTTTATTTTGTGAAACTCTTCAAACCTCTCGAGGGAACTTTGATCAAACAACTTCGATCGAATGGAGATTTCAATAGAACAACAAATAATGATAGCATTATACAATCATTTAAGGAATTGATTAAACGGCAAGATGAGGAGATTGCGATTTTGAAGGCGGATGCGAAGAGGGTGAATTTGGAGATGGAGAAATTGAAAAACAATAATAATGAAAATGAGGAGAACTATGAGAAAGAGGTTGAGGATTTGCGAGAGAAATTGGAGAAAACATGTGGAATTCATGTGCAACTGGGACAATTGCCGAATGGAGCGGAGGTTGGAATTGCGCAATTGCAGCAGCAAATTGGCGAACTTGAGCAACAATTGGGATATCAGGCTTTTGAACAACAATCACAAACGGTGAGATTTTTTGCGGGAAAAATTGTAATTTTTGAACAAAAATGCAAAAAATTGACCGGAATTTGCTGAATCCGAGTTTTTTGGTCAATTTTTGACTTGAAAAATGCACCAATTTGTTTTTTTGGTCAAACATAGACCAGAATTTGCTCAATTCGAGTTTTTTAGCCAAATTTTGAACAAAATTGAGTTCACAAATTCTGGTGCCAAGCACAAAATTTTTACAGTTTCAAATTAGGGCGGGAAAAATCTTGGATTAAAATTTGAAACTGATTTTAAGGTCATTCTGAAAATGATCTGAAACATGAAAAAAATTAAGGGAAATCTAAATCGTTCGACCAAAAATATGAAAATAGATTTAATAATTTGTTGGCACGTTTACGTGAAAAATCCAACAAAAATGAACCATTTCAAATTTTATCAATTCGAAAAATGGTTGGTTTCGAGTGATGTGAGTTTAAATTTACCTGAAAATCTTTTTTTGGTGGACTATGACGTGGAAAGTGGATTTTTTTTTCAAAATTTTCAAATTACGGCGGGAAAAATCTTGGATTAAAATTTGAAACTCATTTTAAGGTTATTCTGAAAATGATCTGAAACATGAAAAAATTAAAGGAAATCTAAATAGTTCGACCAAAAATATGAAAATTTGGCTGAAAAGCACTAAAAATCGTAAAAGTTATCTTAAAGAAATTGTGTTCTTCTGATAAAAATGTGTCAATCCTGTTTTTTTTGCAGAACCGAATCAAACATCTGGAGGAAAAATTAATGGAGGCCCACCGAACTATTGATATTCTGCAAAATTGCTTGAACGAAAAAACGGCGGAAGCGATTGAAAACAAGGATATCGCTTATGGATTCAAATTTGAGTATGATTATATGGTGGAACAGAATCGAATAAAAGAAGAAATAATCGAGCAAATGGAAAGACAAAAGGAAAGGTTCGTTTTTCTGGGAATTTTGGAGGGAGAGTAGATGGTAAATAACACATTTTTTGTTGTCGAAAATTTCGGAATTCTGAACACTGTATCTTCAGAATTGGATAGAAAATTTTTATTTGGAATCTGTAATCTAGATGAAAACTTCTTTCGATTAAAAATCCCAAATACAAAATCACTTCAAATAGACAATTTTTGAAAAAAAGTCATTTTTCATATATTTATTCAAATAAATCAATCTCATTTACTTTTTCAGTGTGCATGATGGAAGTGACGAAGAAAGAGGGGCAACTTTTGTTGCCGAAGAAACATCGGAAGAAAAAGAAGAAGAACCAGCACTTCAACAACCACCACCACCACCACAATCGGTATGGGTTTTTTTGGGGAGGGGTGGGGGAGGGATTTTAGAATTTTTTGCGGAGGGCTGAAGAATGGATTTTTCTGGTGAAATTTTAAAGTATTTCGTGAGAAATTTCAGAATTTCGAAGACTTTTGATTCTAGGAGCATGAAAAATCAAATTTTTCATGAAGTTTTACACCGGAAATCAATGAAAATTCAAGAATTGTTAAATTTTGAATTTATTGAGTTCCAACCGACATTCAAATATTTATCACAAAAAATTTGACCAAAAAAATATGAGTTTCTATAATTCTTGCCTTAGAAATATGCAAAGTTTCTAATTTTTATTTTAAAAAAAACCCGGTTTGATATCGGAATTCATCGAATTGCTCATATTAAAAAATTTATTTAGAAATTTAAACCTGACTTTTCCTCTGAAAAAAAAGTATACTAAATTTAATTTTGAAAAATTATTCTAAAGAATTCTAGAGTTTTGAGCTGACTATTCAAAAACGGTAAATTTTTCTTAATTTGAAACGAATTCAATTTTAGACTTGAAATTATTTTCAAAAAAAAAATTTTCCACCTTCTCCAAAATCGTATTCTTTCCAGAAATCAATCGAACAGTCATTATTGACAAAAACACATTTATCGCCAATCGAGACCAATTTGATTGATCTTATGAATGGTGATTATGAATTTGTGTCTGTAGCCGACAGAGTGAGTGAATTTTGTAGTGTCTCAAATGAAAAAACGAGAAAATGCAAAATGTGAATGAATCTGGAAACAACAATCACTTTTTTCCAGTTTCGTCTGTGTGAATATGTCGCAACTTCTGCTCAAATATCAACATCAACAATACAATTTCGCAAGCAAAATGTGAGACGAAAATTGGGAAAAATTTGATCACAGTAAGATTTATCCATCTTTTGATTTGCGAAGAAAAAACTCTGTATGTATTTTTTCTATTCACCAAAATCACAAATTGTCGCATGCATTTTTGTGAATAGAAAAATTTGAAAAAAACTTATTTCTTCTGTTTTTTTTTCGCAAATGCATTAGAAACTAACCCTTTAGAGAAAATTCATTCTTATTTTTCAGAAGCTCAATTACTATTTCTTATACAATTCTATCGACAATGAAATTCGAATTGAGTTGGAAAGATTGGATTATTCAAAAATTGCGCTTCAATCGGCATGTTTCGCTGCAAAAAGAAGAAATCGCGGCGAAACTCTTGCGATTCTCCGGAAACCTATAAATGAGAATATCATGATTGATGTAAGTTTAATTATCTTTTCAGCTACAAATTTAATATAAACATTTATTTCAGCTGCTCAAAAGAGTCAAAGAAGATGAAGAAATTAAGAAAAATTAAAAAAGATAACAACTTCATAATTTCTCTTATGCATTTCACTGTTTAATAATTGTGATTTTTTGTCTCTCTTTTTGGAATAAAATTTCTATTTTTTGAGCATTTTTGGAATTTTTTTGCCACGTGGATTTTCGTGAAGTACTGTATATGATTTTTTTTTGCTTAGTTTCTTCTCAGGAAATTTTAGGAACAGTATTTTCGCACTCGTGGAATTATGTCTTGGAGAGAAAAATTGATAGAAAGAAGGTTTTTTGTTCTAGAACCTATTTTTAGCTAAAAATTTCAATTCCCAGCTAAAAATTTGGGTATAGCTTCCGCATCCCAGCCAATTTCGCTTTAAAATTCCAATTTTTTCCAAATTCGCATATGGGAGCTGGAAATAGATGTTTCTAGATTGAAAAATCACGAGCTGAGATGTACTTCTCTGACATTTTTTGAAGACTGAAAATCGGAGTCTGATTTTTGGAGCTACTCCAACTTTCCGATTTATTCATCCATAATGTTTTGATGGCTAAGAATGAGAATATGATTTTTTTGGTCATTTTCCACATGGCATTTTCGGAGTATTGTAGATGATTTTTGATGATTTTTCGCGCCAAAAGATTTCATCGATTGGTTTTCTCAAGTTCTTCGATCACAACTTCAATTATTAACAAAAAAAAACAGTCAAATATTTGGTTGTTTGAAGAAATTTACTCATTATATATCACAAATTATAATTTCTTGTTTTTTATTTATTTTTTCTTTTTGAAAATCTGAAAAGCTAAGCTCCGCCCACATATCTGTGCGGAAAAAGATGGGCGGAGCCAAATTGCTCGATTACAATTTTACATTGACTCGGTAGTGAAAAAACCCCTGTGCCACTGGAAAAAACAGATTTCTCGCATTTATTTTCAAATGACAAAAACAGCATGTGCGCTCTATTGCTTCGTTGTGTGCAAACTCTTTCGAAAATCCCGTCGGCTGAGCGATTTCAAATACAATTATTTTGTTTTTTTCACTTTTGCCAGAATCAAAATTTTTTCTTGATTTTCATTATGAAAGAATAACAAACTCATTTTCTGTTCATTTCTAGGTGCTCTTGTGTCTTTAATGTTTTTCAAATCCAATTTTTTGGGCTTGACCTAAAAAAAATAAAAATCGTGACATTTAATAATTTGTTGGCACGTTTACGTGAAAAATCCAACAAAAATGAACCATTTCAAATTTTATCAATTCGAAAAAATGGTTGGTTTCGAGTGATGTGAGTTTCGTTGGAAAAACTGAGTCAGAATTAGTGTAGATCATCCACAAATAATTTAAATGACTTCTGAATATTGTGAATTAAACATCCAGTTAGTTTCGATCAGCACCTGGTTTACTAATCTACAGTATCCGGGTTGTTTATCTCAAGTATTCGGGTTTCTAATCTACAGTAGCCGGGTTTCTAATCTACAGTATTCGGGTCACTAATCTCAAGTGGTCGGGTCGCTGATCTACAGTACCTGGGTTGCTAATCTACGGTACTTCGGTTGCTCATCTACAGTATCTTGGCTAGTTGTCGCGACATCGGCTCAGAGTAAAAAAAAACCTAGTGGGGGCAAAAACAATGTGCTCCTGTGAGGACATGAAAAAATATTGATGGGAAAAACACTTTTTCCACTGTGGGAAAAAATTAGTTTTGTGCACTCGACACAATACATTTTCACGCGTTTTGCGCCCCCACGATAAAAAAATGGATTTTTTTGATGCGAAAAATGGGGTGAGGGCGTAAAACGTATTATCAACGTCCGAGTACCTGGCACCAAAATGAGAAAATAAATTCAAAAACCCGTTTTCGCGGGGATACCGTACACACAAGCACGCCCCTCTTTTCGGGGATACCGTTGGGTAAATCGGTGCGCCTTTATTTCACAAGCACGCCTTGGATACGTCTCTTTTTATCGCTTTTGCGTAAAAAAACAAAAAAATTTAAGGTAAGACTTTTCATCGCAGTTGGGTAAATCAACCGGTGCGCCTTTATTTCAATCGATTTTTTTTTCATTTGTTTTTTACGCAAAACCGGCGCCGTTTAACTTTGCATTTTTAATAATTACCTGATACGTCTAAAACTGAGTAAAATTCACATAGCTATTTATCTTCGAATTATTTTTGATGATGGTTTGAAGAAGTTGAAACTATTGCAGCTGTTGCTAAGCATGCCATCGGCATGTGTTCAGTGGAATCCGGTTGATTTTCGGCGAAATTGGCGAAGATCCGGTTGATTTTGGCGGAAATCCTGAAAATCATGATTTTTCAATGAAAATTCGACTGAAAAGTCTTACCTTCTTTCTCCAGATGTCGTATGCTGCCTAAATTTAAATAGCTGTAATACTCGACGTATCCAAGTTAAACGCCGGTTTTGCGTAAAAAACAAAAAAAAATCGATTGAAAGGTAAAGGCGCACCGATTTACCCAACTGCGATATCTCGCAGCGAATTTCCATTGAGAAATCATGAGGGAGCGTGCTTGTGTGTGTGTACGGTATCCCCGCGAAAACGGGTTTTGAATTTATTTTCTCATTTTGGATCTTCAGCCACTCGCCGTTGAAAATCAACCGGTGTTTCATCGAAATGTAGTATGTTCAAATAAAAGAGCTGCATAAAATCAATATTTTTATATTAATTTATTTCACGTGCACGTGTGACGTGGCAGGTAGCGGCGTAGAATGTTCATTTTTCGTTTTCTGTTTTTTGTGTGTGCAGTTTTCAGGTTTTTGTTAGGTGTTTTGAAATTCGGGAATTTCGCCGTTATTGCTCAACATTTTTCATTAGGTTTTCTTCGGGTCAATTTCCTAGGGAATTATTTTAGCTGTGTATTTAGCAATTGCTCAACATTGTTTTGTCATTTGTGTTCTAATTGATTAGTGTAACTTTTCAGAATATGTTTGTTTATAATTGCATTCACATAAATTTCTATTATAAAGTCACGCAAATTCACACGTACATTTAAACCAGCAAAATCTTGCACCTTTATCCTTCGAATTTTATTGTTTTGATAGTTTGGCGAAACTTGATGATTTTTGCAGGCAAACCGCCAAATAGTTGAACTTCCATTGCATGAGTGTTGTAAGCAGTGGACAATTCTTCGATTCCACCGGACCCTTCAAACGAATTTGTCGCCACAAATCGATGGAAGCCGGTTGATTTTCGGCGAATTTGTTGAGCAGAATCGATCCGAATTTTGGAAATGGCGGAAATTCAGCTACCTCCAAAAATTCCCAATTTTGCTCGAAGAAAATTATGCCCTATGAAATAATCTAAACTAGTGAGTGGGTGGGAGATGTCGTATGTGCTGCAAAAAATAAAATCGATAAATAGCTAGTAATACTCGACATTCACAAATTAAGCACAAACGCCGGTTTTGCGTAAAAAACAAAAAAAAATCGATTGAAATAAAAAGGCGCTGATTTACCCAACTGCGATATCTCGCAGCGAAAAAAATTAGAGGGCGAATGCTTGTGTGTATTATGTAAAATTTGGCTGTATCCCCGCGAAAACGGGTTTTTTCTGATAATTTATTTTCTCATTTTGGTGCCAAACCACTTTGACGTTGATAATGCTGTTACGAAATGTAGTAAAAAAAAGAATAAATAAAAGAGATAAAAAGAATCAATATTTTTATATATTAATTTATTTCACGTGCGTGTGACGTGGCAGAGGTGGCGGCATGAGACGCCTATCTTTTTTCGTTTTTCTGTCAATTTTTTTTTGTGTGTGCAGTTGTCTGCAGTTTTTGTTAGGTGTTTTGTGCGTTGCCACATTGATTAGGAAACGGTTTTCATTAGGTTTTCTTCGGGTCAATTTCCTAGGTTATTTTAGCTGTGTTTTAGCAATTGTAAATTGTTTTGTCTTTGTGTTCTAATTGTGTAGAGTGTAACTTTTTGTATTTTTAGTTTTTTGCTTCAATAAATTTCTATTATAAAAAAGTCGCAACCACACGTACATTTAGCAAACAAATCAATCTTTTGAAATTTACCTGAAAATCTTGTTTTGATGGTGGGAAACTTGGATTTTTTCAGGCAAACCGCTTCTTCGAACTCCATTGAAACATCGGAAGAAAACAGAAAGAAGGACAATTCTTCCGACCATGGACTCCTTCCACCACAACGCCACCACAAATCGGTATGGGTTTTTTTGGGGAGGGGGGTGGGGGGGGGAGGATTTATAGAATTTTGCGGAGGACTGAAGAATCCGATTTTCTGGTAAAATTTTGGAAATATTTCGTGAGAGAATTTCAGAATTTGGAAATTTGGGATTCCACCTCCAAAAATTCCCAATTGTTGCTCGAAGAAAGTTTGCCATCGCAATTAATAGTGAGTGGGTGGGAGATTTTGGCGCAAAAAAACATAAATTTTTATAAAAAAGTTGAATTCACAAATTCTGGTGTAAGCACAAAATTTTTTACAGTTTCAAATTACTTGCCGCAGAAATATGCAAAGTCTTGAATTAAAATTTGAAACTGATTTTAAGGTCATTCTGATCGAAAATGATCTGAAACATGAAAAAAATTAAGGAAATCTAAATCGTTCGACCAAAAATATGAAAATTTGGCTGAAAAGCACTAAAAATCGTAAAAGTTAGCTTTTGAAAAATTCTAGAGTTTTTCTGACTATTCCAAAAACGTGTCAATTTTATCTTAATTTGAAACGAATTCAATTTTGAGACTTAGATCAATTGTTCAAAAAGAATTAATGGAAGCACATCGGACTATTCCAGATATTCTGCAAAATTGTTTGAACGAAAAAACGGCGATTTATCGCAATCGAAAATAAGGATTGATGCATTATGACTGGTGATTCAAATTTTTGTCTGTAGTGACAGGGTGATGAATTTGTGGTTGAAGAATCGAAAAAACGACGAAAATACGAAATCATCGAGCAATTGGAAAGGCAAAATGAAAAGTTCGTTTTTCTGGGAATTTTGGAGGAAAGTAGGGGTGCAACTTCTGTCGAAAATTTCAACAATAATTTCTCAAGCAAAATTTCGAAGCTGAACACTGTATCTTCAGAATTGGATAGAAATTTATTTTTATTTGGAATCTGTAAAAACTCTAGATGAAAACTTCTTTCGATTAAAAATCCCAGAATACAAAATCACTTCAATAGCATTAATTTGTTAGAAAAAAAAAAAAGTCATTTCTTCTGTTTATATTGTATTTTCGCAAATGCATTAGAAACTAACCCTTTCGAAAAATCTCATTTACTTTTTCAGAAATTGAATTATTACTTCATGATGCAAAGGAAGTGACAGAAGAGAGAGGGCCAACGTTGGATTTGCCGATGAAACATCGGAAGAAAAAGAAGAAGAGACGACAAATACGACCATGCTCACTTCCACCACAACAACCTACCACAATCGGTATGATGATTGAGGTAAGTTTTATTTTTTTGCGGAGGACTGACAAATTTAGGATTATAAACATTTATTTCGGAGGACTGCTCAAAATGGATTTGTCAAAGAAGTATTTCGTGAAGAAATTTCAAGAATTTCGAAGACTTTTTGATTCTAGGAGCATGAAAAATCAAATCTTCATAATTTTTCTCTTATGAAATTTCACTGAAAATTCAAGAATTGTTGAATTTTGAGTTTTTTTGAGTTCCAAGCGACATTCAAATTTTTATCACAAAAAGTTTGGAAATTTTTTTTGACCACGTGGATTTTCGTGATAATATGTATAAGATTTTTTGCTTAAAGTTTCTTCTCAGGAAATTTTAGAAAACAGAATTTTCGCATCTCGTGGAATTATGTCTTGGGTGCTCATAATAAAAAAGGTTTTAGAAATTTAAACCTGACGCTTTTTCCTCTGAAAAAAAAGTATTCCGTTCCCAGCTAATTTAATTTTGAAAATAGCTTCCACATCCCAGAGTTTTGAGCTGACTATTCAAAAACGGTAAATTTTTCTTAATTTGAAACGAATTCAATTTTAGACTTGAAATTATTTTTCAAGTGAAAAAAAAAAATTTTCCACCTTCTCCAAAATCATATCTTTGAGACCAAATCAATCGAACAATTTATTTTCATTTTTTTTTAAAAAACACATTTATCGCCAATCGAGACCAATTTGATTGATCTTATGAATAGTGATTATGAATTTTTGTCTGTAGCTGACAGGGTGAGTGCCCAATTTTGTGGTGTCTCAAATGAAAAAACGAGAAAATACCCGCAAAATGTGAATGAATCTGGAAACAACAATCACTTTTTTCCAGGTTCGTTTTGTGTGAAAATGTTGTAACGGGAACCCCCGGTTCTGCGAAAATTTCAACAATAATTTCTCAAGCAAAATGTGACCAAGGTCGAAAATTTTCAGAAGCAATTTGATCAAATGATAAGATTTATCCATCTTTTGATTTGCGAAGAAAAAACTCTGTATGTATTTTTTTCACCAAAATCATTCACCAATATTGTCGCATGCATTTTTGTGAATAGAAAAATTTTAGAAAAGCATGAACTTGCTATTTTTCACCATTCTGTTTTTTCGCAAATGCATTGAAACTAACCCTTTCGAGAAAATTCCACAATTTTCAGATTGAGTATTTTTACTTCATGACTTGAAAGCGAATGAAAAACGTAATGAATATGCGAAAATTGAGTTGAACAAAAATCAAAATCGATTGCAACAAGACAAGAAGCAAATCGGCGAATTGTATTTGTCCGGGAGACTTTGAAGAATATGATGAACGAGTGTACGAATACACTACAGCTATGCATTCTGAAACCTATAAACGATTGATGATTGCACATCGGAATTATAGCTGCTCAATACCTAAACACTTTATTATCGTTGCTCAAAGAGTCAAAGAAGATGAAGAAATAAGAAAATTGAAAAAGATAACAACTTCATAATTTCTCTTATGCATTTCACTGTTTCCCAATAATTGTGATTTTTGTGAACATCTCTCTTTTTGGAATAAAATTTCTATTTTTTGAGCATTTTTTCAAATTTTTTTGTCATCCACGTGGATTTTCGTCGAAGTACTGTATATGATTTTTTTTTGCTTAGTTTCTTCTCCAGAAATTTTAGGAACAGAATTTTCGCACTCATTGGAATTATGTCTTGGAGAGAAAAATTGATGGAGAAAAGAAGGTTTTTGTTCCTAGAACCCCTATTTTTAGCTAAAAAATTTCAAATTCCCAGCTAAAAATTTGAACATTCACTAGCTTCCACATCCCAGCCAATTTCGCTTTAAAATTCCAATTTTTTCCAAATTCGCATATAGGGGCTGGAAATAGATCATGTTTCGAGTGAAAAAAGATAAATTTTCTGAGAACTTCTGAAATAGCGTCTAATGAGAAACTAATTCGCGAAAATTCAGAATTTATTTGATTTTTCTTTTAAATTTTAAATAGAAAATCTTGAAAACTCTGCATTAGTGATTAGTTATTTCGGGTTTTGGTCTAATTTAACGGAGATGCATTAGCTATGCCCAATTTCATCTGAATCCCAACCTTTAGTGAAAAAAAATTGAATCCGATAGAAACACGCTGAAAAAAACTGAATGCACTAAACAGCAAACACTTCGCGCAAACCGTACAGTACTTTCCGGGAAAATTGTAACGGGAACCCCGGTGTTTTTTGGGTCAAATCAGGGATTCGGATTTTCCCTGGGAAGCTATTTCTGATGTGATTGAACCAAATTTTTTATTCTCACAAGGTCGTTCCGTTCAAACTTCCCAAAACTTAAATTTTTTCCCAATTTTTGATGAACTTCCCAAGTTAATTTTGCTTTTTCCCAATGATTTTTATGACACAACGCCGGATTTAGCACAACTCTATTGATTATTCTTTGATCATTATGATGACCCGCTCGGATTTTTCGTGGACACTTCTGACCAGCTCCCACCGGAGCAGACTTCAACAACTCCTGTTTTCTGTGATTCTTTGTTATTTTCTATGAGTTTGCAATAAGATGAAAAAATCCACAATTTGATAGTATTAATATCAAAAAGAACTGAATGAAAAACGTAACAATAACAAAATTTAACAAAAACAAAACGATTAACAAGACAAGTGGTTCAAAAATTGTATTTTGACAAATGGGAGACGGATTGATGAACGAGTGTAAGAACATACACAACTATGCATATCTGAAACTTTTGAGATTGAGAGATGGCACATCGGAAATGCTCAAAATCACTCACCTATACACTTTTTGTAATATCATAGTTTTTGACAATTTCAAAAGGTCCATTTTTATCATAGCTTGTCCTTTTTCCATTGTTCCGTTTTGGCCACTTAAATTCTGTGTGGAACTTCCTTCATTTTTTGTCGAACATCCTTCTTGCCGAACAACCGAATTTGAAGGCTGCAAAACGTTTGGCCGATTGGGTTTCGTTCTTTGTCAGTTTCCCTGGAATTGATTCAAGAAGAAGATGATTCGATACTGTCATCCAAAACGTGCACTCGTGGCAGAAAAAATCCAAAGTCGGTGGTGCCGAACTGAATACTTTTTTGGTTTTGTTTATAGAGCACAATTTTTTAAAATAACTCACTTTTAATGTCTTGAGTAAAGATGCACAAAATAATCGGACCCAGATGGAAACAAAAAGCGGTTTCCAATGCATTGTAGCGAATTGATCACAAGCATTACAAAACAAGTTTCCATGTTCTCTTTTCCGAACATACGCCACATTTCGAACATTCACTTATCCATCATACAAGTCGAGAACCATTGTCTCTGAAAAATAAAATAAATTGATCGACAGAGGTGTATTTGGAATCTCTGCAGTGATGGCTTATTTTCAAAAAGCGTCTCCATGACTCTAATTCGCGAAAAATCTTGGTTCAATGTTATAAATTAGGTTAATGTAACTTCACTGAAGTTGGTGCTCCGCCAGTGAACTTTTGCTTGGTTTAGTAAATAAAGGGTTCGGGTTTTTAGTCTAAAAATATTAGATGAAATTGCCCATTACTCACCGCACAATAATCATCTGAAAGAGCGACTTTGTTGTGATCAACCAATAAAATTGAATATCCGATAGAAAAGCGCTCGATAAAAAATCTCGCATGCATTCAGCTTGTTTCACACAACACTGTGACTTTTGCAGACGAAGCAATTGAATAGTATTGTGTTTTTCGGGGATTTCGGATGTTGTTTTATTCAAATCAGGGATTCGGATTTTCGGCTGGGCTGAAAACATCATCCGTTCTGATGTGATTGAACCAATTTCAATATTCTCATCATGAACGGTCGTCTCCGTTGTCGTAACATCTCCATCAAAACTTGATTCGACCATTTTTCTGGTATTGAACATCACTGAGTTGTCAGAACTTGATGAACTTTCTCCGCTGTAGGGTTTTCTTCATTTTGTCTCGCGAATGATTTGATTCAAAGATCAACGCCGGATTTAGCACAGGACTCTAGAAAGATTATTCTTTGATCATTATGATGACTCCGCTCGGATACTTTTCGTAAGGACACTTCTGACCAGCTCCCACCGGAGCAGACTTCAACAACTCCTTTCTTTCTGTGATTTCTTTCCGTTTTTCAGTTCGAGTTGCTGGCAATTGACGAATCGATCAGTTTCACTCAAAACTGTTCGTACAATAATCTGAATAATAAGAACTGAATGATTACATTCATATTTGAAAATAAAAACTAACAAATGTTCACATAATGAATGTGGCGAAAATCGGTCCATTTTTTGACAAATGAGAGGAGACTCTTCAGTGAAAACCGTGACAAATCTTGCAGATGATGATAATTCCGGGTTTTCAATGTGCCAAATAGGCAAAGTCCAATTTGAATAACATTTACTTTAAGAAGTCGTTTTGTAACATCATATTTTCACATAGTTTTTTGACCAGAATCGACAAATCGAGACCTGAAATTAAAAAAGAATATTAGTAATGAAAATGAAATATTTGGTAATTCTCACCGGCATAGGCAAATCCAGAGCATCGGTATCTGTTATAGCTATCAAAGTAGCTTCGAGTAGCTTTTTTTATTCAGAAATGCCTTCTGCCGAAAAAAAATCTCTGCGCGGGAGAAGCGAGATTCATTTGGCAAAATGCGGCACGTTTTTTATTTCGAGAAATTATTATTTCTATTCTCCTGGAAATTGTATGAAGAAGAATTTGAAATGAAAAGCGCGAAAATGATTCAAATCATGTGAAACGTGCACTCGTGGCAGAAAAAATCAGAATTTTATGCCTGTGGATCTATATTTTTTGTAATTGACTTTTAAAATATATCACGCCCCACTTGAAAATCTGAAATGATATTGGCCAATTCCAAAATAATACTTCTGATTCATGGAACCCTAGTCGCCCGGCATACGCTGTTAATTGTACCGAATCAATTTCGATGACTCCGAAAACTTCAAGAAACGAATCGGCCCATCATCAAACAAACTTTAATGATCGATACAAGTCGAGAACCGTCTCTGAAAATAAACTCAACTTTCGGAATCAAGTTTTGGAATCCTAGAATAGCTATTATAAACTGCTTATTGTTAGCTATAAAAAATTAGGGTTATACTACTGCTCTGAAAAACAAAGTGAATTCAATGTTAAATATTAGGTTAATATAATTGTTCGTCTCACTGAAAGGGTTGGTGCTCCGCCAGTAGCGGGTAATTTTGCGTTTCGCGTAAATTTGAATAGGAATGCGTGCTCCTGGAAGGTTTAAGTTTTAGAAAAAAAATGGCATCATGAAGTATAAATTCAGGTGACCATCATGTTTTTCCTCACCCAAAACACAAGCGAGTTAAAACCTACGAAATAAAACATGCACCCGCTGAGGCGCTCAGTGCAGTTGTTTTTGAATTTTCGTGTGTGTGTTTGCACACAACACTGTGACGCCTTTTTGCAGACGATTTTTTCACCAGGAAAGCACCAACGCCTTGAATAGTGATTTTTTTCTTTATTTAGACTTACTGAAGGTTTGAATAGTCGAGAAGAAACTGAGCTATGTCCGCTTGTGAAACTTGTTTTGCAGCAGAACCCCGTTTTGAAGTCGCAATTCATTTGCTCCGTTCTATTCGTCGAGTTCATGTACAAAGTCACCATTCCACAATATATTTTTGAATAAACCGAGCATCCATCAAACAACATTTTACCATTTTTCTTCAAATATGAATACCAATCATCATTCAATCCACCATCCAAATACAAACTTTCTATCTTCTCTGTCAACATTTCATCAATGTTCCGCAATCTGCAAAAGTCCCATGATCCAGTTCCCAGAAGGACTCTGAAAAATATTTGAGTGATAGTTCATCAAGCTAGAAGTAAAAGTTTTACCATCGATCCCATTAAAATGTCGACTAGTTCTTTTCCGTTTTTTCCAAATTTGTCTTTGATGTTGCTGGCAATGTGGACTTGGCAGCGCAACAATGGGCATTGTAAAATCTGTCAATACATAAAGGTGAATTTTTATTTCCTTTTTAAAAATTGAATAAATAAAACTAACTTGTGAATAAATTCAAAACGATTTTTTCTCCATCCCAACGGTCAAACTGGAAATTCTTTTGAAATCTCCCATTTTGCTGGCCAAGAACTTGGCAAAAAGCCTCGTGATTACAAGCTCCTTATTTGAATGAATTGACCAACTTCATCAATATTTTCACATTTTTTCCAGATGATGATGTTCTATAAATCAATGCATTTTAATAAAAAAGAAAAGGAATTTATCAATTTTAAAATTATAAACTCACACAAAAAGGAGTGGTAATTCCACCGGCAGCTATGTTTGAAACCAGAGGCATATCCGGTATCTGTGTATGTTGAATCAAGTTCAGCGCCAGATTTCAAAACTTTTCCGTCGGGTGATTTGCAAAAAGTGTATCTGAATGACGAAAGTGAAAAGTTGTGATGAATGATGATTCAATTTTATTTTCCTATTTTCTAAGTAACATTGAAAAAAAGAGAATTTCTTTTTTCTGACGTTCATTCAAAAACTCACTCAAATATTCGATTTTTGAAGTTTCCGGAAGACGCGAATATTTGACAGCTTCTTCACGTTGTAGATGAATTTCAGCCTCAGATGGGCATAACGCCATATAAATCGACAGTGCATCTTTTGAAAAATCCATAAATCTGATACCACGCAAATTATTGTGTGTTACATATAGTTCGTAGACTGAGGTTTTGAAGCGTTTTGCTTGAAATGCGGAGAGATCTTGCGGTTTACTGACCATTTTTGGACCCGTTTTCTTTTTAACCACGGTTTTGTGAGTGATCGATTGGTTTGTGATTTGACTCATTGAAAATACTTTTTCCTTCTTCAGCCATTCGTTTATATGCTCCAATTTTCGTAGACCCATTCAGATTATTTCGAATATATTGAACATCAGTCGCTGAAAATCTTCATTGAAATCCAAGACTATGATATCACAACTTACGAGACGCTCTACTTGTTTTACAACTCGTAAAATCAACCGAACCACTCTCTAAAATATAAATCGACACCACTCGTGTATTCTTCTCATCTCTCAAAACGAACTTGAAAAACTTCAAATTCTCCACTTGTCTGCATTTTACAAATCCCATCTTTTCGCCCTCAACAGTGAAAGTTCCGTATTGTGAAATATTTTCTTCTTCAGATCTGAAATATTTTCAAACTTTGTGATATATATTAGAAATTGTTTCAGAATTGGTGGTTGAAAATTGCAAAGTTCTGACAGCAAATGAAAACATTTACCGTGCCAATCCCAATCATCTGGGGGGTATTTCTTCTCGGACAAATGAGCAGGCATTTCGAAAGAGATCCGTCGTTTTTGAATGATTTCAACCAAATCGATCGGCTTGATCAAGCGAATCATTTCAATATGTCTAAAAATGAATTTTTAATGCTTTATTTTTTACAATTTAACTTACTTTTTGTTCCATTCTTCGACAAAATCAATTTCTGGGAAAATCATTGTGATTTTCGTTTTGATTTTTCCACATCAAACAGCGACAAATCAGCCTCTTTTTTTGTAATCAATAAAAGCTTCCAATACGGTATTCACACGTGTTCTCACCACGATGCGCTGTTTTCTTGACTGAGTATTAAACGTTTGCGTGTTGTAGTCAATTTGTGTTAATTTTCGATTTTTTTGATTTGCGAGCTTCAACAAGTGCAAGAGAATAACATTTTTGTTGCCATTTTGGTTGTCATAATATTGTTAGAAGCGTTGTTCGAAATTTATGACATCTTGTGTTGTTGGTGACTGATGAACTGTTGACTTTTCATTCTTCAAGATTTTTGCTTCATGAATATGATTGATTTCGCCTTTTTCAATATTCATCAAAGATGTGTTGTTTTTCATAGTCATAAATCATATAATCCCAGCCGAAACTTTACGAAATACTCCTGAAACACTCTTTTCACTTTTTATTCTCTAGAAAAAATTCACAAACCTTTTCACGAAGCAATTCTTCGCTAAATTTTATACAAAAAGGTTACGAGTAGATTCTGTCGAGATACTTTTGTTCAACGAAAATTATAAGTTTCAACTTGCAGCGACACCCGGGTTGTGCACTTTGTCGTGGCCGTGTTTGCACAAAACATTCGTTGACGCGCATCTATTTTTATTTCTCGCCTCAAAATAGTTATTATCTCCGTTTTTTATCGTTTAATTGTTTTTCTGAACAGTCTTTCTTCTAATTATAAGTTTCAATTGTTTCAGATGCCTACAATCAGCCCAACAAAAAATTCCGGCTTCGAAACTTCAAAACAATTGATTTGGGAAACTGAAAATCTCGTTGAAACTTGAGGATTTGTCGAACAATTGCCGGAAAAGGAATTGGCTTTTGGGCGAGGATATCAAAAAACCCGTAGAAGATGTCAAATTCCACGTAGATCACAAAACCAAAATGGCCAAAGATATGTACAAAATGGAGGTGTTACTGATGAATCATCGCTCCGAAAATATTTCCCTGATTTTTTTTGATTTGCCACGTCGTTTGTTGGTTCGATCAAGTTAGATGGAATCGAGCGAATTTACAAGAGAAAATGATGAAAGTTTAGGATTGAGATATTGACCGAATTATTGGCTGGAACTTGTAAAGGAATGGAGATTTGAGAGGAGAAAATGAGAAATATGAATTGTTGGCTGGAACTTGTAAAGGAATGGAGATTTAGGAGAGGAGAATTGTAATCTAAAATCCTTCTGCGTCGTTGTTAGAAGTCGAAGTGGTTCATCTAATGTACACCGAATTCGAATTTTATGTGGTATTTTCTGTAAGTGTTTTTTTTGAAAAAAAAAACTAGTCAAAATCAGAAAATTTCGAACTTTTAGAGCGTAACCAAGTTTTTTTTTTCAATTCATCTGCCTTTTTAATAATCGGCAAATATTTTAAATGTCAAAAAGAAATCCACAGTCGGAAGTGGGATAAAATATCCCCACATTTCTCACATGATATTTTTCTAAACGAAAAGTTTCTGCTTAATTTAATTCTGAGAAAATCAACTAGTGAATAAATTTTTTGTATGAAGACCTAGAAATCCAAAATTACATATTTTCAGCCAGCGAAATTTGCTATCCGAAATCAAAAGAACAGGGGGATTAACTAAATTGGGATGTTATTGTATTCTTTAAAAATAAATCTTCAATTTTGATTATTATTTGTTTGATTCTTTTTGGACAGGCAATTCCGGTTTGACCTTCTCGTTTCGATCAACTTATACACAATTGGTCTCTTGTTTTCGAGTTTCTCATCAACCATTATTTCTTTGCGACTATTTTTAGTTTTTTTCACATTGCGGAAGTGCTTAATTTCAGGCT
This sequence comes from Caenorhabditis angaria, assembly GCA_947459285.1. Lineage (NCBI taxonomy): Eukaryota > Metazoa > Nematoda > Chromadorea > Rhabditida > Rhabditidae > Caenorhabditis > Caenorhabditis angaria. The sequence continues at coordinate 10,470,990 of CANHGI010000004.1, read as the reverse complement.
CTGGTGGGAAAATAGGCTTAAATGTTGATTAACTTACAAAAAAGGAAAAACAATGGATATTTTGAGAAAAAAAACGAAAATTTGGGAAAAAAAAAGAAAAAATAGGAAAAAAACTTGGGAAAAAGCAAAATTAACTTGGGAAAAAAAATTGGGAAAAAATTTAATTTGGGAAGTTTGAAAACGACCTTGTGAAAAAAATTTGGGAAAAATAGCTTGGGAAAAAAAATTGACCGTTTTTGAAAAGAACCTAGAGGTTTTCCTATGAATTATTATCCCGGGAACCCTGAGAATCTCACAAACTTCACTTTACGGGCGGAGAATACTAGTCACCCCATATAAAAAACGCGCACAAAATACATGAATCTTAAATGTCCGCAATGACACCATGACGCAATCGTGCACACTGGCCTTGCGCTCTGTTGCACACTCATTTTTAATTTTCTTTTTTTTTCCTTGGGGACCCGAATTGAGTTTTCTAACCTAAATATTATTTGTTAAGGAACCGCATGCATTTTTTTCGTTTTTAACTGTGATTTTAGCTCGGGAACCCTGAAAATCTCTCACCATCAAAGTAAATTAATCAGATTCAAAGGGACACCCTAAATAACACTTTCTGCGCAGGGCCCCCCTAGTTTTTTGTGAGAAAATCAGGTTTGAAATGTAGAATTTCGGGATATCTCACTTCACACGCATTTGTAAACAGACAGGAAACCCTTCGCCACGAGTTTCCTGCCTGTTTTGGGTACTTTTTTGACAAGAACCTGTGTGTTTTACTGAAAACCTGCGGGTTTCTTGCAAGATTCTTGCAGGTTTTCAGCGTCGCCAGGTTTCTCGTCTGTTTACAAATGCGTGTGCTTTCAGGCGCCTACGCAATAATTTCCTGGGTTTAGATTTTTTTTTTTTAATTTTCGTATTTTTTTTTTACAGTTTCTCAAGAGATCCTTCTATAATAATCTTTATTTTCAGAAAAAATGGATGCATTACTAGTATGTGGATGTGACAGTGAAATATCAGATGATAATATTGTTATGAAAGATATAGCTAATGGAAAATCGGCGTCGTTGAATATTAATTCTTGGTTAGTGGTAAGTTTTTTAAAACTAAATTTCGAAAAATATATTTAAAAAATATAAAAATAGGTTGCACCAAGTGTTGAAACTCGCAGTGATATTCGACAAGTTGCAATGGTTGACAGAAAAACGAAAGAAATCAAATCGAATCCAACATTTGAAGAGCTTTTCAAACCAGAAAGTGGACCTGTCAACCCATTCAAAACTGAAAAACAAAGAGCACAGAAAAATACACTCACGGGATATGTCGAACCTGCACATTTTTAATCAATTCCATTTTGACAAAGAAGTTTTGATACTCTTGGATATGCGAGAAATCCGGTCAACTGCAGATCGAGGGAACGGAATTCGTTGGAGACACCAAAAAAGCCATACATCAGTATCCCCGGATTTTCGTCCGGAGGAGTCACATTCTAACTTTGGAAAAAAAAGGGTGAGGAGACCAAGCTAACTTTTTGAAAAACAAGAACCTGTGTGTTTTACTGAAAACCTGCGGGTTTCTTGCAAAATTCTTGCAGGTTTTCAGCGTCGCCAGGTTTTCTCGTCTGTTTACAAATGCGTGTGTGATATTGATGGATATACTGGACCATGGTCAAAATATGAGAATGAGAAAACAATTGCAAAACCAACGCCAGAATTGCAAAAAGACATGGATGCATTTGTGAAAAACAAGCAAGAAAAGAGTCGACGATATAAGAAAGAGCAAAAAGATAATGAACAAAAGGCTGAAGAATCTTCTGTAAGTTTTTTTTCGCTCATTACTTTAAAAAATTATACAATTTTTAGTCAAAGACGCTGAAGACTATCAAAGAGCTTTACTGGTGTCAATCTTCGAAGAAGACTATGTTCCTGAAAGATGTTATATTCCAAACAAAAACTCTCCTACAGAGGACATTCGAAAGGCCTGTTCGAGAAGTCGCTTTCAACAACGATGCAACACAATTCCTATCAGCCAGTTTTGATAGATATGTAAAATTATGGGACACTGAAACCGAACAAGTTGTAAATCGCTTCCCACACAGGACACGTTCCATATTGTCTGAAATATCATCCAGATGATGATAAAAATCACATGTTTTTGGTTGGTATGCAAAATAAGAAGATTTGGACATATTGGCGAAGTGATTCCCGTTGATGAACAAGATGTTGGTTATGAAGTTGAGGTGAAAGAAGATTTGGAGTGTATTCAAGTTGCGGAAGAATATTATGGAGGTTAGTTAGAATTGTTTTTATAATTAATCACAAATGTTCATGTTCAGGAGTTCCTTCAACTTCCAGAAGGTCAATATTTCGATTATGTTCCAGTTGATGGTGATAGATTGATTGATGAAGAAGGTTCTGAATTCATTTTCGACTCGGCCACACAATCCTATCAACAGATGCAGAAGAACAATGTTGTGTAGATTGAGCGGACTTGGATGTTTGAGAACTTCGAGGGTTTCATATTCAGCTGCGCCAAATTATGAATTCAGTGAGTTTTAAACCTAACTAGGAATAGTTTTGGGAAAATCATTTGAATTTGAAAAAATAATATCAAAAAAAAAAAAAATATATATACATAATTTGCAGAAGACGAAATCAAAGGAGCAGCAAGAAAAATTGGTGGACCGACAAAATGTGCCAAAAGGTCTAGGAAAAGTTCAGAGTTGGAAAAAACCGTGAGTTCCTATTTTCATTTACATAGATACCCCATAAGCCTATGTTGCTTTAAAACTTTGCAACTCCATTGATTCGTAAAAAATCTGAAGATTCGAGCGCTGATGGTCTGATGTGATGTGATAAATAAATTTTTTGGCGCGAAATTTCAAAAAAATATTTTTAACGTGACCCAAAATTTTTTTTTGTTTGCAAAAAAAAAATTGGGCCACCAAATCAGTTCTCGGGGCTATTGTTTTTATTTTTGGGGCGAAGAAGTCGTGATTTTTAAAAGAGATCGAGAAATATAATCGCGTAGATAACGTAAATAATAATTATGGCGGGAAGAGGTGAGTTGAGGGGGGTACTGTAGAATACTGTAGGAATAATTTTGAATACTGTAGATCTACTGGATCTTCAAGTTCCCAAAACTCTCTGAAAATTGCAGTTTCAGCAAGCAAAGAAGCATCATCAATGAATCAAGCTGGAAGAGTTTCAAGAATGGATACAATCGGAACTGACACTCCAATAAGTAAAGCGAAAAATGCGAGAGCAAGAAAAGGCTCCGCAACTCCAGCAATGAAACAGAAGAAAAATAAAACAAGTGTGGTTGAAGATCCGGATGATGATAATGGAAATACTGGAAATACTGGAAATAAAAAACAGAATTTAACGAAAAAACGAAAAAAAGGTCCGCTAGATTGTGGGGATAATATCGAATTATCAAATGTGACTTATCAAATTCAAAAACTTATTCGAAATCCAGGGCCGAATGCGGAATATTATTTGACTGAGGGAACTGCTGAGAAGGTTTTGAGATTGAGTCCGAAGGGAAAGAATAAACTGAAATATTGTTTTGAGATTTTGAAGAAGGTTCGAGAGACGAATACGGCTAGTGAGAAATGGTTTTATTTGGATGCGGTGGATTCGGGACAATATCAGAAGTTTGATGTGGGTTTGGACTCCAAACCCTGGAGCAGCGGAAAATATTTTTGAATTTTTGAATTTCGCGCAAAAAAAATTCGAATATTTTTGAGAGAAATTTTGATTCCTCAAAAATCCACGTGGCAGGGATTTTTCAAACAATTTTTGAATTTAACAAACTCGCGCCAAAACCAATATTTAAAATTTTTAGGATTTTTGAAAATCAAAAATTTTTGGAATTGTAAATTTTGATCGCCTGAAATTCTCTGAAAATTTTCTGAATTTCCACGTGGCAATCAAAAAAAATTCGAAACAAAAACAAAATTTTTGAAAACTTTCAGAAAAAGATGAAAATTTGAAGAAAAAAGGCTTAAAAATGCCACGTGGATTTTTTTCGCGAAATGTGAGAATTCAAAAATTTAGGAAAAACTGCCACGTGGATTTTTTCCACGAAATTTGAGATTTCAAAAATTCACAAAAAATTTTTTTTTAGAAAAATATGCCACGTGGATTTCTTGGCGGGAAATTTGAGAATTCAAAAATTTAGGAAAAAATTTGGTGCTTCAAAAATAAATGCCACCTGGATTTTTTTAAATCTCAAATTTTCGAATTGGGTTTCAAAATCCATGTGGATTTCTTAGCGCGAAATTTGAAAATTCAAAAATATTGGTTTTGATGCAGAATTTAAGAAAAATAGCCTAAAAATGCCACGTGGAGTTATTGGCGCGAAGTTTTAAAAATTCAAAAATTCAAAAATTTAGGAAAAAATTTGGTGCTTAAAAATAAATGCCACCTGGATTTTTTAAATCTCAAATTTTTCGAATTGGGTTTCAAAATCCACGTGGATTTTCAGCACGAAATTTGAAAATGAAAAAATTTAGGAAAAAATGCCACGTGGATTTTTTTTCGCGAAAAATTTCAAAAATTAAAACATTTTTGTCAAAATTTGCCACGTGGATTTCTTGCCTTCAAATTTTTCCCTGCATATTTGAATTTTTGAATTTCGCGGCAAAATCAATCATTTTAAAGCTCAAAAAAATGCCACGTGGATTTCTCGGCCCCCAAAACTTCAAAAAACTAAACTTTTTGCAGTACCTAATCACATCTTCCTACAACATTCAACTCTACGAAGTGCACCGCGCTTTGAATCGAGTTTTCACCCGTGATTGTGTCATGAACATCGCCTACCAAACCCTCGAATCAATCCGCGCACTTCACAATGCTGGATTCATCAATCGAAACATCAAACCAGCTTCATTCTCGATCGGACCAACATCTAAAGATCATCTAGTTTGTATGTCAGATTTTCGAATCACTCGAAAACATATCGACGAAGCAACACAGAAGCCGCGAGCAATTCGCCCAAAAATTGAATATATCGGAACTGCACGATATGCGAGTATTTCCAGCTTGAAAGGTTTGGAACAGGGAAGACGAGATGATTTGGAAGCGTGGCTTTATATGATCTTATGATCTGTTTGACTATAATTCGGCGGTTCCGTGGAAAAAGCAAACGAAGAAGGAGAATTTGGCGATGAAGGAGAGATTGATGCAACATGCGGAGCCTGTGGTTTATTTGGTGGTTCCCGAAGGTTTTAAGAAGATTGTTGATTTGTTGTATCCGATGACGTATGAAAGTGCACCGGATTATAGGTAATTTCTGAAATTTGCGATGCACACAAAACGCGTCAACCTCAAAGCACTGGCGCGTTTGTGTGTGCGACGCATTTTTGGTATTTTTTTCTTTTCCGGGTTTTTGAACCAAATTGCGCGTTTTTTTTGTTTTCTAGGGTTTCTAGTAGATTTTGAGTCCTAAACTATGATTTGCAATCAATAAATGATTGTATTTATCGATTTTTTGTTTGTAAAAAATGGTTTTCATCTAATTTTTCGTTGGATATTGAAAAAGTGTCATTTTCATAGTTTTTGAGGTGAAATCTTAGGTTTAAATCGTATTCATGGGATAGAGGATTCAAATGATATAAATTTCATGATTTTACCTTACAATTAGCCATAAGTGGTTTAGCGTTTAAATGTCGCTAAATCGCTTATGGCTAAGGTAAAGCCTGAAATTTATATGAAAATTTCAATGTCCACCTAAAAATTGGATGAAAACCACGCTTTACAAACGAAAAATCGATCATTTATCGATCGCAAATCACATTTTATGACACAAAATCGACAAAAACGAGAAAATTCGATTTGAAAACCCGCCACACACACACAAACACAAATACGTCAGTGCTTTGAGGTTGACGCGTTTTGTGTGCATTTCGAAAATTTCAATTTTCCAGTAAAATCTTCGAAATCCTCGATGAAATTTGTCAAACCAACAATTTCGACAAAACCAAATGCGATTGGGTCGGCAAATTCAACAACAGTATGGTCTCCCAAAAAGCCATCGATGACGCCGCCAACAAAACCGAGGATAATATTTGCTCCGGAGCCGATGATTTTGAGTTTGGCCCCAAAAAGAAGCCGAAAATCACCAGGAAAATGATGAATCCAGGAGATCAGATCAAAAATGGGAGATTTGTGTGGAAAATTGTGAATTTGTTGGGATCTGGAGGTTTTGGTGATGTTTATCGGGTTTTTAGTGAGACAGACAAGAAGAAGAAGAATTATGCGTTGAAGACTGAAAGTGAGGATGGGAAGAAGATGATGCTTCGCCTGAAGGTTGAGATGCAAGTGTTGATGGCAATTCAGGATGATAGAAAGACGAATAAGAAAGCGGTCAATAAACATTTTGTGGAATTTGTTGATCGCGGAAAATCGGATGAACTCAAGTGCAAATTTATTGTGATGAGTATTGTTGGACCGTCGTTGGATGATTGTCGAAAAAAGTATCGAGTTGATTTGTCGCATAGATCTACGCCCTATAATATTGCTATTCAGACGTTGGAGGTATAGTGGAATTTGAAAAAATTCAAATTTCGCGCCGAAAAAATCGTCCACGTGTAATTCTGTATTCTCGTAGTTTTCAAACGTTTTCAAACACGTGGAATTGCGGAGTGTTGTATTGTGGAATTCAAAAAAAATGTGGCCGCGTAAATATTTCGAAAATTAATGAATGTCTGTGTGTGCGTGCGCGGTCGCGTTGCGGTCGGATCAATATTTTTTGTCCATTTTTTCTCTGGAAAATGTGGTTTTTTACATAAAACGGTCATTTTTTGCCCAAATAAATTAAATTGTGAATATTTTCACCATTTTTCGGCAAAAAATGAGCGTTTTGTGTAAAAAACCGCATTTTCCAAAGGAAAATGGACAAAAAATATTGATTTTATTTTGACCGCAACGCGACCGCGCGCGCACACAGGCATTCGTTAATTTTCGAAATATTTACGAGGGACTACCTGCCGCTGTTTTTTGAATTCCACAATACAACACTCCGCAATTCCACGTGTTTGAAAACGTTTGAAAACTACGAGAATACGGAATTCCACATGGCTGTTTTTTGTGGCGCGAAATTTGAAAACTACGAGAATACGGAATTACACGTGGTTGTTTTTGTCGCGCGAAATTTGAAAAAAAATACAACACTCTGCAATTCCACGTGGATTTTGTGGCGCTAAATTTGAAAACATTTGAAAGCTACATCACTCCGCAATTCCACGTGTTTTTTTTTATGGCGCGAAATTTGAAAACATTTGAGAATTACGAAAATACGGAATTCCACGTGGCTGTTTTGTGGCGCGAAATTTGAAAATTACGAGAATACGGAATTACACGTGGTTTTTTATGGCGCGAAATTTGAAAATTTGAAAATTTAAAAATTTTCCAGGCAGTCCGTGATCTTCACAACCTCGGATTCCTCCATCGCGACATCAAACCGGCAAATTTTGCAGTTGGAATCGGCTCCGAAGAACCTGTCGTCTACATGCTTGACTTTGGAATTTGTCGAATGTTCATCGATCCGAAGACCAAAATCCACAGAGCGCCCCGAAAAAAGGTGAAATTCCTCGGAACTCTTCGATTCGCCTCACGTGCTTGTCTCAAATGCGAAGATCAGGGACGAAAAGATGATTTGGAGTGTTGGTTGTATATGGTTTTTGATATTTTGGATGAGGATGATGGAATACCGTGGAAGAATATTTCGGATAGGGATAAGATTTTGGGAGTGAAGATGGCGTTTTTCTTGATGAAGTGTGAGTTTTTTGGAGAGAAATCTGTGTTTTTCAAAGTTTCATTTTCAATTTCAAATGACCTAAAATTACATTTTGAAAAAAAAAACAAAAAAGTTTTATTTTGAAGCATTTTCTTTATGAAAATGACTTGAAATTGAATTTTTATGAAAGTTTGAAAAACATTTGAATTTCAATTTTTGGCGCGAAAATTTTATTTTGAAGCATTTTATTTATAAAAATAAGAAGAAATTAATTTTTTAAAATGAAATTTTGAAAAAATTCAAATTTTTAAATGAATTCTTTTCGCGCCAAAACCAAAAATTTTGAATTTGATTTTCTAAATTTGAAGCTGATCTGAAAATCTTGAATTTTTTTCTCAATTTCGCGCCACAAATAAATAGAGAAGAGAAACCAGAGAAGCAGAGAAAATTAGAGATTAGAGAAACCAGACACAACTAGAGACGCAGACATTCAAGAGAGTCAGAGAAAAAATTGTATTTTTTCTGAAGTTTTGATAAACTTAAAAATCTAGAAATTTTTTATTTTGAAAAAAATGGTCTAATTTCGAATGACTTGAATTTAAATTTTTATAAAATTTTGAGAAAAAATTTCAAATTTAAATTATAGAGCTCCTCAGAGATTCGCTGGCCAGCTCGCCACCAGATCGCTGCGGCCACTTGGAAACCGCATGGCCGCCAGGTCGCCTTGAGTTTTCCGGCCACGTGGCCTGTGTGTTTGAAATTCTGGAAAGCTGGCAAGACAGTGGTTTGTACTCAAAACACTGCATTTTCTACTGTTTTTTTCACTTCATAAGGTTTCAAGTGCTGCGAAAAAACAGAAAATGAGCCAAATTTTTCGAAAATGCCTCAATTCACAAGTTTTTCAGACATTTTCATGAAAATTCATTTTGACGCGGCGAAGTGGCCACCACGTGGTAGCCATGTGGCCGTGACCTAGCCAGAGCCTGGCCACCTTGCCAGCGAAAAAAACCGGGCGACATGGTTTCCATGTGGTTCCCAGGTCAGCCAGCCTCCCCACCTGGTGGCGAGCTGGCCAGCGAATCTCTGAGCAATTTTTGGCACCAAAAATGAAATTTTCAAAAATTTTCTGTTTTGAAAAAAAAATGATCTAATTTCAAACCTGAATTTAAATTTTTATAAAATTTCGAAAAAAAAATTTGCAAATTTATATTATAGAGCTCAATTTTTGGCACCAAAATTGAAATTTTCAAAAAAAATTTTGTTGAAAAAAATGATCTAATTTTATCAATTTCAAATTAAAATTTGACAAAATTTCAAAAATTGTGACACGTGGCAAAGTTCAAATTTAGCGCTAAAATTGAAATTTCAGGTTCAGAATAGCCTTATTAGAAGCTTCTGAAAATCTGGATTTTTTTTGAATTTCGCGTAAAAACTTTTGCCACGTGGCAATGAATTTTTCAAAATTTTCCAATATTTTTGTTGCAGTAAGCATTGTCTACGAAAACATCTCTCGTCAAATGAAAACCATTGTAAAATACGTGGATTCTCTCGAATATCAATCAACTCCCGACTACGAATACATTATCAAAAGTCTGTTGGCAGTCGCCGAACATTGTAAATGTCCAGTCAAAGATCGAAGAAAAGTTGAATGGGCGGGAAAATTGAGAAAAGAGGATTTGGAAGCAATCAAGAGATTTGATGAGAATAGCGATGATGAAAGTGAAGAATCGGCTGGATCTAATGAATCGGAATGAAATATTGATTGATTTTTTATTCATTATATACACGTTGAAAAGAGGAACAACAGCTACACACAGATTTTTTACTAACAAAAAATATGGCCTTTTATAGAAATCTGGGGGGCCTGAGAAGCCAAGTCGGGCCTAAGTGAAAAGATGAAAATGTTGTGAAATATTGCTTTAGTCTCGGAAGATGTTGTGATCTCTTTGGAATCGTTGAACTTCTTGATAGATCAGCTGCTTCCATTCCTGAAGTGTCTTGTCGGCGAAATCGATTTCTTGATCGTAGCGATTTTCGGAGGCCGGAGCGTTGACTTCGTCGTCCTGGAATTTGATTTTTTGCGCGTTTTTTGAGCCAAAATTCGGGAAAATCATGAAATTTTGAGTCTAGAAGCTAAAAATCATGAAAATTTGACCCTAAGAAGCTCGGCGGCGCGGTTTTGTGGGCGTGGCTTCGAAAAACATCGCAAATTTTGAAGCTAGAAGCTCTGCGGCACGGTTTTGTGGGCGTGGCTTGGAAAAACAGAGAAATTTTGAGCTCTAGAAGCCCTGCGGCACGGTTTTGTGGGCGTGGCTTATTTCGAAACTAGAAAATCATGAAATTTTGAGCCTACGGCACGGTTTTGTGGGCGTGGCTTGGAAAAACAGCGAAATTTTGAGCCTAGAAGCTCTGCGGCATGGTTTTGTGGGCGTGGCTTATTTAAAAACTAGAAAATCGTGAAATTTTGAGCCTGCGGCACGGTTTTGTGGGCGTGGCTTGGAAAAACAGCGAAATTTTGAGTCTAGAACCTCTGCGGCACGGTTTTGTGGGCGTGGCTTATATAGAAACTAGAAAAACAGCGAAATTTTGAGTCTAGAACCTCTGAGGCACGGTTTTGTGGGCGTGGCTTGGAAAAACAGCGAAATTTTGAGGCTAGAAGCTCTGCGGCACGGTTTTGTGGGCGTGGCTTATTTAGAAACTAGAAAATTATGAAATTTTGAGCCTGCGGCACGGTTTTGTGAGCGTGGCTTGGAAAAACAGCGAAATTTTGAGGCTAGAAGCTCTGCGGCACGGTTTTGTGGGCGTGGCTTGGAAAAACAGCGAAAATTTGGCCATAAGAAGCCCTGCGGCATGGTTTTGTGGGCGTGGCTTGGAAAAACAGCGAAAATTTGAGTCTAGAAGCTCTGCGGCACGGTTTTGTGGGCGTGGCTTGGAAAAACAGCGAAAATTTGAGTCTAGAAGCTCTGCGGCACGGTTTTGTGGGCGTGGCTTGGAAAAACGGCGAACATTTGAGTCTAGAATGCCTGCGGCACGGTTTTGTGGGCGTGGCTTGGAAAAACAGCGAAATTTTGAGTCTAGAAGCTCTGAGGCATGGTTTTGTGGGCGTGGCTTAGAAAAACAGCGAAATTTTGAGCCTGCGGCTCAGTTTTGTGGGCGTGGCTTATTTGGAAACTAGAAAATCATGAAATTTTGAGCCTGCGGCGCGGTTTTGTGGGCGTGGCTTGGGAAAACAGCGAAATGTTGAGACTAGAAGCAATGCGGCACGGTTTTGTGGGCGTGGCTTATGTAGAAACTAGGAAATCATGAAATTTTGAGCCTGCGGCGCGGTTTTGTGGGCGTGGCTTGGAAAAACGGCGAAAATTTGAGTCTAGAATGCCTGCGGCACGGTTTTGTGGGCGTGGCTTGGAAAAACAGCGAAATTTTGAGTCTAGAAGCTCTGAGGCATGGTTTTGTGGGCGTGGCTTAGAAAAACAGCGAAATTTTGAGCCTGCGGCTCAGTTTTGTGGGCGTGGCTTATTTGGAAACTAGAAAATCATGAAATTTTGAGCCTGCGGCGCGGTTTTGTGGGCGTGGCTTGGGAAAACAGCGAAATGTTGAGACTAGAAGCAATGCGGCACGGTTTTGTGGGCGTGGCTTATTTAGAAAATGAAAATAAACTTATTGAATTCCGAGAGAAATACACACAAATAGAATATGTGTGCGGTAGAGCGAACTTGGCTTTACAACAGAAAAAAAGGTTTTTTTCAAAAGTTAGCCTAACTTTGCTCAAAATCAACATTTCGGAACCTCTAAATTCGCTGAATATCAAAAAATTTGAAAAATTCAGATTTTTTGAGTTAGCAGAACTTTTCTTCAAGTTGAAAAGGTCGAAAAAAAACATTTTTTGACAAAAAAAAAACGTTTTTTTTATTATTTTTTTGCTCAATTTTTCACCCGGAAATAATAGGTTTCAAAAAATGTCTCAAAACATATCTGCACAGTCTCCTATTGCTCACCTTAAACCACAATTTAACATATGCATGATTCAACGCATCTTCCACCGAATATCTTCGATCCGGATTGATAATCAACATATTTTCCACCAAATTCCTTGCAACTTGCGCAGTTAGATGAACTCGTGGATTTTCGGTTTCGGTGAGGAAATTCGAGTCAGGAATAATCTCAGTCATTGGTTTCGGCGGTGCTCGAACCAAGGAGCGAACATACATTGCGGCTGATTGGCCGAGGCGATTTACGAATTCGTCGCTGGGTGTTCCCAAGACTGTGTAGATTTTTGTCCATTGATCGATTCTAGAACATTTTTGGTTAGCTTGGGATTTCCCCTGAATCAAAAAATTCAAAGTTTACCGATCTCTCCCTGGGAACAAAACCGAATGATTGATCATTTCCGCAAAAATACAACCAACTGACCAAATATCGACTTTTTCTGAATAGGCCAAGCCTAAAATCACTTCCGGTGCTCGATAATATCTTGTCACCACGTAATCCGACATTCGCATTGCGGTGTCCACGTTTTTCTTGCGGGCCAGGCCGAAATCCAGCACTTTTAACACGCATTTGTCGTTGACGACGATGTTGGAGGGCTTGAGGTCCTGAAATATTGGATTTAGTTTAGTTTAACTATAGTCTAGTTTGATGCAAAAATTCAGAACATTTTTATGAGTTTTCGCTGAAAAATGAGAGCCCGTTGAAAAAAATAAATTCAAAACACGCGCGCGTGCAACGTCAACGCGGAGTCTCGTTGTTTTCTTTTCATTTTTTTGCAATTTTTTTCCATTTTTCTGGGAAAATCTCAATTTATATGAAAAAAAGGAGAAATTTGTGTTTGCAACTTAAAAATTGAAAACTAGACTCTTTTTGGGTTTAAAATTCATGAAAAAAAAACAATCTTGATTTAACTCACCCTATGAATAACTCCCGAATTGTGCAAATGTTTAATAGCGCACAGCATTTGATAGACGAAAAATGACAGCGTTTTATGGTCCAACTTCAATTTGTGCACAACTTCGTGTAAATTGTGTGTCATCAATTCCATAACCAGATAAACTTCCTCGAAAGTGGCTAATGATGGATCGGGTGTGAAAGCGTTCAATAATCGGATGATCTAAAATCAGAAATTATTATTTTTATATAAAGTTATAAATAAAATATAAATATAAATATTTCCCTCGGGAAATTAAAAAAAAATATTTTTAGTATGCTGCACTGCACTTCAAGAGATCACACTCACATTTGGATGTTTGATGGTTGTCAATAGGATGAATTCACGATAGGCTCTTTTGGCGCTCATTGTCATTAGGAATGGTTGTTGCAGCTTTTTGATCGCCACTTTTTTGCCGGTTATTAGATCATCAGCGGAGCTGGAAATTTTGAATATTTGTGGGGAAAAATGGTTTGCATTGGGGCGCACTTGCTGTTTTTCCTCGTTTTGTGTTAATTTTGAGGTTTCTAGGCTTCAAAAAAATTTCAAAATTTATTTCGAGCTTGGAAATGATGAAGCGGAGCTGGAAAATGTTTTTTCAAATTTTTCAGAAAAAAATATTTTTGCATTGGGGCGCATTTGATGTTTTTCCTCGTTTTGTGTTAATTTTGAGGTCTTTAGGTTTCAAAACATTGTGGAAATGTGTTTTAAGTTTGGAAATGATGAAGCGGAGCTGGAAAATGTTCAAAATTTTACTGGAAAATTTTTTTTGCATTGGGGCGCACTTGCTGCTTCTTACCCACGTTTTGTGTTAATTTCGATGTTTCTAGGCTTCAAAAAAATTGTGAAAATTTATTTCGAGCTTGGAATTGATCACTGTGCCCAGAGAATGAAAAACGCGAAAAGCGCCACAAGGAGACTGACGCTTTTTGTGTAGTTTTTTTTTGTTTCGCTGGAGCGCACTTACTGATTACAAACATTTTGAATTTTTTGTTCAGAAAATTTCCATTTTTTTTGTTTTTTCGAAATTTAAAGAAAATGGGGTATTTTTTCGAAAAAAGTAACCAATGTGAACTGTAGAGGAGGATTAAAAGTACCTATTTCACTTAACCTCATTTCTTGTCTGTTTCTCATATCTCCAATCTTTTGCCTCAAAAATGATGATGCCAAGTTATCATTTTTCAAAATCCAACTATTTCAATCATAAATCTATAAATTTGAAATGAAAGTGATAAAAATTGATCTAATATTATAATTTGACTCGTAATACTGACTATTCACACTATTTTGAATGCATTGAATGCAAAAAGGAACCATTTCAGAATCTTACGGTTTTGTCTGAAATTTTGTTAGTTTTTAGTCAGTTAGTTGTGTTTAGTGATTTTCTAATGATATTTATAAATTTTAAACTCGTTTTTCGAATGATTTGACCTAAAATTAAATAAAAATCAGTCCTATAAATATCTAGGCACTTTATAAAACTCCTTCGTTTATCATTTCTTACTTTTTCAGAATGTTTTTCTAATTCTTACTTTCCTTTCTTCACTTTAACTTGTGAGGTTGATTTTTCAAATCTAGAAAATCCGATATTTCATCATTAGAGCTCTACTTTGACTATTTTTTCATTGTGAAACAAATTTCTTATTTATAACTATGAGAATCATCTATATTTTCCTTCAATTATGATAATTTTCACATTTTCATTCATTTTCATATGTTATTTTATGCTCCCAACTGTTAAAACAGTTCCTTTCCTTCTAAAATTGAATGAAAAACAAAAAGAAGGCGAGAGTGTGTGTGCGCTTCGAGGAGGGTGGATGAGAAAAAAAGAAAACAAGAGAGCGTGTGTTAACGAGAGAGTGGATGAGAAAACAAGAGAGGCAGCGAGAGAGTGCGAAAAAGAGTGGATGGCACCAGACACGTTGGCGCATTTCGCGTTCAGGGCACAGTGATTGATACAACGTGACATTTTCCATAAAAATTCCTTGATTTTCAATTTTCAAAAAACCCGGAAGCTGGGCGGCCGAGAAAAAATGGCCTAGGAACCGACAATTTTTCGGTCATCAATTTCTACAGGTTATCAGATCATCCGCGGAGCTCGAAAATGTGTTTTCAAAATTTCACAGGAAAACAAATTGTTTGCATTGGGGCGCATTTGCTGTTTTTCCTCGTTTTTTTATGTTTCTAGGCTTCAAAAAATTGTGAAAATTTATTTCGAGCTTGGAATTGATACAGCGTGACCTTCTGAGTCGCTTCCATACAAAAATCATATATTCCTGTCTTGAAATCAAGCTTGAAGCTTGATTTGAGGTTTCAAAAAACCCGGAAACTGGGCGGACGAGGAAACATGGCCTAGGAACCGACAATTTTTCTTTTTTTTTTCGTTTCGCGGTTTTTTTGCACTTTTCCTCCGCGGTTCACCTACTTATTCTATCCAATTTCAAGTAAGTTTATCAAATTTTCAAAACCTACACAACAGTTCCTTGTGCTCCAGCATTCAAAAACTCCAAATGAACATATCTCCTTGGGATTTTGAAAGTGCTTTCAGTCGTATTTGTGTCCTAAAATAGAAAATAGCTAAAAATGACATCATATTTCGAACTCACTCGAATATTAACTTGATAAAATTCATCTAAATTCATCGAATTTCCATTTGAAGGTGGATCAACTTCCATCTGAATTAATCGATTTCTCAAATAAGTATAATATTTTCTTATTATTATTATTATATAAAATGTATATGCACTTGTGTCAACAATAAGGGAAAAGAAAGAAAGAAAGAAAAATGAAGAAAGAGAAAAAGAGATGAAAATGAAAATATCTATGTTTGTTTTTTGGTGTTGAAGAATGATTTTAGTTTTTGAAAATGTGTGATTTTAACCATTTTCATTGATTGACAAAAAAATTATGTTTTGAAAAATTGAAAAATTTGGAAATTCATCAGTAGAGCGCATTTGAAAATTCAAGAAATTAGGTTTTTGTTAAAAATTCTATTGTATTCATAAAAAGTTGTGGAAAATATTCAACTATAAAAATGAAAATAAAAATAATAACAAAACGAACAAAAGTCGGTCGGGGAAGGGAAAATATAGTGAAAATAGAGAAAAAAACGAAAATTCGCTCTCTTCTCTCTCATTCATTTTTCACAAATTCGAGAGAGAGAGACGAGAGAGAAGAGACGCAGATGGTTAGAAGGTGTTCTTTTTCACCATGGAGATTTTTCTCGCTTTTCTTGCTTTTTGGTGACGAAAAACCTCGTTTTTCAATAAAAAAATCACCTAAAACCTGTGAAAATGCGAAAAAATCAATTTTTTTATCAATTCAACCGGGTTTTTCATGATAAGAACC
This sequence comes from Caenorhabditis angaria, assembly GCA_947459285.1. Lineage (NCBI taxonomy): Eukaryota > Metazoa > Nematoda > Chromadorea > Rhabditida > Rhabditidae > Caenorhabditis > Caenorhabditis angaria. Next base: position 10,454,987 of record CANHGI010000004.1, on the reverse strand, counting down.
AAAGGGTGACTCAATTTTTACGACGCTTTTTCGTTTCGAAATTTCAAATTGCACAAAAAAGGACTTTGAGTGGCGGATAATTTGTTTTTCAACAAAAAAAAAGTGAATGGCTTTAAAGCTTTTTCCCTCTCTTCTATAAGAGATTTTCATGTTTTTTGAGCAAGTGAGTTGAAATATTGGGTTTTAAGCTTATTCATAGGGTAGATAGGGCAAAGACAATTCGAATGATGTAAATTTTCATGATTTTACGTTACCTTAAGTGATTTAACGTCACTAAATCACTTAAGGTAACGTAAAATCATGAAAATTTACATCATTCGAATTGTCTTAGCCCTGTCTACCTAATGAATAAGCTTAAAACCCAATATTTCAACTCACTTGCTCAAAAAACATGGAAATGCCATTTAGTCGATGTTCGACTATAGAAGAGAGGAAATAACGTCGTCCAAATAACATTTTCATCTTTTTTGAGCAAGTGAGTTGAAATATTGGGTTTTAAGCTTATTCATAGGGTAGATAGGGCAAAGACAATTCGAATGATGTAAATTTTCATGATTTTACGTTACCTTAAGTGATTTAACGTCACTAAATCACTTAAGGTAACGTAAAATCATGAAAATTTACATCATTCGAATTGTCTTAGCCCTGTCTACCTAATGAATAAGCTTAAAACCCAATATTTCAACTCACTTGCTCAAAAAACATGGAAATGCCATTTAGTCGATGTTCGACTATAGAAGAGAGGAAATAACGTCGTCCAAATAACATTTTCATCTTTTTTGAGCAAGTGAGTTGAAATATTGGGTTTTAAGCTTATTTATAGGGTAGATAGGGCTAAGAAAATTCGAATGATATCAATTTTCATGACTTTACGTTAGCCGTGAGTGATTTACTGACTAAATCACTTACGGCTAACATAAAGTCATAAAAATTTACATCATTCGAATTGTCTTTGACGTATCTACCTTATGAATAAGCTTAAAACCTAGTATTTTAACTTACTTTCTAAAAATACATGAAAATATCGATTTTGGTGACCAATTTTTGACCAGAATCCATTTTTTTGGTCAAAAATTGACCAAATTTTGACAAAAAAAGTTTTCAACAATAAAAAACTCATGATTTTCAGACAATGCTGTTACTACGCGAATTTATGTCATGGACAGATTTCACAATCTTCGAATTATGGGTTTATTTCTCAACACTTCTCATCACAACAATTCTACTCGTCCTCAAATTGTACAAAATCTTCCAAATCTCATGTCTCGCCGTTTTCATGCCGCTTTTCTGCGGTTTCATTCTCAATTTATACTTTTTGTTTATTGTATTTGTGCGATGTTGGTTGGAATACAAGGCTTTTAAGGGACCATTTTCAAAGTGAGCGTTTTGGTTTTGAAAAAAAAATAAAAATCAGTGCAAGTTCGTCAGTTGCGTGCGGCTGCGCGTTGCGGTTTCCAGACCGCGACGCACAGCCGCACGCGACTCCAGAGGGAAAATCAAGTACAAAGCTCCTAAACTCGCCCAAAACATAGTTATGACGTGGCAAAATCGCCTTCGAATTCTGATTTCACAGCGTTTTTTAGCAAAGCAAAACGCTGTGAATTCAAAAATATTGATTTTTGCCACGTCATAACCAAATTGTGGGCGAGTTAGGGATTTTTGCTCTTAATTTTCTCTTGGGGTGTTTAGTTCGTCGTTCGCGTGCGGCCGTGCGTTGCGGTCGGGAAAAAATCAATATTTTTCCCGACCGCGACGCACAGCCGCACGCGACTGACCAACTAATGTTTTTTTCACTCATTCAACACATTTTTCAACTTCGACATTGAGAAAATATCGATTTTTAGCTGGAAACCGATGGTTTTTGGTGTAAAAATCATTATTTTCTCATTGGAGCGCATTTGCACCTCCAAATTCGATAATTTTTCGAATTCGGAGAAGTAAATACGCTCCAATGAGAAAATATCGATTTTTGGCTGGAAAACGATGGTTTTTGGTGTGAAAATCAATATTTTCTCATTGGAGCGCGCATTTGCACCTTCAAATTTGAATTCGGAGAAGTAAATGCGCTCTATGGAGTAAATGATTGATTTTTGGCTGGAAAGCTGAAATAAAATGTCAAAAAACTATATTTTTTTCCACAAATAAATGAAAAATATCTCAAAAAATAGGAAAAAAAGATAGTTTTTTGACATTTTTCCACACAAAAATGAATTCAAATTCAAAAAATCGCCAAAATTTCAGATTCATCGTAAATGGCATGCGACTCTGCCTATTGCTCAGCTTCACCTCAATGATTTATCGAAAAGTCGAAGGTTCAATCGAGACCAATATGCCAGAATTTAATACCGATTATGTTTTTGTATTTTTGCCAGTTTGGGTAACAATGTGCACATTATCGGTGCAAGTTTGTCGATCGACAAGTCATTAAAACATAAAAAAATTCATATAAAAAGTCTATTGCACAATTGATTCTGAAGATACCCATATTAACAAGAAGACTAAAAAAAACAAGTATAAAATAATTTTTAAAAAAATTAAATTAAAAATCACTTCGAAACAAATCGCTGAAAATGTCGATTTGCACTAGCCAGCGAATTTCGAGGTGGCTGAAGATCAGAAGCACGTGTAGATGTTATAACTGTTGAAGATGACGAAGATGTTGAGATCGAGGAAGAAGAAGTTGACGAAGATATTGATTGTTCGGTGTTTGGTGGATGTTGGCGACGGCGAGCAGCGCAGATCTCGTTGTCTGTTGAATCGTCGTGTCGCCAGATTGATTCGAGTTCGACTTCGTCGTCGATGTCTTCGGCGACGGCGAATGTGCCGGGTTCTGGAATTTTTTGATTTTTAGAATTCAGGATTTTTCTTCAAAGAAGCCACTGTATTTTTCAAATTCTAGATTTTAGTTGATCTTGTTAAATAAAAGATTTAAAAAAAACCGTGCCTCAAATTTGCTTACAGAAAAATGGGCGGAGCTTAATGTTAAAAACTATGCGGCTAAACTGCATAGAAAATGGGCGGAGCCTGATTTTCAAATATTAAAAAATTGAACTGAAGAAACCCTGCCGCAGAATTGCAAAAAAAAAATTGAGCGGAGCTTAATTTTCAAATATTAAGAATTTGAACTGAAAAAGCCTGCCCTAAAATTGCAAAAAAATGGGCGGAGCATAATTTTTGAATCTTGTTTAATTAATCTGGAAAAACCCTGCCTCGAATTTGCTTGCAGAGAAATGGGCGGAGCTTAATTTTCAAATATTAAGAAATTAAACTGAAAAAGCCTGCCTTAAAATTGCAAAGAAAGTGGGCGGAGCTTAATTTTCAAATATTTCAATTTTAAACAAATTTAACTGAAAAAAGCCTGCCCTAAAATTGCAGAAAAATGGGCGGAGCCTAGACTCCCATAAAAAAGAGCTAAAATTTTAGTTTCTAATTTTTTTGTAGATTTTCAGAATTATCTGAAAATTTTCAAATTTGAATTTTCAAAATTATCTAAAAATTTTCAATTTTCAGAATTCTATGAAAATTTTTAAATTTGAATTTTCAAAAATTTGAGTTTCAAAAATTTTCAGAATTAACTAAAAAATTTCAATTTTCAGAATTATCTGAAAATTTTCAAATTTGAATTTTCAAAAATTTTAGTTTCGCAAATTTTTTTGTAGATTTTCAGAACTATTTAAAATGTTCAATTTTCAATTTGAAGAATTATCTAAAAATTTTCAAATTTGAATTTTCAAAAACTTGAGTTTCCAAATTTTTTTTGTAGATTTTCAGAATTATCTAAAAAAAATTTTCAATTTTCAGAATTATCTGAAAATTTTCAAATTTGAATTTTCTTTTTTGTCTGAGTTTCCAAATTTTTTGTAAGATTTTCAGAATTATCTAAAAATTTTCAATTTTCAGAATTATCTAAAAAATTTTAAATTTGAATTTTAAAAAATTTAAGCTTCCAAAATTTTTTAAAGATTTTCAGAAACCTCAAATTCCACCTTTTTTCGTTGAAAATCTCGCACTTCTTCTCAAAAAAATTTCCATACTTTTTCCCCGCCCAAAAAAAGCGACTAAAAATTTGTATCTCATCGATTTTTTTGTATGTTCCAGAAAATTCCAAGTTTTTTCTGGAATTTTCTAGACTCTAATATTATATATATCTATAAATCTTTCTCAAAATACTAATTCAAAGCAAAAAAATAATAGAAAAACATTTTTTTTACCAAAAAAATTCCGAAAATGTCAAAAAACTCTATTTTTTTCATTTTCTGAATCGAAATTTTTGGTCAAAAAATGTTTTTCCTTATTTTTTTAATAACCCTAATAAATCCTTACCCCCATTATTAAATAAATCCTCCTCTTCTGTCAAATCTTCATCATCATTTGTCTCATAGGTTTCACTATCCGAACTGCTTGAACTTCTCTCCAAATCTTCCCTTCTGACTGGAATTTTCACTGATGTTTTCAATGCTTTCTCGAATTTCGAATTCATCAATTTCTCGATTTCCGCGCGATTTTTTTCCATTTCATTCTGAAAATTCTCGTTTTTCTAGTTTTTTTTTCTCCCAAAGATCATTTTGAATATCGAAAAACTTTATCCAACAGAAAATTGCCAAATTTCAAAATCCTCATTTTCAAAAATCTGATAAATATCACAAGAATGCACGTGTCTTCTACGATTTAGTACCTGTTCATCGGTCAATTCTTCGCACGATTCGCATTCCAAATATTTTTCTTCGCAGAAATCGCGACGCGAGACAACTTGTAGTTTTAGTGGCAGTTTTCGCATCCACATTTGGAAGTCGCGGCGAGAAATATCCACGTTTTGATTCAGCAGATTTTCGTCTTTCTCTAAAAATAGGAAATCAATAATTTGTGAAGTTTTTGAATATTTGGCTCATTTTTTGTGCTCTTCGAAGTGTCTTTCAGCAAAAAATGATGGACATATATAATTTTTTAAATTTTTTCACGCTGGAAAAGATCCCGAATTCAGTTTTTGCTGAAAAATTCACTGAAGAGCACAAAAATGAGCCAAAACTCAAGAATTTTCTGTAAATCGCGGTTTTGAGAGCCTATAACTCATGTTAGAGAAGATTTTATCAAAAACTGAATACAGGACGTTGACAAAATTTCCAAAAAATTCAGATGTCACAAAATTGTCAGGAAAAATTTTGTCAAAACCTTCTGAACAATCTCATGTACTCAATTTTTGATAAAATCATCTCTAACATGAGTTATAGGCACTCAAAAAACCGCGATTTTCAGAAAATTCTCGATTTTTGGCTCATTTTTGTGCTCTTCAGTGAATTTTTCAGCAAAAACTGAATTCGGGATCGATTTTGTAGCAGAAAATTTCATTGTTTCAATAAAATTCGAATATATTTAGCTTAACAAAAATTTTGAAACGGAAAATTTCTGTCAAGCTAATTACATCCAAATTTCATTGAAAAATTGAAATTTTCAGCTACAAAAGCCTTTTTAGATCGAGTATTTTCGTCAATTTTGAGATGAATATCGATTTTTTGAAAATTACGTGTTTTTTTTCAGCTTTCGCTAAACAACTCTCTGAAGAGCACAAAAATGAGCCAAAAATCGCGGTTTTGAGAGCCCATAACTCATGTTAGAGAAGATTTTATCAAAAACTGAATACATGTTGTTCAGAAGGGCCGAAAAAATTCAGATATGAGCCTATTTTCTGACATTTGTGAGCCAAAAAGGCAAAAATTGTCAGAAAATAGGCTCATTTCTTAATTTTTCGAAAAGTTTTGAAAACTTTGGTAAATCGATTCAGTTTTTCATAAAATCTTCTCTAACATGAGTCATAGGCTCTCAAAACTGCGATTTTTGGCTCATTTTTGTGCTCCTCAGAGAGTTGTTTAGCGAAAACTGAAATTGAACGAGTTACGATAACTTCCTGATTAAAAAAACACGTCATTTTCGATATTCATCTTAAAATTGACGAAAATACTCGCACAAAAAACTATTTTCTAGCAGAAAATTTAAATTTTTCAATAAAAAAAACTCACATATTCATCATTTTGTTGATTGCGATTCAAAATATACACACATCTCTGATTAATTCTCAACTCAATCTTCCTCTTCATCATTTCCAAACAAATATATGCAATATTCTTCGCATCATCCAAACCCGAATGTTTATTTCCCTGAAACTTCAAATCAAATTTCTCCAACATATTCTCGATTCCCGATTTGCCGTTGCCTTTTGCGATTCCATGAAATCGATCTTTAAAGATTTTTTTGATGTTGATAAAACTTCGGAAACATATGTGGCATTTTCATTCCGGCTAAAATGCATTGGAATTGCATGAATTTCCACATATCGTGAGGTCCGTCGGTGACAAAAGCGAATCGCACGCCTTTTTCACCGAGTCCAAATCTTCTCATCCAATCGTATAAAAGTTGAAGAGCTTCGCGGAAATATGGAGCTTTGTCGACGGTTTCTTGCGCGATTTCTAAACAGAAAAATTTTTTCTAGTATTTTTGACATCAAAAATTGCAGTTCCAATATAAAAACTGAAAAATTCACAGTTTTTTATTTTGGAAATCACGATTTTGACCAAAGAAAGCCTCCCATTTTCGAAAATTGCAATTTGCAAAACTCAACTTCTAATATGAGTTATGACGTTGCAAAATTTGGGACTTAAGAAGAACTTATGTAATTAAGCTTGCTGAACAACGCTATACTTTCAGATTTCCATGAAAATCATTTTTGAAGCCAGTTTTCAGCTCCTGAAGTCCCAATTTTAGGAGCTTAAAGGTTCTTGAATGATTTTCATGAAAATCTGAAAGTATAGAGTTGTTCAGCAAGCTCAATTACATAATTTCTCCTAAAGTCCCAGGTTTTGCCACGTCATAACTCATATTAGAAGTTGAGTTTTGCAAATTGCAATTTTTGAAAATGGGAGGTTTTCCTTGGTCAAAATCGTGATTTCCAAAATAAAAAATTGTGAATTTTACAGTTTTTGACCTTTAAAAACTGAAATTCAGATTTTTATTTCAAAATTGTACTCTGGCCAGCCACGGATTGCCCGAAATGTGTTTCTAATAGTTTTCGAGTCGCTGATCACGATCCCATTGTCAAAAATTACAAAACCCAACTTCTAATTTGAGTTTTTTTTTGCATTTCGAAAAATTGGGACTTCAACTACGTTCAAAGAGGATTTTTATGCAATCTTGAATTAAAATTTTTCACTGGACAAAAATGGTTGAAAATTCAAGGGAACTTTCGAATTTTCAACCATTTTTGTCCAGTGAAAAATGTAAATTCAGGATTGCATGAAAATCATCTTTGAAGTTAGTTAAAGTCCCAAAATTTCCAAATTTTGCCACTTACAAAAATAACTCATATTAGAAGTTGAGTTTTGCAATTTTTGACAATGGGATCATGATCAGCGACTCGAAAACTATTAGAAACACATTTCGGAAAATCTGTGGCTGGCCAAAGTACAATTTTGAAAAAAAATCTGAATTTCAGGTCAAAAACTGAAAAATGCACAGTTTTTATACTTAGCGTACAATTTTTTAATTTGGAAATCACGATTTTGATCAACACCGGTGGTGGATTTTGGCCAATTTCCGACCAATTTTTGATCACATCACTGTTGTGGCCAGATTTTGGTCAAAAAATGGTCAGAATTTGGCCAAAAATTGACCAAAACTCACGATTCGACAAAATTTTGGTCAATTTTTGACCAAAAAACGAATTGATGCATTTTTGGTCAAAAATTGGTCAAGCTCCCACCACCACCAGTGATAGAAAAACCAACATTTTTTCTCGAAAAACCTTCGAAAAAACTCACTAGTAAATGCAATACAGAAATCGGACAAAATCGGATTTCTAACAGGTCTAACATATGTTCGAAACATGCTAACAATCTTCATCTCCTTAACATCAATAAGAACCGCGGGAAGTTCGATAATTTCATGCGGATAATCGTAGATGATTTCAACACAAGTACACTCAAAATCGATAGCTATTAAATAATCGAAATATCTCAATGTCTTATCCGAATTGATATTCTCCAATTTTCTACTTAACAACATATTTTCCTTGCGATAATATTGCGCGACTCGTTTCCTTAATTGCCTTTTCGTTCCACTTGTCGACACTTTTATAACACTCAATGCTTGTCTCAATTGTTCGGTGCTCATTACGTGCAATTCTCGCATTACTTTTTTGACGTATTCTGGCGAGACCACACTTTTCAGAGGTTCTTCGTGTGCGGAGATCTCGATTTGATTTTCTTCGGGGATTTGAAATGTGACGTTTTCCTCGTCGGCACCGTCATCTTCTGAATCTGATGATTTTGCTGGCTCTTCTTGCGCTTCTAACTCTTTGCTAATTGCTAATAACCTTGAAAATGAACTAGCCAAGGCATCACCCATGTTTGATTTTTGAACTGTAACGAAAATCATATTTTTTATTTTTGGCTTGATTTTTGAATTTATTTTCGAAAAATAAAAGGGGAAAGTTATGACGTAGCAGAAAGTTTCATGACATTACGAAAAAATTAGAGAATGTCACGGTGTTTCTCAGGAGGGTCTTATATTTGAAAAAAAAAACTTTTGAAATAATGAAATTTGGAAAATCGTTGATTGAACCAAAAAGGTTTTTTTTTAGGTTTTGGTTCAAAACCTTCTCAAACTTTTCCCAGTAATTTTGGTGCAATCTTGAAATTTTGCGAAAAATCTCACCGATTTATCGACTAAACTCGCTGATGACAATGAAATTTTCACATTTTTCTGCGCAAGTGACTTGAAATCTTGGGTTTAAATAGTTTTCATAGGATAGACAGGACTAGGGGGATTCAAATGATATAATTTTTGATGAGTTAAGGTTACCCATAAGTGATTTAGCGACTTTTAGTCAATTAACGTCGCTAAATCACTTAAGGTAACCGTAACTCATCAAAAACTATATCATTCGAATCCCCCCAGTCCTGTCTATCCTATAAAAACGATTTAAAGCCAAGAAATCAACTCGCTTGCTCAAAAAATGTGAAAATGTCATCGTCATCAGCGAGTTTAGTCGATAAACCGGTGAGATTTTTCAAAAATTTTGTTGAGATTGTACCAAAATTACTTTCAGAAGGTTTTGACTCGTTCATTTTTCAGTTCCCTAAAGCCGTTAGGTTCTAACGATGTTCCAAATTTCATTATTTCAAAAGTTTTTTATTTAAAATAAGACCCTCCTGAGAAACACCGTGACATTAGAGATTTTTTCGTAATGTCATGATTTCTCAAAACTTTTTGCTAGATTCGTCATAACTTATTTTCATAAATAGCTAAGCTCTTGTCCAAAAAAAAAAAAAATAAAAATAAATCTACAACACTCCACAATCACACCGCGTTCCCCGTAAATCTACACAAAAAAGTTGCGGGAATTTGAAATAACGTAGGTATCTAGTAGCTTCACCAGGCGCCTCGCACCTCAAGGGCAGACATATGTCTGCGTCTCTAACATCGCGCGCCAATTTCAAACCGACGCCATAAATAAGATGAGTCATTTATGTATGTTTTGCCCTCGTTTTGTTTCGAATAAAATACGTTTGTGCCTTATTTATTCGAATTTAGATTAAAATTTAAATTCAAATTCCAGAAAACATGGGTTGTATTCAAAGTTCAGAGGCCAAAAAGCGATCGAAACGAATCGATGAAATGGTAAGCTTTTTCTAGAAAATATATGTATTATACTAAAAAAAAATATTTAAGCTACGTCATGACGAACTTCAAGCTGCACGAGAAGTCAAATTGCTCCTCCTGGGAGCTGGCGAATCGGGAAAATCGACACTTGTTCGACAAATGAGGATTTTGCATGATCAAGGATTTGAGCGATGTGAAAGAGTGGCTTTCAAACCGGTTATTTATAGCAATATTTTGCAGGTTAGTGAGGGAGAGAGAGATTGGAAAAAAATAAATCCGAGAGGATTAGAGGGGGCTTTGAAGATGTACTAAGTTGGAAAAATAATTTTGGTAATTAGCAAGATAACTTTTTTTTAAAGAAAAACTTTTTGGCCAAATTATGACCAAAATTTAGTCAAAAATTGATCAGAAATTGGCCAAAATGGCAAAATTTATCAAAATTTGGCCAAATTTGACTAAATTTTTTTTCTCTCTGACCAAAAATTGGTGCATTCCCAGCACCTATGAGTACTATATGTTTTCTAGTAGTTTTCGACACGCTGATCACTATTCCGTTGTCGAAAATCGCAGAACTCAATTCCTATTAAGTGGCAAAGTTTGAGGGATTTTTGAAGCTGAAAACTAGCTGATTTTCATGCAAATCTGATTTTTGAAGATCGAATTCACGAAAAGTCAAAAAACGTCGAGGTCAACATTAGTTTTCTGAGTTTTAGAGCCAAAAATGATGACAAATCAAAGATTTTCAAGCTTCTGGGGTGATTTCTAATGAAATTAAGCTTCGTAAACCCTATTTTTCCTCATTTTATGTTTTTTTTTCATCAGAAATCACCCCAGAAGCTTGAAAATCCTCGATTTGTCATGATTTTTGGCTGAAAAACTAATTTTTTTGACCTACAATGTTTTGGCTTTTCGTGAATTTTTTTCGTTCATGAATCAGCAGATTTGCATGAAAACCATTTAGTTTTCAACTCCAAAAATCCCTCAAACTTTGCCACGTCATAGGAGTTGAGTTCTGTAATTCTAGACAATGGAATAGTTATCAGCGCGTTGGAAACTGCTAGAAAACAAATTTTATTTAAAAATTGCCAAAAGCCTATCTTGTGAGGTACGAAAAATCGCAAAATGACTTGGTTTTTAATTTTTCAAGGTTATTTTCACGTCAAATATGAAAATAGGGGCATTTCTAATTTCTAGATGTATTCCTAAACCTTATTTCAGTCCCTAACCGCTATTATTCGAGCAATGCCAACTCTCAACATCCCATTCTTGGATGAACAACTCGAAAATGATGCAAAAACATTCCTAGCCTTCAAAATGGACACCGATGAGATCCCCGAAGAAATGGTTGATATAATGAAATCAATTTGGAAAAACGAGCAAATTCAAAAAGGCTTCGAAAGATCGCGAGAATATCAGCTCAATGATTCAGCACAATATTATTTGAATGCGCTCGACAGAATCGCAACCACCTTCTACATTCCAACGCAGGATGATATTTTGCGAGCGCGTGTCAAATCCACCGGAATTGTTGAGACACACTTCGTTTATAAGGATTTGTTATTCAAAATGTTTGATGTGGGGGGACAGAGGAGTGAGCGAAAGAAATGGATACATTGTTTTGAGGATGTTACCGCAGTTATGTTTTGTGTTGCGTTGAGTGAATATGATATGAAACTAGCGGAAGATGCGAAAATGGTGAGTGAGAAATATTATCGAAAATCTCATCGTTACTCCACGCGCTCCGAAATAAACACGCAACGCAGACCGCGCCGCGCCACAACACACACGAACGATTCAAATTCCCTCCCTTTCTGTGTGTGTTGTGGCGCGGCGCGGTCTGCGTTGCGTGTTTATTTCGGTGGAGCGCGTGAGATTTTCGATAATACACACATCTTTGTGTGTGTATCAATAGAGCGCGTTTGGTCGCGTGTTCAAATTTCAAATTTATTTTTCTTCATTTTCTATCGAAAATGAATGAAATTTCAGAATCGAATGCATGAATCAATGCAATTATTCGACTCAATTTGCAACAATCACTGGTTTATTGAAACCGCCATCATCCTCTTCCTCAACAAAACCGATTTATTCGCCAAACAACTCAAAACATCATCAATACGTGTATGTTTCACGGATTATTACGGTGATAATAGTTTCGAAGACACGGCGGGATTTATTCGAAAAGAAATTCGAAAGACTAAATCGTCGCGAAAAAGAGGTTTATACACATTTCACATGTGCAACTGATACGCATAATATTCGATTTGTTTTTGAGGCTGTGACTGATGTTATTGTTGCGAGTAGCTTGAAAAATTGCGGGCTTTATTGATCTAATAAACATGAGAATTAAAGAAATATGGAAGCTTATGCTATTTCTGCTAAATTTCATTTTTCGCAAGTTGTTAGCAGGAATTTTCATTTTTCCCGGGGTTACAAGGTTCACGGGTAAAACTTCAGTATAATTGCCTACTTGCCACGTCATAACTATTAGCGTTTCCCCAGAAAAACCCACAAAAAAAGCGAAAAATAAAAAATAAAAATGTGTGCGGTGGCCTAGCAAACCACTGAGAAACTAGGCCACGTCTCTTGTGTCGATTTACGCACATTTATTTTTTTTTTTGAAAAAAAATGCGATTTCTACACGATTCTGTAAATATTAGCCTTCAATGTAAATATTTTCCTGAAATAATAGTTCCCAATATTTTATTTCAATCAAAACCCATCGAATTATTATTAATATGGCGTTCTTTTTGGTTTAAATTTGAATTTATTGTTATTGAACGGCGAATTCTCGCAAGTCTCCTCAACTTCCTCCAACAACACCGCACTTTTATCATCTGCATTTCTCAGAACCTTAAAAATCAACTTGTTTTCCGAAACCCAATTATCTGCGCTGAATTTTGCGGTGCACTCGATTTTCTCGCCATTTTCGATGAATTTTGCATTGATGATAACAGGATCCTTCAAAGTTTCAGTTAGCTTTGGTTCGCCATTCCTAATCACTTCATACGTATCATTTTTTGTTCCGATTGTTCCATTACAATGATATCTTTTGAAATCATCATCAATGAAGTTCATTGCAGCTATTTTCCAAATAACAACACCCGCCTTCGTCTTTAATGCATTGAAGTAGTCTTTCAGAACTTTCAAACAATATTCCCCCGCAACTTTTTCAACATCAATTGAAGCGGTTAAGATGGGATTCCAGGAGTTGCAATCGGTCTGGATTTCACGCTGTATCAAATCATTTTTCACGGTAAACATTGTTTTTGCTATTCCAATTGAATTCGATTTAAAACTATATTCTTCTGAACTTCCAACAATATTTTCAATCGGACTTCTTTCACTCAAAATAATTTTGCTAATTCGAATCTCTTCGATGAATTTCTCTCTTTTGATTTCTTTTCCATTGCATTGAATCAATGAAAAATCCGAAGAAAGAGCAGCAGAAAATCCAGTTTTGGTAGTCAGACTATTCAGATATTTATCAAGAACTTTTTGAGCATCATCATTTGACACATCAGCAGCTCGGATTAGATGTAGGATGAAAACCAGAATAATACAGGGGTAGAACATTTGAAAATATTCTAATTTCGAATTGGCGCGTTTTATAGGGTAAGTCTAGACTTCACACGTTTTATGGAGAGCAAAAATAGATACATGAGATCATGTTTTTATTAGAGTCTGCGAGAAAATGGAAAAATTCAGAACATTTTTTGAAAAACAAATAAATTCAAACAACGCGCGCAACGTCAACGCGGAGTATCGTTGTTTTCTTTTTTATTTTTTCGCACTTATTTTATTTTTGATAGTCGTCTCATTTTTCAGATCGATAAAATGGCTGGAAATTTAAGAGAAATGATGAATTTTCCGCTGAACATTAGGAAAATCTGCAATTTTTTGATACCAAATGTATAGGGAGTGCAAAAAACCGCCACGTGCACGCCACCATGGAACTTCTTTTGATTCAAAATTCTAATCAAAACAATAATGACACGTGGATTTTTTTGGCTCAAAATCAGAAGTGCTCTAAGTATTTTAGCACCAAAAATCTAGCCACGTGGGATTTCTGGCGCAAAACTCACAAAAACTGCATTTCTGAACAAAATCCAACAATGTTCATCAGCCAAAAATTGATTTTTCACCAAAATTTTCATTTTTCCCGGGGTTCCAAGATTCACGGGTAAAACTTCAGTATAATTTCCTACTTGCCACGTCATAACTATTAGCGTTTCCCCAGAAAAACCCAAAAAGCAAGAAAACAAAAATAAAATTGTGTGCGGTGGCCTAGCAAACCACCGAGAAACTAGGCCACGTCTCTCTTGTGTCGATTTACGCACAATTATTTTTTTTTTCGTGAAAATTGAAAACAAACTTCATTTCAAGATATTAAAGCATACAAATAAGGTAAAACAACTTCCGCAAATAATTCAAAGTGACATCACCGTATATACATATAGTTTTTTTTGGCTACCCATATGAGATCACTCGCAGAAAAAAAACAAGAACTATAAACTATGACAAAAATCCTATGTACAGAGTATTTAAAAATTTTAAAATGATTGAAGTGACGCAATATCCGGAACACTACTCGATCGACTTTTATAACTCGGTGGCCGTCCAATGAAGTCCAGTGATTCCCGTCGAGATTCAGATGCTGTCATCAATTTTTTGATCACATTTCCATGTCCTAAAAAAAATTACTTGATGTTGTTGTCATTTCGAATTAGCTTCACTTCAAATTACAGTAACCCAAAAGGGTGCGGTTCTTTCTTTAATTTAATTTGATATGTTTTTTTCCACCGGAACTAACCTTCTTCTGATCTTCCTCCCTTCTCAACATCATCCTTCTCAACTCCAACCCGATCTCTTGCGGTAAACCAGGCCGCCATTTTTTCCAGCGGACTTTTATCGGCCTCTTTCATTGGAAGAATTACGAAGAGGAGAAGTTGGAAGATTGCCAAAAGAACGCCGATGCCATTTGGAACAATTACATAGAGATCGCTGACGAGGTTACCGTAGAAAAACCATTGGGATGAGACGAGAAAATTGGCGCAGCACATGGGGAATGGCAATGAGGAGACATTGCGGTTTTTGAGAACAACACCCTGGAAAATATTTTGATTGAGTTAACTTTAAGGTAACTTTAAGATAGTGAACCTTAAAAATTGAGAGTTTAAGGCTTTATTTTGAGATTTTAAGGCTTAAGATAATGAACCTTAAAGTGAATTAATTAGAGGTTAAGCTAATAAATGAAGATTTTTGAAAATTCTGAAACTGGAAGCCAAATATGTGCTCTTTCAATACAAAATATCAAAAGTCTTATATATTTTTCGAAAAGTTCCTTAGATTTGATTAATTAACTTTGGGTTAAGCTAGAAAATGAGGATTTTCAAAAATTTCTGAAACAAAGTTTATTCTGGCACTTTTCTGAAGTTCTGAGGGATTTCGAGGATTCTTCGAAAGTTTCCCTATCCTATATAATTCTGGATGTTCTTTAGTAGCTCATGACAACATCTAGGCTAAGATCAGGGGTTCCTAAAAATGAAGATCATCTCTGGTAAGGAGCCGTGCCTAGAGATCCATGTTTTCAAGTAGTCGCCTCTAGAGAACCCTAATTTTCCAGGACTCATACCTAGATACCGCCTTTGGCAAGCAGCCACGCCTTGAGAGCTTCCATATCAAGCAGCCGGCCCTAGAAATCCTATTCTCAAGGATCAACGCCTAGAAAGGTCAGTTGTCAAGGATCAGCGTCTAGAGAGCCACCTTCTCAAGTAGCTGCGCCTAGAGAGTCATAAATTCCTAATTTTTGTGTCTGAAATTTCAGATTTTTCAGATTTTCTCCCCTAATTTTTCAATTCATTCCCTTACCAATCCAGCCAACGGCGCTCCAAAATTCATAATATTAAAAGTCATACAAACAATGCCCAACATATCCAAATTCGGTTTCCACGCAATCCAAACCACCATCGACAAAATCAACGAGACAACCAAACCCAATTGAGCGCAAAATGATTTCTGGAACCAATAGAAAACTGGATTTTTTCCAAAAAAAATTTAATTGCACTCACCTTTGGCCACGAAAAAAATAGGAAAAATAGACAGTAAATTGTGAAAAATGAAACGCCAACAAGATTTACGATTATCATTGTCCAATCCATTTTCAGGAATCCGTAACGGAGCCAAAAAGAGCCGCCAAGAAGTCCCATTAAAAATGGGATTCCCGAAATATCACCAATTCCACCTTGTTTTCGAATTGTGAAGCATATTGGGCTGGAAAATTTAAAAAATTGTGCATCGGGTGGGGATTGAACCCTGGCTTTTCAAACGCTCGGCAGAAGTGCAGACCACTTGGCCATAACTTACATTCCACAAAAAAACAGGGCAATTGTTGTTGTGATTGCACTTATTGAAAGTATTTGAAGAACAAGATCATACATTTCTGAAAATGAGAAAAATTTTCTTTTTTTTGGGGAAAAAAAGAAGAAGTTCTGAAGTAGAATGAAACAAAAAGAACCTGCCTGAACCAGGGAGAGAGAAAGAGACGCAGAGAAAAATTGGGGTGTTTTTTTCAAAAAAAAAATACTGTAGAATTTTGGGGGGGAGAAGAATTAGGGGACAAATCTAAAAATTTTGGGACTTTTTTTTCGAAAAAAATTTGGAAAATCAAATTTTATGGGAAAATTGGAAATTTTAGGATGTTTCAAATCTGGTCGAAAAAAATAATTTAAAAAATATTTTTTTTTAACAAAAAATTCGATTCAGAAAATTTCAAAAATGTTTTTTTTTTCATTTTTGTGTGAAAAATCCGAAAAATTTCCAATTTTCGCATGAAATTTGAAGGGGAAGAATTCTGAAATTTGAAAATTTTGGGACTCCTTTTTTCGAAAAAAAATTTGGAAAATCAAATTTGATTCGAAAATTGGAAATTGTGGGACTTTTTTGAAAAATCATATTTTACAGGGTGATTCAAGTCGAAAAAATTTTTTTTTTCAAAAAATTTCGATTCAGAAAATTTCAAAAATGTGTATTTTTTCCTATTTTCTGACATTTTTCTGAATCGAAATTTTTTGTCAAAAAATTTTTTTAAATTATTATTTTCGAGTTTTGAAAAATCCGAAAAATTTCCAATTTTCGCATGAAATTTGAAGGGGATGAATTCTGAAATTTGAAATTTTTGGGACTTTTTTTTCGAAAAAAAATTTGGAAAATCAAATTTAATGCGAAAATTGGAAATTTTTGGATTTTTCAATTCTGGTCGAAAAAAAAATTAATTAAAAAAAAATTTTTTTACAAAAAAATTCGATTCAGAAAATTTCAAAAATGTGTATTTTTTTCATTTTTGTGTGAAAAATCCAAAAAAAATTTCCAATTTTCGCATGAAATTTGAAGGGGAAGAATAAATTTGAAAATTCTGCGATTTTTTTTCGAAAAAAAATTTGGAAAGTCAAATTTAATGCGAAAATTGGAAATTTTTGGATTTTTCAAATCTGGTCGAAAAAAAATAATTTAAAAAATATTTTTTTTTCAAAAATGTGTATTTTTTTCATTTTTGTGTGAAAAATCCAAAAAAATTTCCAATTTTCGCATGAAATTTGATCAGCCTGCCTAATATATTTGTTTATTTTCCAAATTTTTCATTTTAAAACCTATTTACAGTTTACACCTACAGTACTCCCCCCCCTTATTTCAATTTTTTTACAACCTCTAACCCACACAAAAAAATTCTCTAGTTACTGTAAGTGTAAAAAATCTTCAGCTAGCTAAATATATTTATTTAGACTTTGCGCAACTCGAAAACAAAACGATTATCATTTTTTTGAAGAGGTTGGGGGGGGGCAGAAAATGTCAAGAAACATGTTTAGCCGAAAAAATGTGAGCTATACAAATAATCACGACTTGGAATAACTCGAATTCGGGTTTTTCTTAGAAAAATTTTGAGAACATCCAAAATAAAAAAAAACTATCTAGACAATAACAAAAATTGTTTTTATGAAAAAAAATATAACCATTTTTTTGTGGTTGATTGATAGAAAATGCACTTTTTTGGTCAAAAAACATGTGATTTTCATGGAAATTTGTTCAAAATTGGCTCCGATTTTTTTTGTGGAAACACAAAATTTTGGCAATTTTTGGGTACTGTATTCTTCTATCAGATGAAAATTTTCAAAAAAAAAATGAAGTACAAAGTTTTTTATCTATAAATAACCAATTTTTCAAATTGTTACACGTCATTTTATACTTTAAAGATAACCCAACAAAAATTTGGTGTGGATCAAAGTTTTCAATGTTTTTGTGGCTTCAAAACTATTAGGAACCAAAAAAAAATGGGGAAAAATATAAACAATACTTATCAACAAAGTGTCCAAGGTCATTTGAAACCGCAACACAAATTTTTTCAAATGAAAATAAGAAAAAATTTGGGATCCTTAAATAAATCCCAAATAAGACACTACGAGAGAATAGAGAACAGAGTACGAAAAGTGGGGCGGGGCTTACAATCTTTTTGCCCTGCCCATGATAGGTTGTGTCTTAATACCACGTGGAATGAGAAGAATTTGAACTTGCGAAAAAAAATAAAAAACGTTCCGTCGAGCCGGATTCGAACCAGCGACCTAAGGATACCCACTGACTCTACAGTCCTCCGCTCTACCAACTGAGCTATCGACGGTGGCGGGAAACGCCATGTGAAATGTCAAGAAATTATTGGATTTTTGTTTTTTTTTGCAAAAAAAAAAGAGTGACAGGGGAAAGCGCGTTGGTTTTTTGTTTACTAGAAAAAGTGCATGTGTTCTCTGGACTTTCAGAAATTCTTTCTAGTATTTCGTCATTTCGCGCACCCCACGTGACCTTATCAAATATAAATTCACAAAAAATCAAAATCGAATGTCGATGAAATCAAGTTTCTTCTTCTTCTTCCCATCAAAAATAATGATTATTATTGTTGTTCGTGGTAGAATTTGTTGTAATTCCGAAAATTCGGGGCATGTTTGTTATTTATTTTTTTTTAATCTAGTGAGGAAGAGGTCAGAGGACAATTTTTAATCGGTGGAATCTCAAAAATCAATGAAAAATAAAAAAAAGTTTCAAAAACTTAAGAAACAAACATCTGGATAAACAAAAAGTTTCGTCTAACTCTCTGGGTCTCTTCTCTCTCCGTATTCGCGAAAATTCCTCGTTCCCCCTGGTTTTTAAAGGTTACTTTGTGATCTTTTACACTTCTATGTGTGTAGTTTCCTTCTGTCATAAGATTGATTCGACACACCCAGAAATCAAGAAGAAGAAATGAAAAAAATAATAATCGAGAAGAAATGATGATCTTTGGGGGAATGCGAATGAAAACACAAAATGGAACATGGAACTGAAAAATATGGATTTAAACTGGAGTCCGAGCAAAAAATAAGTTGTGCTAATTTGAAAGAGAATGTCTCAATTAGTAGAATCCTGGAAGCTTCTCAAACATTGGCTAAAAATTTACAAATTTCGAAAAAACAGTGAAACACCGTGTAAAATGGCTGTAAAAGTGTAAAAGTCCATAAGTATAGTAGCTTGGATTCAAGTCCCAAAAAAAAATCGAATTTTCGAATTTTCAAAAGCATTGTCCCACATGGATTTCCGGGCGCCAAAATTGGAAATTTCAAAATTTCAAAAATATTTTGCCACGTGGACGAAAAAAAAACAAACGAAATAGTAAGAAAACTGATACCTTAAGGACCTTAAAATCACCCTAATTGACTTTACAATTAGAGAACTTAAAATGATGGCGGCTTTCATTCCGAACAGTTAAAAATGTGATTTAATTTTCCTCGCGTCATTTTTTTTCAAATTAAAATATTCACGTGTGAATCATTGATTTTTCGGTCATTTCTGATTTTTCATCATGTGCATAACTAAAAGAGCCACGAAAAAATGCGCAAGTAAGTTCTTTTTTCTGAATTAAACACTTTGATTTTTCCTGAAAATTGAAAGATCGTGGAATTTCTCACAAGCTTCATGCAAAAATTGAAATTTTTGTGCTTTTGTCCCATAGGGCTTATTTTTTAACACCAAAATTGATACAAATTTTCATTTTTCCTCGTCTTCCCTGATTATTTCCCTGTGTGTTGTTTTTTTCAAACTCACAAACTCGTGATCCATATTTTTTTTCTTATCTAAAAACAGTATGACGTATGATAAGGTTTAGGTTTACTTACTACTGTATTTTTCAAGGTATACTGTAGTTGATTACTGTAGTTGATTGTTTAAATGGCAAATTGTTTCCTTTTTGAAACAATAAACCGTTTTGTCTTTTGTCCGTTCAGTTTTTCTTTTTTTTTTTTTTTGACTAACTGACCATCACAAAACAAAACATAGTTTGGCTTGATAACGAAAAAACTGGTAATTTTTTATTTTGCTTTGTGTTTTTTTGCAATTTCGAAAAAATTTCCAAAAGGAAGGGATCAATTAAAAACAACACATCATAAAAATGTCATTTTTTTGATGCACTCCATAAAAGTTCAATTAAATCGTAAAAATATTATTATTACGAGAGGGGAGGGGGTATTTAAAATACAAAAAAAACAGTGTGACTACCTCGATTATTTTGATTCATTTGATCTATTGAATTTTGGAAATTTTGGGCATTTTTTCGGTGTTGGCAGAGGCCTGTCAAGCAGCCACGTCAAGAAACCCTAGTTGTCTAGGAGCCGCGCCTAGAGATTCACTTTGGCAAGGAGCCGCTCCTTTAGAGCTCCTATATCAAGTAGCCAGGCCCAGAAAATCAACTTTTCTAGGATCAGCTTCTAGAATTTTGAGCTGTCAAGTAGTCATGCCTAGAGAGCTCCTATGTCAAGTAGCCAGGCCTAGAAATCCTAGCTGTCAAGTAGGAGAGCCTAGAAAATTAAGTTGTCAAGGGTCAGCGCCTAGAGAGTTCCCATGCCAAGTAGCCAAGCCTAGAAACCCTAGCTGTCTAGTAGCCATGCCTAGAGAGCCTCGTTTTCAAGTAGTCGCATCGAGAGATCCACTCTGACAAGGAGCCATACCTTAAGAGCTCCTATGTCAAGTAGCCAGGCCTAGAAACCCTAGTTGTCAAGTAGTCAAGCCTAAGAAACCCAATCGTCAAGGACCCGAGCCTAGAGATTCCCTTTGACAAGTTGCCAAGCCTAGAAACCCTAGCTATCAAGTAGCCATACCTAGAGAGCCATATTCTCAAGTAGCCGCGCCTAGAGAGCCTTGTTTTCAAGTATTCGCGCCGAGAGAACCTGAAGCGGCTTCGATATTTGAGGATTCGAAATTTCCATCTTTGTCAGAAAAATTCCGATTCAGAAGTTTTTTCATTAAAAATCCACCAAAAATGATCCATCTTTTCCAGTTTCCGGATCCAATTTCCCTTCCAAAAATTTTCAGCCTTTTTTTCTGCCTCCCGTCCTGTTATCTGTGAGTCATTTGACACATTCTTAGAAGGGGCACGTGAGAGACGCTTTTTTCTCATCGTTATCTTTTTCCTGGTCCACCACGTATACAACTTATATTTATGGTACACTTTTTGGGTGGTCTGGTTATGTAGTTGATAAGATATAATTGTCATAAATATGGGTACTAGTATATGTAAAAAAAAACAATATATGAGTTCACTGTGAACTTTTCTAGTTACAATGATCACAGTTTTGTGTTTAGAACTTCAGAAACTTTTGTTTATGAATATTTTTAAGCTTAAAATAATTTTTTTTTATCAGAGGGGGAATTAAAATTTTGCTGACAAGACCGGAGGAAAAAAAGGTCGAAAAGGGAAAGATCGAAAAATCATACGAGAAATTTTTGATTTTGGAAAAAAAAAATTTCTTAACAAAGCTCCCGATTACTTTAAATGTCTTAACAAAGCTCCCGAATACTTTAAATTCCTTAACAAAGCTCCCAAGTTTTCCCAGCGAGACCCATCTGTGCGCCTTTAAATTTTCTTCTCTCTGCCGTTAGAGACGCAGAGGATATACCGTAACTTGAACTTCAGACCTTTTTTTCTAAACATCTTGAAGTTCAAGTTTTCAAAAAATCAACCGGAACTTGAAAAATCAACCTTTGATTTATAGTGTCTCTACGTGACTTATTGAAAAACCTTTTCCACGAATCAAAACCTGTATTTTGTTGAACCACTGATTTTTGTATTTATCATTTTTTTTTCTGGTCTTTCCCCACGTGGCCTCATTTTATCATCATTAAAATAAGACAGATTCAAATGCTCCTCGAAAAACTCTCTCTCCAAATAAATAAAAATTCAAAATTCTTATCAAATCAAAACATTGTGCCAAGCTCTTCTCAGCACCTTTTTTGCTCCAAAATCAAACAGCGTTATTTTTTTTGATGATGTAACTTAGATGGTTAGGCTCCGCCCCCTTATCATTATAATATTCATTTTCACTCATTCTTTTATTATCAATTTCTGTGTCACGTTTCTCTTTCCTTTTCTTTTCTGGCTCCAATGTTCTATGGGTTATCAAAAAATAATTATTTTTTTCTTTTCGATTAATGGTCATTGATTTTTTCAGAAGAAGTTGAAATGGAGAACAATAATGCTCAAGTTGCTGGCGCTGGAGGAAATGCTCATACTATTGAGTGAGTTTTGAGGGAAGGAATAGAAAGTTTTAGAGTTCGGCAGATCAAAAATCAAAAATTTTTGAGCATAGTTTTCACAAGGGAATTTTTAGTCTAGGATTTCTTGTAAAAGTAGTTTTATATCCGCTACATATATGAACTAGTCGCTCCAGGGACCCTTGAGTTAACCCCCTTTCCAGGAAATATTTTCAAAAAGTTAACCCCCCTAACCAACTTTTTGTGGGTTTTTGGCCTCTGAAGGTATAAAATTCTCCAAAATTTTCAAAAGTTAAGGGCCAAAATGCACCTAAAGTTAACCCCCCCTGCCTCCGAATTCGGAGTCCCAGTTAATGTATGATCCGCTAATGATCCAAAAAACTACAGAACTCAAATATGAGTTATGACGTGGCAAATGTCGAGAAATCTGATAGAGTAAAGAGGCTTGACAGTGTCGAGCTGATTTTGTCATAGTACCAATAGATTCGGAGAACAATTAGTAGCTTCGTGCCAAGTTTCCCTAACTTGATCGAGCCCAGAAAAGCTTATGGGGCGTCCAAAAATCCAAAAAGTGAAAATTTCACGCCTGGTCAATTTTTATAACTTGTAGCTAACTGAATTCTGATCGTTTCAATTGATTTTTGAACAGAAATTGGACGGGTGTGAAATTTTAATTTTTTAATTTTTGGACGCCCCACCAGAAAAGCCCGTGCTCTTTCAGCATCCAAAATAGAACCTTTTTTGCAGCCCACGAAACTACGATGATTTGCTCGCAGTCGTCGCTTCAATCAAAGAACAAGTCGGCAGCGAAATCGCTCACGGAGAGATCGGAATCATCTGCGGATCGGGTCTCGGACCAATCGGAGATTCCGTCGAAAACCCAACAATTCTTCCATACGCCAAGATCCCCGGCTTCCCAGTCACTCATGTTGTTGGCCACAAGGGAAATCTTGTTTTTGGAACAATTCGAGGAAAACGAGTTGTGTGTCTTCAAGGAAGATTCCATCCATATGAGCATAACATGAATTTGGCGTTGGTGAGTTTTTGAACTTTTTATTTTGGAAATCAAGAGAAACCTTCAGTGCGCGTTGCCTGTCCGAGTTCTTCATTTGTTGGGTGTCAAAACATTGATCGTCTCCAACGCCGCCGGTGGAATCAGTTCGAAATTCCAGTATGGAGATCTGATGATCATTAAAGATCACATTTTCTTGCCAGCCTTGGCTGGATTCTCACCATTGGTTGGTGTGAATGATTCGAGATTTGGTGAACGTTTCGTTTCAGTTCATGATGCTTATGATAAGACTTACAGGTGAGCGTAGAGGGAAAAATCCTTTAAGAAGGGGTTAAGCCCTTTAAAAAAGCCTTAAGTCCTTTAAGAATGTCTTATATAAGACAGCCAGATTTTCAAAAATTTCAGGTCAAATGAAAAAACCAACGATTTTCGGTGATATTTTCTACATTTTGAAAAAAATACCGATACCACAGTTTTCCAGATTTTTTTTCTACAAAAGCTTCAAAAAATTAGAAATTTTGACATTTATAATTTTTTGGGTGAAATTTATGCAAATATGAGTTCAGAAAAAATATGAAATTTTTTGAGTTCATCCTGAAGTTTTTTCGTGGTGAAAAGATAAAAAAGTTGTAGTTTTGAAAAAAAATTTATGTGAAAAAATATATTGATAATCATAAAAAATGGAAAAACGGCGATTTTCGTAGCAGAAGGCGATGTGAGTTGTTGTTGCGTTGTTGAGTCCAAATGTGCTCAAGAAACAAAGAGTTGATCTGCAAAAAAATGTATTATTCAACAAGTACGATACTATTTTTTTAAATTCTTTTTTTTGTTGTTTTTCTAATAGTTTTTCATGAAATACAAACATGTTAAAATTTCGTCGCCGACGAAATATTCACATTTTTCAAATTTCGTCACAGACGAAATTTTCACATTTCAAAAAATAAAAACGTGAAATTTTTTTTGCTCTTTTTAAAAATGAGAATGTGAAAATTTCGTCGGCGACGAAATATTGACATTTGCGGTTTGGGGTATTTTTATTCGGAAAACATGGTTTTTGGAAGAGGTATCTATACTACAGTAATTTTTATCTTGAATAAGACTATGTATCGATAAGTTTGAGAAAAAATCTACGACGATGTGAGCAAAATTCTCCGAGTATTCGCCAGGTACTAGTCGGACTTAAAATTTTGAGGATGTCTAATCGGACCAGAGCGATCCCATTTTTATTAGGCGGTGGGGCAGATTAGTTTCTCCCCCGGGAGAAATGGGGAGAAAGAGGAGAAAAGTGGTGCAGAAACGCGGGAAGAAAGAGGAGTTTCTGCCTTTTCTCCCAAACCGTATCGTGCCGAGACCCTTCCTGGAAAATCTCTGCGCCTTTAATCGAGTCGAAATACGGAACTATATCGGTCTTATCGATAAATGGTCTCGACACGATGAGCCGGATACTGTAGGAGGAGAAAAGGCAGGAACTCCTCTTCCTCCCCGCGTTGCTGCACCACTTTTCTCCTCTTTCTCCCCATTTCTCCCGGGGGAGAAACTAATCTGCCCCACCGCCTTAGGAAATCTCTTTTTCAGTTTCTTTTTTTGCTGAACTCACATTTTTCAATTGTTAATTCTTTCTTTTCGAGTAGGTTGTAATGAGATGATTGGTGACTGCTGAAAAAAAAAACATATTTTACATATGAAATTCTAACTCTTAGCGATTTTGTTTCACAAAAACAAGGAAACATAAGATATTCTTTTAAAAAAAGAGCCTATTGCATGATTGAAAAGTATTTTGCGTCTTGCACAATATTAAAAAAAACATCAACATACCTCCTGGACACTTTCAATAAAACAAGAAGTTTTAAGACCATCAAACATTCTTTCACATGTCAATTCTTGCCAATAACTGAAATGTAAAATGTCTAAAAGAAACATTGAAAAAGACCCACCACTTTTTCTCAACAAAAAAAAAAGAAATGATTATATTTGACGTGAAATGCAGATACACGTAAGATGTTTTCCATTTCTATTTTTTATGATGACGTATACTAGTAATTTTTTTGTTGTTTTTGGTGTAATCTTGAGAAGACAATGGCAAAGACCGTAGAAAAACAATGTGAGTTTGAATATCATTAGAAGTACTTATCTTATGTTTCATTTTTGTATTGAGTATGTTTTTTCAGCAGTCACCAATCATCTCATTACAACCTACTCGAAAAGAAAGAATTAACAATTGAAAAATGTGAGTTCAGCAAAAAAGAAACTGAAAAAGAGATTTCCTAATAAAAATGGGATCGCTCTGGTCCGATTAGACATCCTCAAAATTTTAAGTCCGACTAGTACCTGGCGAATACTCGGAGAATTTTGCTCACATCGTCGTAGATTTTTTCTCAAACTTATCGATACATAGTCTTATTCAAGATAAAAATTACTGTAGTATAGATACCTCTTCCAAAAACCATGTTTTCCGAATAAAAATACCCCAAACCGCAAATGTCAATATTTCGTCGCCGACGAAATTTTCACATTCTCATTTTTAAAAAAGAGCAAAAAAAAAAATTTCACGTTTTTATTTTTTGAAATGTGAAAATTTCGTCTGTGACGAAATTTGAAAAATGTGAATATTTCGTCGGCGACGAAATTTTAACATGTTTGTATTTCATGAAAAACTATTAGAAAAACAACAAAAAAAAGAATTTAAAAAAATAGTATCGTACTTGTTGAATAATACATTTTTTTGCAGATCAACTCTTTGTTTCTTGAGCACATTTGGACTCAACAACGCAACAACAACTCACATCGCCTTCTGCTACGAAAATCGCCGTTTTTCCATTTTTTATGATTATCAATATATTTTTTCACATAAATTTTTTTTTCAAAACTACAACTTTTTTATCTTTTTACCACAGAAAAACTTCATGATGAACTCAAAAATTTCATATTTTTCTTTTGAATCGTTACAAAAAAAGTCAGAATAATTCTTGACATTTTTCATGCTTTTTTACATTCTCATAATTTTTTTCAACATTTTTTGAGAAAACCGCGACTGCTCTACATATGTTGATAAAAATCAGTGTTTTTTGAGGAAAAAAAATTTTGATGGAAATTTTCAAATGTCAACCCCCTTATATGCTTTTAAGAAGGCCTTAGGACTCTTAAGAATGCCATATAGGATTTGAAAAGGGGTTAAATCCGTCAAGAATTCCTTATATGCTTTTGAGAAAGCCTTAAGCCATTTGAGAAGGCTTCAAAGCCTTTCTTAAATTTTTTTCATGATTGTTTAACCTCGAAGACGAGAAATGTCATTCAAGAAGCCATTAAGGACCTTAGAAGCTTTTAAGAAGTGGTTAAGCCCTTTAAGAAGGTCTCGAGACTCTTAAGAATACCTTATATGCTTTTAGAAAGGCCTTGAGTCCTTTGAGAAAGCTTCAAAGCCTTTAAAAAGACCTTAAGTTCTTTGAGAATGCCTTATATGTTTTTAAAAAGGCCTTGAGCCCTTTGAGAAGGCTTCAAAACCTTTAAAAGATCTTTAGTCCTTTAAGAATGCCTTATAAGCTTTTAAGAAGGCCTCAATCTTCTCAAAAATGCCTTAGGGCCCCTAAGAAGCCTTTAGAACATATTTTCCTTTCTAGAAACCTTGCCACCCAAATCGCTCAACGCAACAACATGCGTCTATTCGAAGGTGTTTACGTGATGAGCGGTGGCCCGCAATACGAATCACCAGCCGAAGTTCAACTCTTCAAAACCGTCGGCGCTGACGCCCTAGGAATGTCAACTTGTCACGAGGTCACTGTTGCACGTCAACTCCGGAATCAAAGTTCTCGGATTCTCACTCATCACCAATATGTAAGTTTTGCGAATCAATAATGAAAAGTGCAATTAATTAGGGTTTGATAGGGGGAAAATGATATGATAAGGGGGAAATAAAACAATTTTTATTTGGCCAAGGGAACCTAGATTTGTTTTTTTTCAGCGCCAATCTTGACGCTGACAATTCTGTAGAAGTTTCGCATCATGAAGTTATGGAGATTGCAAAAGAGGCCGGGGATCGAGCGTCGAACTTTGTTGCGGATATTATTGCCGAAATGGTTGTATGAATATTCTAATAATCAACTCTTGAATGAAGCAAAAACATAATCTTATCTTTTTTGTATTCGAAGTTTATCCATGTATGTAACAAAATAATAAATAAATATATTTCAAGATATTAGAACATCTTTGAATAATCAGGACGGTTAGCAACAGAACTGGGAAATTTTTAAGTGGCACCGTAAAACGTAAAATGGATACTTTACAATTCTGAAAACCGTAAAAAGTCAGTAATTTATTTAAAAAATTCACCTTTTCAGAGAGTCCCAAAGGTTCCCAAGGGTTTCCAAGGCTTCAGAAGCCTTCAGAAAGCTTCAGAAAAGTTTTGAAGGCTTCAGAAAGCTTCAGAAGTGTTTAGAAGCCTTCAGAAAGCTTCAGAAAAGTTTTGAAAGCTTCAGAAGTATTTAGAAGCCTTCAGAAAGCTGCAGAAAGCTTCAGAAGTGTTTAGAAGCCTTCAGAAAGCTTCAGAAAAGTTTTGAAAGCTTCAGAAGTATTTAGAAGCCTTCAGAAAGCTGCAGAAAGCTTCAGAAGTGTTTAGAAGCCTTCAGAAAGCTTCAGAAAAGTTTTGAAGGCTTCAGAAGTGTTTAGAAGCCTCCAGAAAGCTGCAGAAAGCTTCAGAAGTCTTCAGAAAGTTAACTTTTTTGAGCCGTAGAACCGTAAAATAAACTTTACGATGAAAACCCGTAAAACGTTAAAAACTTAAAAGTAAAAATTCCCAGGTCTGATTAATCTCCGATTCCCTGTGCCCGCTAATGAAATTATTTAAATTTTTTATTCAAACTGTATATACCAAAACATCAAAATTTGTTGCGCTTCACCTCCAACATCCTCAAATACTCAAGTCTCCTCCGTTTCGGTCTCATATGCACCCCTAAACTTCTCGCCAAATACTCTCGAACTCTCTGTGCCACTCCGTCAATCTGTGGTACTGTGTGAATTCCATGGAACAATCGCAACAACGGTTGATCTCGACAACAATAATAATTTCCGTCTTGTGCTTTTTGACACTTCCCAGCTGGGCACGTGTTATCATCCCAACCTTTACACATTGTTGGTGAACCATCGGCAGCGACTAGTGCTTCCACACAACCTTGGATCGGAACTTGACAACACGCGGTGCTTCCATCGATCATTGAAGTGCACGCATGTTCGAAGGGGCAAGACATCGGATTCGATATCGCGCAACTTGTTGGCTTCCCCGTTTCCTCATCCAAAAGCGGGGTAGATCCATCCGGACAGGTGAATATATTCACGGTATGACAACAGAAAAACATAATGTCAATGGCATTTGTGAGATTTGCAGCGTCTTCGAGAGCTGGTAGACAGTCCGTGGATACTGGACAGGATGAATCGCCGGGGAAACATCGTTGGGGTCGCTTTTTGGATGGCTCGACGTAGGGAATCACACATTTTTTGCGCGGTTTGCAGCAAAGATGTCGAGCGGAACCAGATGAACCTGGAATTTAGGATTTAGCGAGAGGAGCAGGGGGGGGGTGTCTTTAGAAGATCGTACACTTTAGCCTAACAAGGGACTTACATTAGGGTGATAACGGGTTTTGAAATAAGGTTAGTGCAGTCTTAGGTAACTGCTAATCACGATGCCGCAAAAATTAGCTGTTTTTGTCGAAAATTCGTGTTTGGAGTCGATTTTGAGACCATCGAAAAGTTGACACCAAGCAAAATTTAAGTCAAAAAATTTTCACGTGAAAAATAAATTGCTTTAATTTTCAGAGAAACGTGAATTTTTTTAATGCAAAAATTTTCTATCAAAATTTGCTTTAGAGCTCATTTGCGCGGCTCAGACTGGAGCTCAGCAGCTAATTTTTGCGGCATCGTGATCATCGACTTACCTAAGACTGCACTTACCTTATTTCAAAACCCGTTGTCACCCTAATGTAAGTTCCTTGTAAGCAAGTTCCAAAAAAATTACACATACACAACTAAATAAGGTGTGCAATAGAGCAAACTTGATTTCTTCCCAACCCCAGGAGGCCCCTTATCTTTCTCAAGTTAGCCCAACTCACCCTCTCCTTGTACACACATATGATCCATCGGACACGCTCCATCCACCCCAACCGAACACACTCTCGGCCTTCCGCCATTTTCCCTCAACGCATCCATTCCCTCCGGACAACTCAGCGGTTTTGTGCAACAAATATGCTCCAAATTCTTCGCCTGCTGACACGAATAATCCATCGGACAACTATCATCGCGATTCGCATCACATCTCACCGCTTCACCCAATTTCTCGGCATCTTGAAGGAGTATTGACTCGGCAGACGGGCAGATCGGATGAGTTCGACAACAGATCGAGGCGTATGGGCTACTCTTCAGACACTCGTAGCCCATCGGGCAACCCTCGTTTTTCACCGAATCGCAGAGATGTGGCTGAGATGTTCGGGGGTTGAGATGGGTTTCGAGGCCGTTGGGACAGGTTCCAACGCAATAATCGGAGCATTGTTCTTGATTGGCGAATGAATTGAAGTGCTCTTCACAATTCGAATGTTCTGTCTGAATACAAATAGGTTCTGAACCTAAGATTAATCTAATTACCTTAAGGTAAACCTAAGGTACATACCTTTTTACACTCCCCCTTCTGATGATCAAACCACCAGGCTAATTCAGGCGAATGCTTCCGACAATTATTCCGATTCTCAAACGGACTTCCACACACAAATTCCTTGCTCGGACAACACGCTCCTTTTTTGCCAGCTCGACCGGTGCACGTGTAATTCCGCGGACAATGCTTGTCCTCGAGACATGAGGCGATGTTGCTGATTGAGTAGCGATCGGCGTGCGGTTCGCCGCGCGGGCAGATGATTTCCGTTGAGCAAAACATCATGCAATCTCCTTTGGATTTGAAATTGTTCTCGTTGCCTCCACAACCACTGAAGGCGAAAGGCCGGCAGGTTTTTGAGGCAGAGTCGAAATAAAATCTAGAATTTTTCAGTTATTTTTTGTTCATTGATTCACGAAATAAAAAAAACGTTTTTATAACGTTAAAAAACCAAAAAAGTGATTCACCAACGGTATTTTTATTCATTTTTTAAAACCATTTTTTTAACACATTGAATAAAGTGAAGCTAAAACGCATTTTAGTGTCCAGAAATGCTATTTCAAAACCTTCTGCTTAAAAATCAAATCAACCCTCACATCTCCCAAAAAATTTAATTGGTAATTGTCGAAAATCAACAATTTAATTTTTAAGGCTGATTAGAAAGTCTTGAAATATCATTTCTGGACACTAAAATGCGTTGTAGCTTCACTTTATTCAGTGTGTTAAGAAAATGGTGAAAAATACCGTTCGTGAATCATTTTTTTAGTTTCTTAACGTTAAAAACGTTTTTTTTTATTTTGTGAATCACTAAAAATTGCAGAATCAAACCTAGTCATCGGTGGAACCCCACAAGGCGATCCTGGATTCACTGAAGACTGACAAATCCGATCAGCCTTCTGACAACACACACTCGTCATACCGCTCCCAACACATTCATGACTTCCCGGACATGGAACTCGCTCTCCATCACATCTCTTGATATTCCCAGCAAAATCCATCAGTGGCATACCTTTTCCGCAAGCCGCCAAACTTTTACAACCCTCCATACATTCGTCTTTGCTAGTGAATCGGTTCTGATTTCCACCACAACCTTCGAACATGAATTCGATGCATTCTCCTGAAGTTCAACAATAGGTTCAGAAGATCAAGAGATCAAAAATCAACTCACGAATATCCGAATCGAAATAATAAGCAGAATGCGGTGTTGTGACACCACAAGAATATCCGACATTTTTCGGAAGTCGACAAAGAAAACCGCCCAATTCACTAGAAATCACTTGAAATAGAAAAAATAGCCAAATCATTTAGGCTAACTTCTTCTTTTTTTTGGATAATACTTATTTACTCATCTCTTTCTTCTTTCTCTCGTATATGGTTGCGACTAAACTCAAGTATTTTGATAAACACCACCCTTGTAAATACAAATTATTGAATTGGAAATGGATAAAAAAGAATATATCAGTTTTGGAGTAACTTTGGGTATGTTAATTTAAGGACGCTAATGAGTTTGGAGATATTTAAACTCACATTATACAGGGTGACCCAAAAAAATATAACAAAATCATCTTGGATTCAGCTTTTAGGAGGTCTTACAATTAGATAACCCATGAGTAAGTCATATTATATTTTTCAATCCTGTTCCCAAGGAAAATTCAAAAACAATTTGTTTTATTTTTTTTTGGTCACCCTGTACAACAAACTTTCATTTTTGACCGCAATATTGCATATTTCGGTCAAAAAACATTATTACAATAGAAAAATCAGTTTTCTTCTATAAATATTGAATATTATTGTTTATTCAAGTGTTTTTTCAACCAAAATTGTCAATTTTCCCGAAAAAAAAAATTTAAAAATTGCAAAAAATAAAAAGAAAACAACGAGACTCCGCATTGACGCCAGGCGCGCGTGGTTCGAATTTCAATTTTTTTCAATCAAATCTTGATAACAATAATTTTCCGAAGATTAATGGTATTAGTGCGAAAAGAAAGCCGAGGAAACAACATAACATCATAAAACCTGATCCACACATACACACCGTGACGCAAAATAATAATTGTCGCAAAAAAAAATTAGATTTTTATCACATTTTTTTTGCATAGCCATTTCTCATTTTTTGTTATTTTTTCACATCAAAATTCTACAAACAAACCGAAAATTCCCAACTTTTTTTTTGCAATTCCTTTCTTTGTGTATTTTTTTATGTGAGATCTCGCATGACTGAACGGGAAATGAGAGATGATAAGCCAAGGTAGCTAGCTAAAAAGACCCACCCCTATTTTCGATCCGATCGCAAAAACTTGTTTATTATTTCATATTTTGCGTTAGCTTTATTTTGTTCAAGAAAATATTCAAGAAACTGAATTTCAGATGCGTTTAATTTGGCTGCTTTTCTATTTTTGTGTTGGTTGGGTTTTGAGTTATCAAGCTCCTGGAGTTTATCCGGAAAATGAGCTGAAAAATGACGTGGAAACGGTGGCAAAGAATCCATATCAGAGTAATGGTTGGAGTGGATATGATTTTTATTATGAGAAAAATCCGGGTGAGTTGGTTTTTTGAGGGAAAAATTATGTAATTGAGGTTGGGCAATTTTTTTAAAAAGCCCTTTAAGGCCTTCTGAGGCCTTCTGAAGCCCTTTAAAACCTTCTGAAGCCTCTTGAAGCCTCCTGAAGCCCCTTAAAGCCTTCTGAAGCTCCCTGAAGCCTTCTGAAGCCTTTTTAAGCCTTCTGAAGCCCTTTAAAGCCCTCTAAAATCTTCTGAAGACTTTTGAAGCCCTTTAAAGCCTTCTGAAGCCCTCCGAAGCCTTCTCAAGCCCTTAAAAGCCTTCTCAAGCCCTCCGAAGCTTTCTGAAGACCTTTAAAATCTTCTGAAGCCCTTTAAAGCCTTCTCCAGCCCTCCGAAGCCTTCTGAAGCCTTTTAAAGCCCTCCTAAGCCTTCTAAGTCCTTCCGAAACCACTTGAAACCTTCTGAAGCCTTCTGAAGCCCTTCAAAACCTTCTAAAGCCTCTTGAAGCCTTCTGAAGCTTTCTAAGCCCTTCCGAAACCACCTTAAAGCCTTCTCAAGCCCTCCGAAGCCTTCTGAAGCTCCCCCTGAGCTTCCTAACGAAATCGAATTTTCAGCAGCCGCTCTGAAAAAACCAACCCCACCCATCTCGACTTCTTCCGACAAAGAATCTCCGACCGATCCAAAAGAAATCGAAGTAGCAGCAAGTAGTACAACAGGTAAACCAACAAGCACTATCAGCACCACCATACCTTCACCAAAACACGCACGCTCACTACCAATTTTTGATGTTGTGCCTGATTATCCCGATGGAATTGATCAGTTGTCTGCGGAAAGTGATTTAGATTTAGACAGAGTTCTGGCTGATACAATGCATCAAGTTATCGGCAAGGTTAAAGGTTTGCACAGTGTTTTGAAAAAAAATTAATTTCTAAAAAAAAATTTTTTCTAGAAGAACGTCTGAACACAAGTTCTAACATCGCACACGCCAAAAAAACTCTAACAGTTCCTGGCGCTTCTAAACTAACACCAATTACACCTTCTTTACCCCAGGCACCAAGTGATGATGAATATGCGAAAATGGTTTTGCCTGATGATGCTGATCTTTCACTTCATGTAATATCTAGCACTACTAGCACTACTAGAAGTGTAACTTCCACACAACCTGTAACTTCACGAGGTCCACCAGCCTCTACACCACCCCCACCGGCACCTGTACCCTATTCAGCACCTCGGGAAGCTTCCGCAACATCTACCAAAGCCTCTCCTGAAGCCACCACCACCACATCTTACCCTGACATCTCAGTTTCATCCGTGATACTACCATCAATTGCACCATACTCTATCTCAATTGTAGCGCACTCATCGAAAATCTATCAACCCAAGTCTGAGCCTGAACTTGTGTCAGCACCGATTCCAGAATCAACTTCTACCTCGGCTTCTCTATCAGAGTATCCAGGGAGTTCTCAAAACCGAGTCGCACCATCCCACCCTGGCACAAATTCTCACTACCTTCCACCATCCCCAGCACCAACACAAACTTCCACATCTCACTCAGGTTATGAAATCCACCAGACAACATCAGCACCATCACAAAACCGAGTTGCACCATCCCACCCTGCCACAAATGCTCACTACGCACCCACCCAATTCAAACCAACTCTTTTGGAGGAGATGTTTGCCACAATGGCACCAAGCCCCTATTTTGTTGCACCCAACAAGATCACACATTCTGCAGATCAACAACAAACTAATTCGCATGCTGAGTCAGACTATGATAATTTTGATAGTGGCTACGAGAGCACAACGCATGAATCAATAATGAGAGAACTTAGTATTAGGGATATTGATCGGATTGGTGGTAAGTTTAGTAACTAGATTATAGTCTTAAACTTTTTCTGTAACTTCTAAGGGGATGACTTCCCAAGGGATGAATACTCCAAAATCCTAGGACTCGCCCAAAATATAGTTATGACGTGGCAAAGTTGCCAGAGCTGTCAAAAATCGGATTCAGAGACAATATTTTTTGAATTCTGATTTCACAGCGTTGTTCAGCAGAGTCGATTTTGTAAGTTCAATACAGTTCGCCACCTGAATTTCAATTTTCCGAACAGACAGTTCGAACCTAGGGTAATCGACTCTGCTGGGCAACGCTCTGAAATAAATCCGATTTTTGACAGTTGTGGCAACTCTGCCACGTCATAACTATATTTTTGGCGAACTCTGGTATTTTTAGAGTGTGCATCCCTTGGGATGATGCCAAAGTTACAGAAAAAGTTTGTTAAGTGAGTCCCAAAAGTTCAAAAAAAAATATTCCAGATGAATTCGAGAGAAATTTGGAGAGCGTAGATTTCGGCGAATCTTTGGCTTCCAACAATTTGAAATCGCTCGCAAGAAAATCGATCAAAAAGTGCTGTTCGTGTTGCGAGTCGGAGAAACAACCAGTTTCTCGTCAAGTTCAAGATTTGCCCGCCGAAGAAGTCTTGATTGCTGAAAATGTTGTACTGCAGCCAGCTTCAGTGGCCGGGGAGGCATATGTTAATCCACCAGCTCCCAGAGCAACTCTAGCTCCACAGCCACAGCCCCAAACAATTTATCAAAACCCGATTGTCCAATATCAATATCCTCAACAGTATCCTCAATCATGCGGATGTTCTGCACCTCCACCACCTGTCAATTGCTGTCCAGCCCCACAACCTTGTTGTCTCCCAACAATCCCGTGCTGCCCTCAGGTTCCCTGCTGTCCCCAGCCAAAGATCTGCTGTCAACCGCCGCCCCTGATCATCCCATCGTGCCCAATTCCATATTGTGGAAGAGCATGTCCGACATGTCCGTGTCGTAGTCGAAGAGTGAAACGATGTGCGGGAAGATCGAAGAGACAGATCGCTCCATTCGTGAGTTCAGGGGAGACACCTTTTGATCGTTGATCTTCGAATCTTTCAGCTTCAATCATCTTGCGGGAATTGCGGAGCTTCGCAACTACGTTCGCCTCGAGTCAAAAGAATGGGATGTTTACCATGTCTTGGTAGAAAGAAGCGAGATACTGATGAGAATTCACATCTTCGCGTGAAACGAATGGTAGGTTCAGGATCTGAAAGTTTTCTACAGCCTTCTAAAGCCCCCTGAAGCCTTCAAAGGCCTTCAAAATTCTTCCAAGGCCTTCTGAAGCCTCTTAAAGCCTTCTAAAGCTTTCTGAAATCACCTCAAGTCTCTTATAGCCTTCGAAGGCCTTCTGAAGTCTCCCAAACCTTCTGAAGTGACCTCGAGCCTTCTGAAGCCTTCTAAAGCCCATCAAAGGCCTTCGAAATCCTCCCAAAGTCTTCTGAAGCCACCACAAGCTTTCTAAATCCTTCTGAAGTCTTCTTAAAGCTAGAACACCCTGAATCTAACCTCCAAATTTCCAAAAACAATAGGTAGAAGCTTCTGAAGCCACCTAAAGCTTCTCATAGCCTTCTGAAGCCTTCTAAAGGCCTTCAGAACACATCGAGCCTTCAGAAGCGACCTAGAGCTTTCTGAAGCCACTTCAAGCCTCTTAAGGCCTTCGGAAGCCTTCTGAAGATTTTTGAAGCCTTATGAAGCCTTTTGAAGCCTTCAAAGGTCTTCTAAAACCTTCTGACCCCTCCTCCAGCCTTCTGAAGCCTTCAAAATCCTTCTGAATCTCACAATCCAACTTCCAGGGCTGTCTTCCATGTTTGGGACGAAAAAAGAGAAGCGCCCCAAATTGCTCACAATGCTCAAACCTCGCTCAAATCTTCCAACGCCACAAAAGATCCATCGGAACTGGTTGCACCCAATGTACTGCCGCTTCTAGAACCAAACGAGAAGTTCCATGCGATTGTCAACAACTTCGTGGGAAGCGTTCGATCACTAAAAGGAAGCGAAACATCGGAGAGACTTGCGATAAATCATGCTGTGACTATTCGAAATGTTTGAACCGCGCAAAAAAGAGCAATCCATAAATGCTCTTCGTCTTGCCTGATTTTTTGTCGAAATCGGTTGAGATGTGTGTTTTTTCTACGGGTAATCAATATATTTATGTTCATTATTATTATTATTTTCATATTTCGCTTACCTCATAATTAGAATGTGAATAAATTATAAGTTGTGTTGTGTCTTTTTGTTTTTGGGGGTTAATTTATTATAATTGAAAAATGCGAGATTTTGTAGTATACAAGGATTATTGGCTAAGCTGTTCTCAAAAATTGATATTTGTAGTTATAAAGTGTAGTTAGCGTAACATTTCTAGAAATCAAGATTTTTTGATTTTTGGAGGAAAAAACCCCAGGGAAATAATGAGGTGATTCAAGTTGAAAAAAAATAATAAAAAAACAAAAAATTTCCATTCAGCAAATGTCAAAAAACTATATTTTTTTCACAAAAATTTTTGAAAAATGTCAAAAAATAGGAAAAAATATAGTTTTTTGACATTTTCTGAATCGAAATTTTTTGTTTTTTTTTAATTATTTGTTTTTCGACTTGAAAATTCAAATTTCAGCACTAGAGAATTTCAGCACAGCCTACAATTCCCGTATGTCCCTTTGACTATAGCTTGCCACGTGGCAAAACCTATACCACCCATGCAACAAAATCGTGTCAACTAGCTTTAGCCAAAAAACCCACTCCCCCTCCATATTTTTTACTATAGCTCCTATCGAGCTCCAGGCCAGCTCTCACATGAAAATCCATATTCGTGCCCGGGTGAAAAAGAGCACACACATTCTTCTTCTTCTTCTCTCTCACATACACGTCTTCTTCTTTTTCTTCTTCTTGTTCAAAATTTTGTTTATGCCCACACTGAGAGCAGTCAGTAGGCAGTAGTAGCTCCTTCTTCTTCCATTTTCCCCCACCCCTTCTTGTTTTGTCGTGTGTGTGAGAGCACCTCCTCCCCGCCTGCTCATATAAGGCAAGACAGAAAAGAGGGCGGAGAGAAGCAGGCAGACGGGCTCCTCCTCGAGAGGAGGCAAAAAAGAGCCGCGAGCGAATATGTGTATTGATGGATCCCGCATTCTCGCTTTTTTTTGTCTTGGCCAGGCTTGTGCGGAAAATTTCGGAAAACCGTGTTTTTCCGATTCCTTGATTTTTCGGAAAATCGGAAAATTTCGGAAAAATTTCAATAAAGGCTTCGTGCAAATTAACTTTGAACAACTGGCGGCGTGGGTTTTGACGATATTTTGTCACTTTTGTTGAATATCACTAACAAGTTTCTATGGTTTTTAGAAATACCAAAATTATGTTGTGATAAATTTAGCA
This sequence comes from Caenorhabditis angaria, assembly GCA_947459285.1. Classification (NCBI taxonomy): domain Eukaryota; kingdom Metazoa; phylum Nematoda; class Chromadorea; order Rhabditida; family Rhabditidae; genus Caenorhabditis; species Caenorhabditis angaria. The sequence continues at coordinate 10,417,383 of CANHGI010000004.1, read as the reverse complement.
AAAAATCTTGAAAACTGTAATTTTTTCACCTTTTCGGAAAATTATTGGTTCCGTAAAATTTTCGGAAAAATTATTTTGGCGCGACCCGGGTTCAATCCCCACCCGGCGCAACCCGGGTTCAATCCCCACCCGACGCAACCCGGGTTTAAACCCCACCCTGCGCAACCCGGGTTCTATCCCCACCCGCCGCTTTTTTTTTTTCGAAAATAGGATTTTTCCCTTTTATGAGAGCCCTACATGCAAGGGTTCCTTTTTCTCTGCTCCCTCTCTAAATCTCTCACTCTCTCGCTCACTTTTTTTCATGCAGCTGTTTATATTTTCCATGTATACACGGTCTCTTCTCCCGTCCGGGTTTTTTTTCCATCTGTCAGTTTCTCAATTCTCTTTTATTTTAGTATTTGTAGATGTCAGCATCGGCTGAGATCTCAACATCGGCATCAATCGGACAATTGTTGCGTGCACAGTTCGCTTTGAACAATATGACGACGAATGAGGAGAAGCCGAAGACTGTTGGATTCAATGGTGAGTTGGAATTTGGGGCGAGGAGTTTGGCTAACTTGAAATCTAGATTTTAGATTCGGAAGTTTTTCTGGAAATTTGTATGACCACAAATTTGCGCTTTACGAAAAAAATTTCTTTTTTTCTCATTTAATAGTAGGTTCAGATTAGGCCTCAGACATCACAGGATCATTTTTCCAAAAAAATCCTCTTACACTAACTTTTCTAAAATTTTGAAATCTAGAAAGACTATGACTATACAATTTTTTTGTACGAAAAAAAAAACTTTTTTTTTTCGAAAATAACAAAAAAAAGTTCCCACAACAATTTGTTGAGGGAATCTTTTTTTGAAAATAAATTTTCTGAAAACTAGAAAATTTCCGAAATTCCAAAAACAAACTGCAGATCAAAATTGTACGCCTTCTGAATTCTATTGAAGCCTCCAAAAGCCTTCTGAAGCCTCCAAAAGCCTTCTGAAGTTTCAACAATTTTTCTGAAGTTTCAAAAATCCTTCTGAAGCCTTCTGAAGCCTACAAAAGCCTTCTGAAGCCTACAAAACCCTTCTGAAGCCTCCAAAAGCCTTCTGAATCCCATTGAAGCCTATTGAAGCCTTATGAAGCCTTCTGAAGCCTCCAAAAGCCTTCTGAAGCCTCTAAAAGCCTTCTGAAGCCTCCAAAAGCCTTCTGAAGTCTCCAAAAGCCTTCTGAAGCTTCCAACAGCCTTCTGAAGCCTCTAAATACCTTCTGAAGCCCTCAAAGAGCCTTCTGAAGCCTACAAAAGCCTTCTGAAGCCTTCAAAAGCCTCCTAAGAATATGTCCAGCGCTAGAACACCGTAAATCTAATCTCCAAATTTCCTCCAGAATCCGAAAACATGCGTCTCTACGAGCTATACAGCAACAAACGCGAAGAATATCACTCAACACGACCATCCGGGCAACGAAATGAGGAAGTACCCATGGTAAGTATCTAGTAGTAGGAGCAGTTGATGACAGATGTTCCCCCATCCCCTTTTCCGAAATATAATGAGAGTGTTCTTCTTCTAAAATGGGAAGGAAGGCAGGTGTCACCCACCCGGGCGAGCACAACAAAAATGTTTACATTTTGTGTGGTTTTGGGAGCGGAAAGGGAAAGGGAAGGGAAACATTGAAAGCAATTAGTGGCTGAACAATTTATTTTTGAAATTTCAAACATTCTAGACTAGATTTTGAGCATTTTTCAATTGAATCAGGGTGATCATTTTTTATTCTAGACTAGATTTAAGCTCCTAAGCTAAAAATAAGGTTTTCAGATTATTTTTAAGGGCCTTGGCTCAAAAATAATGGTTTTAAGCCATCTTAAGGGTCGTTAGCTCAAAATTAAGGGTTTTCAGCCATTTTTAAGGTCCTTAGCTCAAAAATAAGTTTTTTAGACCGCAATTTAAGCTCCTAAGCTTAAAATAAGGGGTTTCAAGGCATCTTTAAGGTCGTTAGCTAAAAATTAAGGGTTTTCAGCCATTTTTAGGAGCCTTAGCTCAAAAATAAGTTTTTTAGACCGCAATTTAAGCCCCTATAAGCTAAAAATAAGGGTTTTGAGCCATTTTTAGGGGCTTTAACTCAAAAATTCGGATTCTAGGCTATTTTTAAGCTCCTGGGCTCAAAAATTCGGATTCTAGGCCATTTTTAAGTTCTGGGCTCAAAAATTCGAATTCTAGGCTATTTTTAAGCTCCTGGGCTCAAAAATTCGAATTCTAGGCTATTTGTAAGCTCCTGGGCTCAAAAATTCGAATTCTAGGCTATTTTTCAGCTTCTGGGCTCAAGAATTCGGATTCTAGCCTACTTTTAGGCTCCTGGGCTCAAAAATTCGGATTCTAGGCTATTTTTAAGCTCCTGGGCTCAAAAATTCAGATTCTAGGCTATTTTTAAGCTCCTGGGCTCAAAAATTCGGGTTCTAGGCTACTTTTAAGTTTCTGAGCTCAAAAATTCGGATTCTAGGCTATTTTTAAGATCCTGGACTCGAAAATTCGAAAAAAATCCAGAATCTAGCCAAAACCATAATTCCAGGACACCCTAGCTCGAGAATGGGCAGCCGAAATAACCTCAATGGGTTTCGCCGAGCGAACTCCCGCCCAAATCAAGCAACGCATTCGAGACATGCGAAAATTCTCGCGAAAACACGCTCACAAGCTCGGTATAACCGGGTTGAGCAATTCATCCTCTTCACCAACACCTTCAACGATTTCCTCCGCATCTGGGCTAGATTTAGACAAATTATCAGCTGAATTTAATTGGGCTGAGACGAAGAGGAGATCAAGGGGACCAGTGCCTGATTGGATGTCTGGACTGGCGCAGATCATGATGACTGAACAAGAGAAACATCAGGAGGAGGCTGATGTTACGAGTGATGTGATGGATGCGACATTTGGACCGAAGGCGAAACGATTGAAGTTGGCGAAACAATCACAACCCAATCAACATACACATGCTGAACTTATGAATCAACAAAAAGCGAGTATTGAACAACAATTGATTATTCAGAAATTGAAACAGCAACAACAAATTAAGTTGGAAGAGGAGGAAGCGAGAAGAAGAGATCGGGAGATACGAGAAATGAGTCCGGAAACTGCATTGATTGAGAAGAAGTTACAGTTGGCTGATGCGAAATTGGAATCTGAACGATTACGGCAACAGGTAATTCGGATTCTAGATCATTTCTGAAGTCCAGAGCTCAAAAAATTGGATTCTGGCTCGAAAATTCGAATTCTGGGTCGTTTTGAAGCTAAGCTCAAAGATTTGGACTCCAGGGTCATTTTTGAAGTTTCAGAGCTCAAAAATTAGGTTTTAAAACCATTTCAAAAGTTCTAGGCTCGAAAACTTGGATTCTAGATCATTTTTAAAGTCCTAGGCTCGAAAATTTGGATTCTTGGTCATTTTTAAGGTCGTGAGCTCAAAAATAAGGGTTTTATGCCATTTTCAAGGTCCTAGGCTCAAAAACAGGTTTTAAAACCATTTTTAAGATCCTAGGCTCAAAAATTTTGGATTTTTTAGCTCCTAGGCTCAACAAAAATTTGGATTCTACGTCATTTTTCAAACTCCCAAGCTAAAGAATGAGGTTTTTAGATATTTTTTAGCAACCTTAGCTGAAAAATTCAAATTCTTGGCCCGAGCTCAAAAACGAGGTTTTAAAACCATTTTTCTAGGGTCAAAAATAAGGGTTTCATGCCATTTTCGAGGTCCTAAGCTCGAAAATTCAGATTCTGAGCCATTTTAAGCAACCTTAGCTTAAGAATGAGGTTTTTAGGTCATTTTTAAAGTCCTAGACTCGAAAATTTGGACTCCAGGTCATTTTGAAGGTTCAAAGCTCACAACTTCGAATTTTGCGTCATTTTCAAGGTCCTAAGCTCGAAAATTTGGATTCTTGGTCATTTTTAAGCTCCCAAGCTCAAAAATGAGGTTTTAGGTCATTTTTAGGCGCCTGAGCTCACAAATTGGATTTTTCAAGTTACTAGGCTCGAAAATTCGAATTCTTGGTCATTTTCAAAGTCCTTAGCTCAAAAATCAGGTTTTTAGGCCATTTTCAAGGTCCCAAGCTCAAAAAATTGAAGTTTTCCCGCTGGAATCTCAGATCTCAACAAAACTTGTCAATTTCAGGCTCTTCGACTCGAAATCTCTTATTACCAACGTCAAACTCAACTCTACGACGAACAAATTCTACAAACTGCCAACGAATTAGCCACGTCAACAAGTCCAGTTGTGGATTTTCTGAATTTCAAGTTAAACGGATCGACGAAAATTGAAATGGATTAGATGTTCACAACTATTTAGATCTCCAAATTCGGGTTTATTTTATTTTTTTTTGAATTTTCTTGCCATAAATAAATATCTTTTGAAGATAATCTTCATGACGAATTATTTTGTGGTGGATTTTTTGTAGTAACCATATCAGATGGTTCCAATTCCGATGGATTTGTTGAGTGAAAAACTTTTCGAATATGCTTGTGATATCCAAAAATATAGGAGAGTGGGATAACAAAATCACATTCTGGTCGTAAATTGCACAAGAGGAATTGGAGATTGTAGGTGGAAAATACGGGAAGATTGAAGTGAGCAAAAGCGATGAGAGATGTTTGGAGCTGTGATTTTTGAATTTGTGTATCTGGATCAAGGGAGGAAAATCCGAAAATTCTAGGAACGAACGAAAAAAAGTGTTTTTTTTTACGTTGAAAAATCAATTCACGAAAAGTCGTCGGTCAAAATTAATTTTTCAAGTTTTTCAGCCAAAAACCCTATTTTTTCTCATTTTATCAATTTTTACGGAATTCGCACGGAAAATCAGCAAAAATTCTGAAAAGTGAAAAATTCCAAGGTCAATTTTCATCACAAATCACTCCAGAAGCTTCAAAAATCCCGATTTTTCATCATTTTTGGCTGAAAAACTTGGAAAACTAATTTTGGTCTACAATGTTTTTTCGGCATTTTTTGACTTTTCGTGAATTGATCTTTCGACGTAAAACTCAGAGAAACAGGCTGGAGAACCGGCGGAGAAAACGACATGTCGGCGAACTCTCGGACAACCGGCGGAGTGTCTCACCTACACTATTTCGCCGAAACTTTTGTCCACCGGTTGTCCGAGAGTTCGCCGACATGTCGTTTTCTCCGCCGGTTCTCCAGCCTGTTTCTCTGAGAAAAAACTTTTTCAACATTTTTCTAGAATTATTTTTTTCTAATTTTATCAATTTTTACGGAATTCGCCTTGTAAATATTGAAATTTTTTATTTTACGAAAAATCAGCAAAACCTTCTGAAAAGTGAATTCCAAGGTCAATTTTCATCACAAATCACACCAGAAGCTTCAAAAATCTCGATTTGGCATCATTTTTGGCTGAAAAACTTGGAAAACTAATTTTGGTCTACAATGTTTTTTCGACATTTTTTGACTTGTGAATTGATCTCTCAATGTTTGAAAAAAAATTTTGAACATTTTTTCGTTCGTAAATCAGCCCTAAAACATTGTCGGTCAAAATTAATTTTTCGAGTTTTTTAGCCAAAAATGATGACAAATCGAGAATTTTCAAGTTCCTGGAGTAATTTCTGATGAAAATAAGCTTCAAGAACCCTATTTTATCAATTTTTAGGGAATTCGCACGGAAAATCAGCAAAAATTCTGAAAAGTGAAAAATTCCAAGGTCAATTTTCATCACAAATCACTCCAGAAGCTTCAAAAATCTCGATTTGTCATCATTTTTGGCTGAAAACTTGGAAAACTAATTTTGACCTACAATGTTTTTTCGACATTTTTTGACTTTTCGTGAATTTCAATGTTAAAAAAAACATTTTCAAACAGTTTTTTTTCGTGAAATCAGAACTCAAAACTAGTGTCTCTAACACTAAGAAAAATCGGGAAATTTCAAAATTCGACAACTTTGCCACGTCAAATTCTATCCTCACCGTGGATGCCATAAAAATCGGAATATTCTGATAAATAATAGCCAACTCGGCAATTTTCCTCGTTTCTGACATCACATTTTTATTGAGTTTTATACTGACCAACAAAATCAAATGTAAAAACAACGAGATGAGCGGGATAATTTGATGGATTCCCAGGAGAATATAATCACCTATTGTTATTTGGTTAATAAGGTTTAGATAACTTCCAACTTTCTCAGTGAACGGTCTTGAGTCATATTCAAACATTGAAGTTGAAGCTTGGACTTTAGCCTCAACATCAGCCCCAACTTCAGCTCCACATGTCTCATTTCCAATTATAATATGATATGCTTTACAAAAACCATCCGCACAGCGATCATATTTATAATTAATCATTCCAGAGATAAAAATCAGATGAATCATAGTAATAGTATACTGTAGGGGTTTTCCCTGAACATATTTGGAAAGGAATTGGATGTTTAGCATGATTACGATTCTTTGAAGAGCGATCATAAGGAGGAAGAGATTTAGGATGATGTGAGATGATTCGAAGGCGAGTACGAAGAATTCGCTGGAAATCGCAAAAGTGCTTTGTTCGATGGAGCGCATTTGAATTTCTCACATCTCCGATTCGTATTTTGTAACAAAACCTGTCATAAAATACGGTATAGTATGAATCATAAAAACTTGTCCAAGAAGCACTAGAAAAATACTCGAATACAATGGAAATACAATAGCTTCTTTCTCTTTTTTTCGAAATTCGTAGAAAATCAAAAAATAGATCAGGCGAATTGAAATCACAATCAATAGGTAATATAAAACCATTTTATATTTTTTTTAACTTCAAATTTTGAGATTTTCAGCAAGTAAATTAGAGCTTTAGCTGAAAATGTTACCGATAATTATAGCTTTCTATAAAGGTGACATGGAAATGTCAAGAAAATGCAGCTCAAACCAGCATTTTCCCCAAAAAAAAAACGAGACTCCGCGTTGACGACAGGTTTGCGCGCATTGTTTGAATTTTTCAATTTTTTCAATTGCATCAAACTAGACTATAGTTAAATTAAGCTAAATTTATGATCTGAAATCAAATTTCAGCCAAAAATTAACAATTTTCAAGGAAAAATCAATTTTGTCTTGAATTTTTTCATCGCCAGAAATTTTGAATGAAAAAAATAAAAAGAAAACAACGATACTCCGCGTTGACGACAGGTTTGCGCGCATTGTTTGAATTTTTCAATTTTTTCAATTGCATCAAACTAGACTATAGTTAAATTAAGCTAAATTTATGATCTGAAATCAAATTTCAGCCTAAAAATTAACAATTTTCAAGGAAAAATCAATATTGTCTTGAATTTTTTCATCGCCAGAAATTTTGAATGAAAAAAATAAAAAGAAAACAACGATACTCCGCGTTGACGACATGTTTGCGCGCGTTGTTTGAATTTTTCAATTTTTTCAATTGCATCAAACTAGACTATAGTTAAATTAAAGCTAAATTTAAGATCTGAAATCAAATTTCGGCCAAAAACTAACAATTTCCAACGAAAAATCAATTTTGTCTTGAAATTATTGAATTTTTTCATCGCCAGAAATTTTGAATGAAAAAAATAAAAAGAAAACAACGATACTCCGCGTTGACGACAGGTTTGCGCGCGTTGTTCGAATTTTTTCAATAGCATCAAACTAGACTATAGTTGAACTAAGCTAAATTTGAGATCTGAGAGCAAAATGATGACCAAAAAAAGAAAACAACGATACTCCGCGTTGACAGCAGGTTTGCGCGCGTTGTTTGAATTTTTTGAATTTTTTCAATTGCATCAAACTAGACTATAGTTAAATTAAGGCTAAATTTAAGATCTGAGAGCAAAATAATGATTTTTCATTATACAACGATACTCCGCGTTGACGGCACCGGGTGTGGTTCGTTTTTTTTCTCTTTTTTTCTGTTTTTTTTCACAACATTTTAGGCTAATGATAAAATGCAATAGGGTGAGAGGAAGAGATTTAGAGAAAAACATAAAAAAATTCACGTTTTGTTGATTATTCGCGTGAACTCTTGTCGCCTCGCTTCATTTTTCAAAAAAACAAAGAAAAATAATACATGTGTGTATAGCGCTTGGCCATTTGTTTGATCAATGTCGGCAATACGTTTGAACGACCTCTCAGGAAATGTTCGAAAAAATGGAGTTTTTGTTCTCATTTGAGCACGTTTGCCCACTAAAAACGTATGTTTTCTCTAGAATCTCTCTCCTCTCATCCAATTGCGTTTCGGAACGTTGTGTTTTTTCCACAAGCCCCCCAAAACCACATACTTTCAAGACCAAATTTTCATCAAAATCCAATCAATCAAAAGTTCAAATCTTTCTTCTTGAAACTCGCCGAATCAGCATACGGCCAAATCTTTTTCGCCATTTGAATTCGAGTCGTCGGCTTGAAGTTGTTCGCCTCTCTTTTTGAGCTGACAGATAGTGCCGTGTTGATTTCTTCGAGTTGTTTTCCGGGATTTTCGAGCTCCCATTCGAAGCGACCGAAAAATGAGCCTTTGACACGTTTGAAGCCGGCGAAACACTGCAAAAAATTGGGATTTTTGATAAGGTTTTCCGAAAAATCAATTTTTGGCGTTCAGAATTCTCCAGAATCCCCCAGAAGCCTCCATAAGCGCTCAGAATCCTCCTGAATCCTTCAGAAACCTTCAGAAGGTTACTGAAGCCCATAGAAGACTTCAGAATCCTCCAGAAGCCCTCAGAAGCCTCCAGAAGTCCTAGGAAGCCCTCAGAATTCTCCAGAAGCTTAAAGTAGCCTACAGAAGCCTTCAGAAGCCTCTAGAAGCCCTCAGAAGCCTCCAGAAGCTCTCAGAATCCTCCAGTAACCTTCGGAAGCCTCCAGAAGCTCAAAGAAGCCTCCAGAAGCTCTCAGAATCGTCCAGAAGCCTCCCAGAGTTCTCTGATGCTTCGAAATGCCTCCAGAAGCCTCCAGAAGCCTCCAGAAGCCTCTAGAATCCTCCAGAAACCCTGATAAGATTTCAGAAACCTCCATAAGCGCTCTTCAGAAACCTTCAGAAGGTTCCTGAAGCCCATAGAAGACTTCAGAATCCTCCAGAAGCCCTCAGAAACCTTCAGAATCAATCAGAAGCCTCCAGATTCTTCCAGAAGCCCTCAGAAGTCTCCTCAAGGCACCAGAAGCTCTCAGAATCCTCCAGTAACCTTCGGAATTCTCCAGACGCCCTCAAAATCCTCCAGAAGCCTCCAGAAGCGTTCAGAAGCCCTCATTAGACTTCAGATGCTCTCAGAAGCATCCAGAAGTCTCCAGAAGACTTTAGGAGCCCTCAGAAGACTTCAGAATCTTCCAGAATCCTCCAGAAGCCCTCAAAAGCTCTCCAAAGCCCCCAGAAACCTTCAGAAGCTCTCATAAGCTTTCAGAATCCTCCAGAATCCCTCAGAACCCTTCAGAATCCTCCAGAAGCCTTCACAAGCTGTTAAAAGCCCTCAGAAGGCTTCAGAAACCCTCATAAGACTTTAGAAACCCCCAAAATCCTCCAGAAGCCTCCAGAATTCTCCAGAATCCTCGAGAAGCCCTCATAAACCCTCAGAATCCTCCAGAAGCGCTCAAAATCATCCAGAAGCCCTCAGAAGCCTCCAGAAGCCCTCAGAATCCCTTAGAAATCTCTGGATTCCTCCAGAAGCCCTCAAAATCCTTCAGAAACCTTCGGAATCCTCCAGAAGCCTTCAGAAGCTTCAAGAAGCCCTCAGAAGACTTCAGAACTCTCCAGAAACCTGCAGAACCCCTCAGAAGACTTTAGAAGCCTCCAGAAGCCCTCAAAAGCGCTAAAAATCATCCAGAAGCCTTCAAAAGCCTCCAGAAGCCCTCAGAATCTCCCAGAAGCTTAAAAAAAGCTACAAAAATCCAGAGGGCTTCAGAAGCCTCTAGAAGCCCTCAGAAGCTTCCAGAAGCCTTCAGAAGCCCTCAGAAGCCTCTAGAAACCTATGGAAGCCTCAGAAGCCCTCAGAAGCCTCCAAAATCTCACCTCACTCCAAAGTCCAAAATAATCGGGACGACTCTTATATTCCAACAAATTCAAATACTTATAAATATTCAAAAACTCTTTGGGACATCCCTTAAACAAAACATCCGGTGCACAAGTCTGTTTGAATTTATAAATCTCCTTCTCATCTGTCAAACGACGCCACGGTAAACCACAATGCAATTCGACCAACATATACAACCAACTCCACAAATCATCAACACGTCCCTGCTCTTTTCTCGCATGCACATTCAAACTACAATATCTTGGTGTTCCTCGAAATAATTGATCGCCTTTTCTCGCTCTTCTCATCGCAATTTCTCCATCGTCTTTTGTCGCCGTGAATTGTCGCACCATTCCATAATCAATCAAATAAACATTCTTCGTATCGGCTCCCAATGTTCCAGTCACACAATTTCCCGGTTTGATGTCTCGATGAGTAAAACCCACTTCGTGGATTTGTTTGATTGCGAACAGTGTAGCCATGCCAAGGCGGAGTGTCGTTTGTTCGGAGAGTTTGGGAATGTTGGCGGTTCTTTTGTGAGCCATTAAATCTTTTCCAAGGAGTGTCATCACCATGAAACTGTAACAAAAAGAAATTTGTGCATTTTTGCGTCACGGTGTTTACACACACAGTGCGATTTTCTTTATTGTCGAAGCTGAAAAATGTGGCGCGTGCGGCTGTGCGTCGCAGTCGGGAAACAATGGGAAATATTATCGAAAATCTCATCGGTACCACTCGCTCCACCGAAATAAACACGCAACGCAGACCGCGCCGCGCCACAACACACACAAATAAGAGAACGATTCAAATTCCCTCCCGTTTTTGTGTGTGGTGTGGCGCGGCGCGGTCTGCGTTGCGTGTTTATTTCGGTGGAGCGCGTGGTACCGATGAGATTTTCGATAATATGAATTATTGATTGTTTTCCGACCGCGACGCATAGCCGCACGCGACTCAACTCTGCACTGGTCTTTATTTTTTACGGCTGCCACATTTTTCGGCGAGAAATTTTTTGAAAGAGGAGAGAAAGCGCGCTCTATCGCACAAGATTTTGAAATTAAAGGCGCACACATTTTTGTTGAGGCAGGTCTCGCAGCGATTTCGCCTGGCATGAAAACCCAGCCCCCCCGCACTCACCAATAATTCCCTCTTTCCCCCGAATCCAAAAGCCTCGCACAATTCTTACTATCACTCAACTGCTTCAAAACATGCACCTCCAACTTCAAAACCCCTCCATCCGTCAAATCTGATTCCACTTTCATCGCCGCGTGCATATTGAAACGCGTCAAATCGCGCACCTTGAACACCGCACCCATTCCACCTTCGCCCAACTTCTCCACAATTTTCCAGCGTTTTGCAATGATTTTTCCCTCGGTCAACGCTTTAATTTCCTCCATTTCTACTTCTTTGTCTCGTTTTACTTGTAGCTATTTATTTTTTGCTATAAAAGCTGTTAGTTTCTAAATTTTGCGAAATTCTAAAATGACTGGATTTTTGATTGGAGGGGGACAGGTTTCAATTCAAAATTTTATGGTGTCACGTGGAAAATAAAATCTTTAGCATTTTTTAATACAGCTTTTTCCTGAAAAAAGCGAAAAAATAAAAAGAAAACAACGATACTCCGCGTTGACGGTAACGCGCGTTTTTTGAATTTATTGATTTTCCAGTTTTTCAACGACTTTCTTATCTGAATTTTCTCATCAAACTAGACTATAGTTAAACTAAGCTTTTAGTACTTAAATTTTTCTTCGAAAAATTCAAAAAATAAAGTATTTTTTTGGAATACGCCCAATATTTGTCCTATAAAATCAGCCTTCGAAAGATCTCAATCAAAAAATAATGACAGCTATTGGTAGAAACTTTTTCATATTTTCCTTCTCAATTTTTCTAATTTTATTCATCCAAGCGATTTTACAAGAAAGATACACCTATAAATATTCCAAAATTCCAACTCGCTTCAAATGCGAACCTCAAAAAAATCATTATCATCATCATGAAGAGAAATATATCACCCTAACTTTCAAAACTATTCGAGGCGGTGCTGGTTTGGGAAATCAACTTTTCGAGATTTTTGCGCTTCTTGGAATGGCTCGGACTTTGGGAAGAGTTCCATTCTTCAATGAGCAAGATCCGAGCGTTGTGAATAATCTGGGATTATTGTTGGAGACTGTGCCGAAGGCTGTTGATGAATTCAAGATTCTAGCGATCACAAATCGAAGTTTGGCCACAGTATATCGAAATTCGCCAGCTTGTTGTATGTTTGAAATGCATCCATTATTGAAGTGTGAAACTTATCAATATGTGATTATTGATGGATTCAATTTTCAGGTTAGTGATGTGTTTTCTCGCTGGAAAGCGGATTTCGACCAAATTTCTGCAAATTTATCACATAAAGACTTCTTTTACTACGAAAAACAAAAAATTCTTTTTCGAAAACAAAAAGAAAACAACGATATTCCGCTTGCCCGCGCTTTAGCGTAAATTTGATTTCGAGTTTTCTCTGGGAATTTTGAGGAAAAAATGAAAACCCCTAGTTTTCCTATATTTTCAGAGCTTCAAATACTTCGAAAATCTAAAAATCCGCGATTTTTTCACACCTTCTCCCGAGCAAAAACTCAAAATCGATCGGAAAATCAAAGAATCTTCGAATACTACCTGTATTCATTATCAAAGAGGCGATTTTCTTCTCGATAATCTGCACGAGGGTACAAATGGAACATATCTGAAGAAATCAATTGAATTTCTGAGGGAAAACTATTCAACCGGCTCGATTTATATATTTGGAAATGATCCGAAATGGGTTCAAGATCTCATGGAAAATAATGATTATAAATCAGAAAAAATTCACATAATGAATACTCCAATGAAAAATGCCCTAGAAGATCTACACTTCTCCCATCAATTCTGTGAATCTGTGATCATCACAGCTCCATCTTCAACCTTCGGATGGTTTATGGGATATTTATCAAAAAATCAGCGAAATGTATATTATCGAGATATTTACGATACAATGGATTTGGTCAAACATCAAATGATTTCGGCTGATTTTTACCCGCCAATTTGGAAGATTTTGAAATTTTAATTAGAAAAAATCATTTATTTTTCTTGTTTTCTTTACCCAAGATATTGACTCCTCTCAAAAGTCTTCAAATTCTGATGATTATTCGTGTGGAATCTCTCTTTGGGAGGCGGTGGAGCTCGAGCTTGAACTTGTGGAGCATGACAGACTGGAGCTTGACACGGTGTATTCGGAACCGCAGTATTTTGCGGGCTGATTTGAGGTTTATGTTGAGCAGTTGGGACAATTGGTTTAGGCTGAAAATTTATAGATTTTTGAAAGGATTTTGGTTTTTGAACCGGAAAATTCAGAAAATTTGTAATGTTTTGAATTTTTCCAGTTTTTTCACAGGAAATTCAATCTTTCAGTTTTCCGGAAGTGATTTTTAATAGTAATACCTTCAAGATTGCTCGATTTTCACAGAAAATTAGTTCAGAGCCTGACAAGAATGCATTTTTTCAAATTATTTTCTGGTTTTTAGAGCTAAAACGTCTTTCCAGCAGTTACTAAATCACCTGTAAATGGAAAAAACTCTAGATATTACACAGTGCCCCCAACGCGTAGCCAGAGAAAAGTTGTGCGCATTTTTGGTGCATGTGCGGTAGAGCGCACAAGCCTGTTTGTCGATTTTTTGAAAATTTAACACTAGGTTTTTTCTTGAAACGATTAGAATTGAATTATACTTGCATGAAAACTCCCAAACTGAGCTATATGTTCTGGAGAATAATGAGAGGAACATTTTGATATAAAACATGTGAAGATTGAATTCAAAATGAGTTAGTTAATATCTTTTGAAGTAAAACAATTCAAATTTTATGAATGAAAAATGTGATTCGGGACTTGTTTTATGATAAATATGTGAATTAGAATACTTTTAAGGTGTTTTAAGAATTATTTGATCAAAATAAACTTCTGAAATCTAGTTTTTTGGTCATTTTTGGGCAAATTTCGATGGAAAAGAAAATAACAAAAACGGCATATTTTCGAATCATTATTGATTTTACATATTCTAGAAGTTCTATTTCAATGTTTTGGATGCATACAACTGAATTTTATCAGCTTTCCTGGGTCAAAAATGATGTTTTTCAACAAGCTATTTTTTGAAGAGCTATTGCTCATTTCATTCTCAACCATATTTCATGAAACGACTTGGAATAGCTTCAATTTTTCTTCCTCTGTCTTCTCCATATTCGATTTAGTTACAAAAATTCCATTTCCAGCATTTTTCAGCAAGAAAACAAAAGCGCAAAAAAAGATAAGAGAGCGCGCTTTGCTGAAGAGACCGATGAGAGATAGAGAAAAAACGAGAGAGTGTGTGGAGTGTGGAGTGCTGGCGCAATACGCGTTCGGGACACTGTGTATTATCGAAAATCTTATCGGTACCACGCGCTCCACCGAAATAAACACGCAACGCAGACCGCGCCGCGCCACAACACACACAAAAAAGGGAGGGAATTTGAATCGTTCCTCTATTTGTGTGTGTTGTGGCGCGGCGCGGTCTGCGTTGCGTGTTTATTTCGGTGGAGCTCGTGGAGATTTTCGATAATAAAAGTGCTGAAATTTGAAATTTCAAAAAATTTTCCGATTTTCCAGCATTCATAGTTTCGTTGAAACACTCAAATAATTTCAAAAATTGAGATTTCTTGAAGATATCACTATTTTTGCGGATTTTCCGATACCAACCTCCACATGAAAAACGCCTGGCGCCGCTTTCACCGGGCTCAAAGCAAGCCGCAATTCTTTGGGAGCTGCTGCTGGAACATGAGCCACCTCCTCTTTCTTCTCATTTTTCTGCGGTTCAGGACCACTTTCATTGTCATCCGAACTTTCATCCTTGCTATTATTCTTCTTCTCTTTTTCCTTCTCTTTCTCTTTCTCTTTCTCCTTTTCTTTCTCTTTTTGCGTTGGAATCGGAGCCAACGCTTCTGGAGCCGTGTTTTTGGCAGCCGGCGCGCGAGTCTGCACAAATTGACTGATATTCCAGGTGAGGAGTTCGATACGGTCATCAAGATCCGAATCATCCCAATAGCCATTGTCTTTTCCGTAGTTGAGAATCACTTCGATGATTGTCATGTATTGAACATCGACTTGAACACTTCCCAGGCGACTGTCTGCAAAAAATTTTCGGGAATTTAACAGGATTTCACCAAAGGGTCATTTTTTGACATATGAATGTTCAAAAAAACCAATTTTAGGTTGAAAATTCCAAGTTTTTCATAAAAAATTCAAAATTTGGGCATAGCTTCCGCATCTTTGCTGAAATTCCAATAAAAATCTGAAAAATGCTAGATTTTCTCCAGTTTTTCAGATTTTTATCAGATATTTCAGAATTTGAGCGGTGAATTCTGATTTTTGAAGTCGAAATAAAAAAACATTTTTTTAACGTTAAAAAGCCAAAAAAGTGATTCACCAACGGTATTTTTATTCATTTTTTCACCATTTTCTCAACGTGAAGCTAAACCGCACAGAATTGCTATTTCAAGAGCTTCTAATCAGCCTAAAAGACAAATCAAGTCAAAAAAATCACATTTTTTTGGGAGATTTTGTCTTTCAGGCTGATTAGAAGCTCTTGAAACAGCATTTCTGTGTGTTTTAGCTTCACGTTGAGAAAATGGTGAAAAAATGAATAAAAATACCTTTCATGAATCACTTTTTTGGTTTTTTAACGTTAAAAACCGTTTTTTTTTATTTCGTGAATCACAACCTCAAAAATCGAAATTTACCGCTCAAATTCTGAAATATCTGATAAAAATCTGTAAAACTGGAGAAAATCTAGCATTTTTCAGATTTTTATTGGAATTTCAGCGAAAGCTATGCCCAAATTTTGAATTTTTTATGAAAAACTTGGAATTTTCAATCTAAAATTGTTTAATTCTGAACATTCAGATGTCAAAAATGACCTTTTTTGGTTTTTTAACGTTAATTTGCCACATTAACGTTAAAAACGTAAATTTGACACGTTAACGTTGCTCACTTCTCAACGCCTTAATCGTTGCCAACAAATCCAGCTCCTTTTCATCAGTCAATGTTTGAAGGCAAGCTTCAATAACCACAAAGGTCCCTGTTCGACCAATTCCCGCCGAACAATGAACACAAACCGGACCATTCGAACTTCGGATAATGTATAGCATTCGGAGAATCGCCAGAGATGAGTTGGGCACAAATTTGTCAGGCCTGCAAAAAACTTAGGTTAAAAACTCCCGGAAAATCTCCGAGTCACCAGGATTTTGTGTGCAGATGTCTACAAGTATGTTCAACATCCCCATTCTTATTCTTAATCGTCAGCAAACTTTTAATCACATGTTCATCTTTATCCTCTTCAGTTTTACAGGTAATCACAAAATCGCCATGCGTCATAGATTGCCCATTTTTATCCGGCCAATATTGAAAACATTTCGGTTTGCCATCCTCCAAAACTTCGCATAACATCACAATATATGCGCATTTGGTGTGAACAATCATTCGCCAAAAATCAACGACAGTTCGATCCAACGGGCCTTGTGTCAAGATAAAAGGCGCTGTGAAACCATTGACCCAATTTGCGTGAATATAATCACCCAAACTCTCCTCTTTCCCGTCATTTATCACAACTCTTGTGATATCATTGCAAACAACATCTTTGTATCGATTCTTCGTCGGATTTGCATCAAAAACATCGCGTTTCAGCGGTTGTCCGATGTATGGTTTGCATTTTGACATGAAATCCATTGAGAGTTCCATTGGTCCGCGTTTCACATTTTCTTGCGCGAATTTGTGGAACACGGATTTTTGCGAATCATTGATTTTGTCACCTTTCAAAGGGATTTGTGCGTGCGGTTTTTGAAATACAAAATGGATTTTCATGTCTCTTGAAGCCGCCGCGGGATTTGTTGTTCGAGAACGTTTTCGAACTGTTGATTTCTTCTTTTTCTTCTTTTTTGTGCTCGCATCTCCAGATTTATCGTTGGCAAGTACTGAAATTCATTTATTTTAGGAAAAAGCTGAGGAAAACGAAAAATTTCTGAAAAAAAGAGTGTGTGTAGAATTGCGAGAGACAGCAGAGAAAAAAGGGAAATTAAACAACAGGCAAGCGGAGTGTCGTAGTTTTATTTTTATTTTTTTCGAAATTTTTTTTTGGGAATCGCTAGAATCTGGAAAACTCACCAAATCCCAATTTCTTCAAAACCCCCTTCTTCAAATCTTTCCCCTTCTCCTTCATATTTTCCCGATCTTTCCGATTCGTTCCCTCCTCCGAAAGTCCAGCCTTCCCTTTTCTTCTTTGCACAGTTGTAGTATGCATAGTTTCTCAAATGTCAGACCAAAAAATACTATTCGAATCGAATTATAAGCAATGTTGTTATCAGTTAACGACCATTAACTAGGCCTGTTTGATATAAAACTGATGGGAACCCGCCGCAAAAATCTGGGCGGCCCCAGATTTTTCACGTGCTTTTAAAATCAAATCAGGTCACTTATGGATATTCCAAATTAGCTACACTTTTTTTACTTGTTTACTTTATGTACCCTTGAGAACATCAAAATGAGCCGAGCCCACTTGACATCTACTTGATTATGTAATTTGAGAATTTGAGAATTTTTATTGGTTTGAATAAAAAAATGAGGAAAAGACAGGAAATTAGGAAGATTTTTGGCAATTTTCGAGACGCACGAATTGAGGAATCTGCAAAAACATAAGGATTTCGGGGAAATGAGAGAAAAATGAGTTAGTTACCTGATAGTATTGTACAAATGGGCTTGCGCAGATTTTCGGGTCTGGCATTACGCATTGAAGAGAGGCACCAGGTGTCCAGGCTGGAAATTGCTAATTTTGGTTTCTCAAGAAAAAAAAAAGAAAATTCAAATTTTTGCCAAAAAACGCGATGTTATCAATGGGGCGCACTTGCTTATTTTCGTCTAAAATTTGTGGTTTTCGGACAGGCCCGGTTATTTTTCATCGGAAATTACGAATTTTAGGTCAAAATGAATGATTTTCTACTATTTTTCATGAATTTTGGGATTTTTCATAGTAAAAAGGCTATTTTTGGTTACTCAGAAAAAAAAATTCAAATTTTTCCTACAAACGCGGTGTTATCAATAGGGCGCGCTTGCTTATTTTCGTCCAAAATTCTTGGTTTTCGGTCAGACCCGGTTATTTTTCATGAATTTTGGCGTTTTGACACGAAAATTTGGGATTTTCTGATAGTAAAAGGGCTATTTTTGGTTTCTCAAAAATAAAAAAATTCAAATTTCGGCAACAAACGCGGTGTTATCAATAGGGCGCACTTTCAAGACTCACTTATAATAGTCGCCGCATCTTTTCTCATCATTTTCTCCCGATTCCGATCTTCCTCTTCCCGATTCTCATCCTCATTAAACTTCGGAGGACTCTCCGATTTCTCATTTCTCTGCCTTTTCCGCTGTTTTGCTCTCCGATTTTTGAACCATACTTGAATCCTGGCTTCTGGTAAATCGATAATTTTGCTCAATTTTTCGCGTTGTATCATGTCTGGATATTGACATTTTTGAAATGTTGATTCTAATCTGCAAAAAGGATAAATTAGGATAACTTTAAGTTAAGGATAAGTTAGGGTAACTTAAGTTATGACAACTAATAAGTTATGATAACTATAGTTAGGCTAACTTCCAAGTTAAAAAAACCAAACCTTTCTAATTGCTTGTCACTAAAAGCAGTTCGATTTCTTCGAATCCTCGAATCATCATCAAATCCCATCTCCAACTGAAGCTAGAAAAATATATAAAAATAATAATAAAATCGCAAAATTGCTCGGCCACGCCCATTTTATTCCTCGCAGTTTGTGCAAACATAAATGGGGAGAAGAGCAAGGATTACATTTTTGATGAGCCGGGATTAATAAATACATGTATGTATGTATGTATGTACTGTAGCGAGCGAGAAAGGTAGTTATGATGAATTATTATTTATTTGCTAGGGGCCGGAAGGAAACAAGGTATTAGCGAGGTTTGATAGAAAACGGGTCATCAAGGGCCATTTTCTAGCTCGCTGAAAAAATTCAAAAAATTTAAAAAAAAAATTTAAAATTTAAACCACGCGCGCGTGCAACGTCAACGCGGAGTCTCGTTGTTTTCTTTTTATTTTTGTTTTTTTTTAGGGAAAATGACAATTTTCATGAA